>VDFB02179312.1:0-71321 GCA_007258455.2 Sequoia sempervirens | reverse complement strand
GAAGCACAAAAAATAAAATACATTTGAGTACTAGGTGGGCAATTCATGTCCAACCTAGGTTTAGGCTCCTTAGTCGTCCTTTTGAAACCTCATCAAAGAGTAACTATCTCAACACATGGTCTCCTAGAAACAAGAGATATCTATCCTTTTGCCCAAATCATCTCATTCTAACTGAACTCCAATGCAACATTGTAATAACTAGGAGTTCACAAGTAAAATGATCACACCACTCATCAATCAGATTACCACAAGTCACCCCACAACTCCAATGGTAGAATTAAAATCTCACTAGGATGTTGTGATCTACAACTCTCACAAAGAAGATCATGTCTGAAACAAACATATTTTCTGCTCATATGGCACATGCATCATGCCAAAACTCTAATGTGTAATCAAGAGCCCACAATGCCACAATAACATCCATCCTGTAAACAAGGATTATTTGGCAAACCAACACCTCCATCAAGGACTCCAAGAGTGTTCCATGGTCACTAGATGTCAACCTCTCCAAATCACATGAAGATAACCATCTTCTGTCAATGGAATTCAAGATGTCAAAGAACTCAACTTCATACAAGAAACAAGGTCCTAGAGATCCTCCATGAAACAACTACCACTAAGAAGATCATCCATCACCGACTGATGAATCCACAATCCACATTACTACTAAAACTCTCATTGAATTGTGATACCGAGCTACACATGACATTATGATAATTATCTCCTAAATGAAGATCACCTATGGTGGCTCATGCACAATCACTCAACTACAACACTAGTAGCTCTAGAGGATATAGTAGAACAAAGATCCCCAAGCCAAGAAGATGAGTACTATAGGTTCTAAAAAGGTACAATTGCAAGTGACTCAAAGCACTCTTACATAAATGCTACGAACATCCCAAAGTACCACAACATGAAACACCTATACTTCATTTCTCTCACTATCTCATTGCCACACTCCAACAATGCATCATGATGGCCGAAGGACCACCAAACCTAAATATGTAAAACCATGGCATCTAAACAGTCTATAGCCAACCTTGTTGCAACAAGTCACCATCAGCAGTACAGAGACCTATGCGTATAGACAATCCATATCCAAGTTATCTGTGTAACCAATGATTACAGATGATCCACAAAACTACACAACTCCTATATCTCAAAGCAACACAACATGGATCAACCAAGCAAACTCAACACTGTATCAGTAATAAGAAAAACATAAACAAAAGATAATAATGTAGATTCTTCATAACTCAAAACACCAAATTAAACCTAGATCCGGTTTGCCACAATTCCTCAATTGAAGACAACATCAACTCAAGAACCCATGATGCAAAAAATTATAAAAATGTTAGAGTGATCAAACACGTACCAACACCTCTACACCAATAAAGCTACAACAAACCTCCTTGAACCATGCATGCAAATTTGCAACTATCTTGCATCTAAAAAAACCCCCATGAGATTCCCAATATGGAAAATAGTCTCTTCATAGGTCTACATAACCAAAAATTTTGGTTAAATATGCAAAACTTGCAAAACCATCCATTTCAAAGAGAGCACACAAATCTAAATCCACTTTTCATCTTCAAGACCTACAAGTTTGAAAACACAAACAATTAAACCATAATAATGAAATATCACAAATAAGCATAACCATAGATTTTGAATGGAAAATCTACAAAACCCATAGATCTAGTCAACATGGATCTGAATCATGCAAGTGCTACTATCCAAAAGGAAGAAAGGGTTGTCCAGGATGTGTAGGCTTCCAACCAAGCCAACTCCACAACCACCACCATGTACATGGTTGTTCTAGACGCTTTTCGGTGATTTGATGACCAACTTCACAACCTACATGCATCCAGGGCTGATAAACTAGTGCCTTTCAATGCCATGACTAAAATCAAGTACCCAACATAAGCACACCAAACTATAGTCAAGGAAACCAATGCTTTCCCATGTATCTAGAGAGCCAAATTTTGGCACGCAACATGAGCACCCTATTGCACATGACCATATAATGAAAGAACATAGCCACCATATTGTCAAATAGGAGCTCTAGGTCAATATCATGTTACATGCAACCGTATTACCAACTCCATAATACCTTCTCCATTGTTCAAGTGCTTGTTGTACCTTAAAAATAAGATCAACCACAAGAATTTCACTCATACAGGGATTAATAATTAGCCGATTCCTTTGTTTAGATTCCCTAAAGCTTGCTAGGCTAAGAAATCACAAAAGAAGAAATACCTAGAACCTAAGACACCATGGAACCATCACATGCACCAACATGCAAACACAGTAAGCAACATGCAAGTACATACAATTCATATGCAAAGCACATGCAACTTACATACAAGCACATGGAACCATGGAATCGTTGTAGCTCTTATATCAATTGTAAGGAAAGATGAACCTAGTTTACACCTTTAGTACCATATAACTTTCTTTACAAAATTGCTTGATACAAATGTGCATTGGTATGCCCATAAAGTGGAATGAGGACACAATTAATTTCTCACATTAACCCTTTAAGGAAAGTAATGAAGGTTTAAGATCCAATTAAATTTTGATAACATAACATGATGTAAATTAACACATCTAAGAACAAAAAGAAGAATAGAAGAAAAGTATAAGAAGAGAAAAAACACCAATATATGTGGGGGAAATCCTTTTGGGTTAAAAACTCCACACTCCAAAGAACCAAACCAATGTATTAATTTGCAACAAAAGCATGTTACAATACACTTGTAGGCTTAGAGCTTTAACATGGAGATCTACATCTTGCTCCTCTAGAGGAAATTTGATAGCATAACCCTACAAAGAAAACTCCTCAATGCCTCCTTAACTCCTCAATATATAGACACATGGGAGCCTGAAATGCCACCGAGAGACATTACCATGGGCCCAAAACAAGGTCCAAAAATACCACGGTAGGAATTCTCATGATCCATACCTAAATTTGACTAATTTGTCATTTACATCCTTTAGAAATCGTTAAGTGGGTCAAGATTCTTTGTCCACTTTGTAACTTCCTGTAATCGTGATCTTGCATATGCCATAGAATCTGTCATAAGTAACCCCCACATCTTATAATATCATAATAACATTAGATGCTCTCATAACTTCTTACACACATCATAAGATGCTGACATGGGGCAAGGAGTGCCACCTCATAATCGTGCTCTTGCATATGTAATAGAATTTGTCATAAGTAACCCCCACATCTTATAATATCCTAATGACATTAGATGCTCCTATAACTTCTTACACACACCATAAGATGCAGGCATGTGGCAAGGAGCACCACCTCAAAGTGGGATGCCCCACTTTTTATGTAAAGACAGGTAATAAATAAATACAATAAAATTATTAAATGTGAACATTAGGAATGCAAGGTTGAGACACCTTTTCCAAACAAGAAATAGGAAAAAAGGCTTCCAAATTTGAGGGCAAGTTGGTGGTTGCTAAGTAGGAGATTGTGCAAGCAAAGGGCAAGGTTGAGGGGGCTGCAAAATTGGTGAAATGTTCACGGGAATGCGAACTTGTATCAACCTAACACTTGCAACAAAAAACATTTGAAGTTTATTCCCTTCATTTGAATAGAAGCAGCTCAAGGCAAAATGGGCAGCCTTGTTAGGTTCACCATCCATGGGAGCTGCCGTTTAACCAGGGACATCCTCTTCTTCAGTCCTCTAGCTTCTTGTTAAGTTCTTTCTTTTGTTATTATTGTTGAAGGGGCTTTGATCTTCTAACAAAGGGAGATAATATAGACCATCGAAATAAATAGTATTTTGTTTGTAAGTGGATGTTACATTAATCCTTGTTGGCATTAGGTAGTGATGTAACAACTTGATTAACCGAGGACTGTGGTTTTGTCCTGGATGAACCCATGATGAACCTAGGCGAATTTGTCTGTACCCAAAGTGAACCCTCTCAGAAAAATGGCCATCTAATTTGTTTATTATCAAGTTTTCATTTGATCCCTTGGCCTGCTGTGTGCTGCGCCTCGTGTCTGGCTTCTCTATATCTGTATTTCAGCTGCCATTGTGATAAAGCTCATGATTTTTATCTCCATGTGGGGTTGTAAACGCTTCGGATATTGATGGGGAGGTGAGGGTTGCCAAATTTTTTTGTAGAAGATATTAATGCCTAGGTCTGGAGAGTTTTTTCGTGCTTTGGGAAGAAAGTAGTTGTGACAGCTATTCTGCAGGTGTTGGTAGAGCCCTTTGCCCTGGAATAGATGGGTGTTGATGCTGTCATTGCAATGGAAATACAAGTTCCTTTTTAGTTGTTTATAAATAAATAAATGAATGAAAACAGATAGCTATTTAATCATATTTAGATAGATATAATGGGAGCAAAAAAAATTCTTTTTAATCATGTTAAAACTCGTCTTAATAAATCATGTTTTTGAAATTATTATTCTAATAACAAACAATGAATATCTGTTATGACATTTGGATTTTACTAGTTGACATTGAAGTAGTATTTTTAATTATTATTGTGGTTTTGTTTATCACATGGTGCTACGTGGTATTCTTAACTTAATTCTAGGTTTTAGGCTGCAAATATGTATATATTTATGATTTTTATATGTTTTTTGTAAGGGCAAACCCAAAATGAACACATCCCCCCTCCCCCTTTTTTTGCTGAATCCACCTACGGAACTCCTGAACCTGAACCCACAACCTTGATGTTAACCAATAACTGTAAGTCTTGTCATTCAAATAACAAGTCTTATGGTAGGGTAGGGCTATATTTGAGGTCCACCTTGTACTGTGTAAACTGTATCAAACACTAGATATGTATGAAAGCTTTGATTATTTTATGTTCTCTCTGCTGTATTAATTACTAAAGTTTATTATTGTAATTGATATTATCTGATATTGTATAATTTATCAGCAAACAACTCTCTTTGTATGAATTTTAATTTCTCATAAAGAGTTTTGATCTAGAGAATGTTTAAAGGAATTACCTTCTGATCTAGGTGCTTTGGGTTAAACTAGTAGGATATATTCTATATGATTATTATTAGAAGGCCCTGATGATTAGTTGGTCATCGTGCGGTGTTGAGTGCTAGGTGTATCTTTCACGCTCCTAGAATGGACAATATGACAAGCTTAAATGTTCAATAATATAACAAATAAAATTGAAAATTCATGAATTTTGTTAGTAAAAGAGAACTTGAATTTACAAGCAATGTCGCATATCATTGGTGGGTAACAGTCAAAATACTGTTTTGAGTTTGACCACAACCTACTGCCCTCTTCCTTCTCCATTTGCTCCTACAAATGCTGTCGTAAACATATAATTGTAGAGGTGTCAATGTCTGTTGATTCCTGCACATTTTCACGTACATTTATCCTCCTGCTTGTTCTATACCATTTTCTCTTTCTCGATGAAAAGAAATGCAATATTTTCTGTCACTTGTGCTATTTCTTTTTAGTAAACTTCCTTCGTGACAGTTCTTTTCCTTTCAAATTTAAAAAGCAAATTATTATTTTGTTACTGACTATCATAACAAGGGTATGATCAAGATACTATCATATCGTGTACTTTGTTATTACTGACCAGGCACTTAAGTAACAGAATGCCATTACTTGACAAAGATAAGGCTCTTAAGAGTCAAAGACTCCTTTTTCCTCAAGAGTCAGACTTCTTTCCTTATTGACTATAATTTTGAAAATGACTATCCATCTTTTTGCTTCGTAATTTCCTATAACAGATTCCAGAAGAATGTGCATCTTCCATAACAAATATTATTCGACAACATGAATCAGGGTATTTAGCATCACTTGAGGTATAGTATGATCTGTAAGTATTCATCTTTGTTCAATTTCTTTTGATATGTTTCAATTGCCCTAAGGCTGTGCTAAACTAATGGAAATTTTACAGGAATCTTATTCGAAACTCTCTGATACAACATTCAAGGTATTCAAGACCTCATGTTTTGATACATGACATGCAGGTTTTAGACTGCTTGATTCGCTTAGCTTGAATTTTTTAAAAGTAACCTTTAAATGATTGTATTTATCTTTGCAGGAGCTTCGACGGAAACTTCCAGTTACTAGAACCTTATTTCCATGGAATAATACTTTACAATTAAGCCTTACAAGAGATCTAACGAAGGAGCTCAGCTTTGGCAAATAATTGAACATCAACGTGGCAAGTCATAACAAGATTAGATTCTGGTATACTGTACTACTGTTTTATATGGGGGTCTTCATATATGTAATGTAGATGCTTATGATTCACATCATATATATTGTACTTAGTGCATGATTTCTGTTTCTAATAATCTGTTCTTGTTATCAGGAAAGAAATTGAATGATGTGTATGACCTAAATTGTAACAGATATTCTTCCCATGTCTTGGCTTGGAATTTCAAGATTGGGTTTGAGGAAGCATTCAATAGGCAACTAAGTTCTACGGTACCAGCATGATTGTGTCGAGGAGTAGGAATCCTCAATGTGATTGATTGACTTTCAACTTGAGATTTTTTTGTAATCTAATTGTAATCTTCTGGATATCCTGCACAGCTTTGCTTCGCACCATCTACAAAGTAAAATTAGTAATTCTTCTATTGAATGAGTAATTGAATCTCATTACCTTTGGTGAGTTATGGTTTAGGTGACAAAATCTGGTTATTTCTGATTAGACTTTTGTGTCGTTGATATCAAAATTCTATTGCCAGGTTTCCCAGCTTTGGCCCATCTGGTCCATTTGATGTACAGTGACAGATCTAATGACTTGGTCATTTTCCCTTTTTAACATTTCTTTTCCTTTCTTTCTCATTGGCTTTCGACCTTCTATCTGTAGGTTTGTTAGTAAAGTAATTAGCCGATAGGCTATATTATGTATGAGCTTTTGACCTGAAACAAGTCTCACGCGGTAAAACAACCCTGGATTGCCGTCAATCTCATGCTGGAATACTGCTAACCTTTAGCATCAAATTTAGCATCAAAGAGGGAAAAGTTGTCTAGCCTGAAAAGGTACGGTCAGTTGCCAGTTGTTTTCGTTGTGGCTTGGTGAAAGTAGTCGCTCTCCTTTATGGCCATGCTAATGGACTCATCCTTGCTCATGTAAACAACCTGACAAATTTCGTATTTGAGATTGGTGGCACCGAGGTCCTTCCAGTAGGCTTCCGCGGGGCTGCCTTTACGTGAATCCAAGAGTGCGGAAGCGAAGTCGGCGCTGTCCCATATGCCCAGCCCCAATATTAACTTCTCGTCTTTGGACTTATAGAAGGCATACGAATTAAGCCCCTCTGTCTGCCCAAAGCTAAGGGCTCATGAGAAAAATGGACCAGCTAAACTATTTTTCTCATCTTGGATGTGCGTCAGCATTGGCCATCGCTATTCTTATCACTTTTAAAAACTTGTCAATTGCTTAACTCTGCCCATACTAAGATCGATGGTACGGTGCAGCTACAATTCCTTTGTGTCAGCATTTTATTGACCCACATGGCACATAGGACAATTCCTAGGGTACAGACGACATGCTTAAAAATATCCACAATTTAATTTTTGTGTTGGGTGGGCATAAATGAGGGCGTCCGTTTTTGCCTGTGACGTGCCGTAAAAATATCAACCTCCAGCTTAGTCGTCATAAATTTGTATCTACCCCATTTACCGCTGTTGGTAAATATCTGAGAATTCACCGCTTATTTACCCTACAGAAAGAATGAATCTATTCACCACAAACAGACGGCTTTGATAGAGATATTAGTGGAAGCAAACTGCAGGAGAAAGAAGACAAGATAATGGTGCGTATGGCGAAAGAACACAAAGAAAACAAGTGAAGATGTTTGTTTTATGATAACAGGTATCGTATTAGCTTGTCATTATGGTTTTTTTCTGCTTCCATGTCATATTTCGCATATCCCTTCTTTATAGCATCTGGGTAAAACTTCATTTCCCTAACAAATACTAAGAATTCTCCCTGCTTAACCATCCAGTCAAGACTCTTCCCTTCCTTTTGTTAGGGTGTAGTGTAATAGTAAACAGTTTTTAAGTAGATAACTGTGTACAGATTTTGTATTGATGTATTTCAGGTCACACTACATCTTACGAGTTATTTCTCTTTCTTTTCTCTTTTTAGATCAGGATTTTAGGTAAAAATTTTAAATTATTGAGAATTAACAGTGTAATTAGTGATAATTTTCTAATAAATAATTGTAGAAAATATATGAGTAATGTATTCTAGATCACATTACATCATTTTAAAAATAAAGAACAAAATATTTTAAATCGATTTTCTATATAATTCAAATCTGTAATTAATTGTTAGCTATCTTCAATTCTTTTTATAATCATATTTTTAATTTGATCCAAGATTGAACACTAAGGGCGATTTTGGCAGACAATATTATTTTTATTTTTTTTGTTTTATTCTTTTTGCATGCTCTTCTATATTTTTGGCCGCAGCCATCAGCTAAATGCTACACTTACGCCGAAGATGTAATTCATTAAGATTTTAACTTGTAAATTATCTTATTTTAATTTTTATCTTTGAGGATATTATAGCTTCAATTCTAAGTATTGAACTATATTGTACAGAAAAGTCCTCTAAAACATTACCTATAGTTTTAAATACTGTAAAGTGGGTCAAACAACTTTTGCAGGGAGGACTAGAAAAAAATTAGTGTAAAGATTTTTTAATATACTATTTTTATTATAGATATAAAATATGTAATATAAAACTTATTAAAATATAGATAAACTTATATGTTTACAAGTTTATATTAGATAAAAAATAAATATAAATAGAAAAAAATATTAAATTGAATTTTACTTATTATATTTTAATATATTTTTATTCAGATTTAATTCAAATAGTGTAGAGATTTATAATTATATCTATTAGATTTTGTTATATTTGATCTCTTTTAGTTATTTTGACCACATATAGTTTAATTTTTTTTAAATATATTCTATTTATTCTATCTTGTTAGGTATTTTGTTCAAACTCATCTCACGTAGTGTAAAGATTTGTTTTTATATTATTTTTATTATATTTTACTCTATTTAGTTATATTTTTAAACACAGGAATAAATTGCCCTTCAATGAGAACCACTATAGTGGCAAAAAGGTGTCATGTGCAAAATCGAACATCTACGTGTGCCAAATCAAGTAGAAGCATCTTACCCCATCCATAATAAATCCAACACTCCATCCATCTTACCCATAACAAATTCGTTCATCCATGAATCGTCTATCAAATCCATGTTCACCCATCTCCATCCATAACCCAAATCATCTTGATCTTGGTCGACGTTTAGTGTACACTTAACACTTATGGTAAATTTCTTGACACAGGTCATTATCATTCACCGTACCCACCGTTATCTGAGCCATCAACAATTCTCCAAATGACCATCTACAATCCAAATTGTAATCCACCCATTACATCCCATACACATACATATATTCTTTTCATATAATAAAGGAGTATGCAAAATATTTGGGAGTATGAAAAAAATGCAAAAGGTGTTTTCTATATATTACTGATATTTTTTATATAATTCGAACAAGCTGTAATGAACACATTTTATGTTTACTTCTTTATTCTTGATACAGATGGTTATACACCCATTATCTTTTCATAATTTCAATTTTCTGTTGTGAGATTAAAACTTTGTTTGTTCTGGTACTAGTGGCTGAATTTATCTCCAAATATGTATTACATGCACTTTGTAAAAATATACATACAATTTTATACAAGTGCTAAACTGCATGTCACACCCCCTCTTCTCTATATTTTTCTATCGGCATAACCCTTGCGCCCCCTCCGGTGTAAGTGCTAGTTGAGAGTTGGACCATGCTTCCAACTTGAACTCGGTTCTATTTAGCTATTCAGAAGTTGATATCAGAGATTAGATATCGATCTGTAAATGATGATTGATAGAGAATCTCAATTGATTATTAGCAGCATGAACTCATATAGCTAGTCGGGTGGAAACTAGAGGCAATCGTAGAGGAGGTTGTAAGGATTGTATGATGAAGTTTGTGAATATTAAATTTATTTGAATTCAAAAAAATGTCGACAAAGTGGTTTGTCATGATTAGGAGACCAATCTAGAGGATAGTGGATCAATGCAATCGTTATACACCAGAACAATCTAGTGTTAGATGGAATATGATATTGAGCTTTATGAATCGTAATCTAGGATTTGAATCCAAGCATTTTTTTTTCGTGCTTTCATTTGTCTTTTCTACGAGTCTATTTAGTCATTCATAATTACATGCCTTTCTTTGTTATGGAAGGAAGGTAAGAATCTAAGGAGAAATGTATTTTTATAATAGAAGATCAGGTTAGGATAAAATTAAACAAGCCTTGATGAGATTAACCATCCACATAATGTGATGAGATTATTTGTTAAAGGTAAATATGAAGAAATGGATTAGCACAAGTTCGATGAATGTTATTCCCAACGTGGTTTGAGTGCCTTTGATCCTCAACCAATTTTCTTGAGTGTTTGGAAGCTAGTAATAGCAGCTGTGTTCGGTAACATGGACATTCAAGGTTAGTCGACTAATAATATCTACACGCCATGTACCATATTAAAGAAAATCTATAAGAATACACTAGTCAACTTAAATTTGACATGTCATGTATTATAGGAAATATGTTCAAGAGTGATACAAAATATATAGTAGAGTATCCCACAAAGAGGCCGCATAAATATTCATTGGCCTTTCCATATATAGAAGTGCACTATACAAATATTCCCCAAAAGATCAATGAGGATGAAAGCCAACAAGAGCTCTCCAACCATAATATTGATTTGAAACATAATTAGTAGAAGTTAGCCAATGGATATAGTGATTTGGACATCTATTTGACAAACACCCTACTTTCCCAACCCAACTAGCCAAATAGAGAATATATTGTCACATAACATGAAAACATAAGCCACATACATTAAAAAAACTAGGGGCACTTAACCAACGTGCATTACTTGATAAGCCAAGTCAACTTATTCAAAGATAATACTTAATATACCACAAGTATTAAAATTTGATGCCCACATGTACCCTTGATGTCCTTGTAGACGCTAAAAGATGGGATTGTGGCTTGGGGTCTATTGTAATAGTATTGAACTTGATGGTAATAAATGGCCTTGATGCATTAGAATCAACCATCCTACATGATTTAGGTAGCATAGTTTTTGATTCCTTGAACTTGTGTTCCATCCTCCTCAATTCATTACACATTTTTGTTATCAATCTCCCTTCTTTGTGTCTAATCGCTTTTGGATTTCGTTCATTGATCTCTTTTGTGTTTGATCATTCATTGCATCCATTTGCTCTTGATTTTCTCACTTCAATTTTGTTGACTCTGATTATATTTATGGTGATTGTGTTATTATCTTTTTACTTTTGAAAGGCCATCTTCTAGATTATATTTCTTATCAAACCATATTTTTCTGCCAGTACATTATTCTTTTCTTGTTTTTAACTCTGTTGCTACCACTTCTAGTGCTCCAACAAACTTGGCTTACTCCTATTATCCTTCCTTGGGCTAAATAAAATAATGCTAGCTTTTTGTGTTGAAATAATTTATTTGTGCACGATCTTGATGAATAGATTTGTTAGGGTGTGTTCATGATTTCTTTTTCATAATTGAGGAAGATCTTTCTCTTTTTCTATTGGATTGTACTCCTCTTGGGGATAATTCTTCTTGAGTAAATGCATATAAATAAACAACACTATATAAATTGTTTTGATTGATGATACTGCCCACAAATCTCTTTGGATGACCTTGTCATGTAGCTTTATAAAATTCATGCCTACTACTTATTGCCTATGATCTACCTTGCCAAACTCTTTGTGGGCTTCTCGTTTCATGCTCTAGTAAATGACACCAACCTAAATCCTCAACATACCCATCCTCTTTGTGAACATCTACATCAAGCACCTCTTAATCATATTTTCTTGCATTTGTATGAATACCTATTAACTCATACTCCTTACAATCATATTCTATTTGGTTTGTTTCTTCTTACTCATGGCCATGATAATCCTCTACTACTTGTACCCCACTATAAATCCTTTGTATGAAGAACTGGCTTAGGCAACATACATATATAGATAGGCATAGTGGCTAGTGTAACAGTTGGCGACTTGAACAAGTATCTCTTGCAAGCAAGAGCCACTCGACCTAGGACCACCTATAATATTGAATCTATCTTCATCATCCTTGTCAAAGTTAATGAATGATGCTTGCTTAGAGTGATTGTTGTCACTCTTAAGGACTTAGGAACAATGCATGTTATGGCATAGTAGTAAAGGAGTGTTAGACATGCCAGTTGTAGGTTGCACAAGCATTCATTTGTCTTTGATTATGAGGAGAATTGCCATGAACATGAGCAATTTATCCTTGACGAAAGTGATTTGTCAAGGGTTCCTGCAAGAGTAATGGGAAAAAGTTAGCGTGTTTGTGTAATGCTTGTCCTCATTGCTAGAACTATCCTTGTGAAACCTAGCATATTCCTTGCACTCATGCTCAAAAGTATTGTGGTCATCTTTATCTTTCATATTATTTTACATTTTTTTTTTTCTCTTGATTTTGCTCACAATCTTGGTTAAGAGAGTAGCTTTTTTGGCCACACCCTCTTTGTTCACAAATGTTGTGTTACTATAGTTTGTCACTTGTTATCATATTATCTATGGTTGTTATTGAACAAAATATGTAACAAAGACCATCAAAGTGGATATTAATGCTCTAGGTCACTCCTTTCAAATCACCATATACCCAAACAAATACACCTTTATAGTCATAAACATATTTATGATGACCTTCAATACTACATTTTAGTCGGCTCTAATGTTGACTTTGTTAATTGGCCTTCATACAAGTTCATTTTCTCAATTATTGATCACTTATAGTTGATATCATTCACATTGGAAAACTTATATATGATGCTAATTATCGGGCTTTATATTTTTACTCCAAATTTGGTGAGCCTTACACCTTTCTTATTAAATTTGTAGAAGTTGGAGTGTTGACATGTGCTAGATTATACCTCAAATAGTCCCATGTTATATTAGTTTCTTCAAATTTAATATAATTGTAGTTTGTTTGAAAGAGCTAAAGTTCTTCCATTTTATGGTAAAGAGACTAATACTTGACCACTCTTATCTTTAAAGCACTCTTAGAGGTCTAAGAAACCTTCATTTGTTAGGTTGATAGCATTTGTATCTATTTTGTCCCTTTGTATCTATGCTATCTAATTCAAAAGAGCTTTTCATTAATATCTACATTTTCTAAGATCAATTATAAACTTTATTTATGTATTTTCAGTGGAAAGCATAATCTCATTCAAATGGTGACATACCTTGTGTAATGTGATCAACCTTTATTGAGAAAAGTATCACATCTATTCTTTTGTAAAGAGACCACTATAAAGTTCAAAATAGATATTTGAGTCATAATGAGGACCTTCTGGGTAATGAATACCCCAAAGACACTATGCCATTAGTAACTTTGACCAAATAGTTGACAATGGGCAGCTACAATGTTTGTTTCCCACGAACCTTCAAAAATAATTGATGATTCGTTCTCGACTAATAATTAGTTTTGTGTTTCTTCCCAAGTTCTCCATGTGTAGGAAGGATGCATTATTTATTTTTTCTAATCATGATAACCATATTATGTTGGTGGCAATCTTTAGTTTTAGAATGCTTTAAAACAAGTTAGCAACCTTGAATAAAATAAATGCTTTTAGTAATTTAATGATAGTTATTCCTTAGGAGATGACAATAATTGTGTGCATATTGGGTTAGCTTTTGTTTGGAGGGCACACAATCTACTGGGGTGGGGGGGGTGTTGAATCAGTAGATCTAATCAAGTTAAAACTCTTGACTTCAACATAAATATTTGAACATGAAACTTGAATCTTCACTACTACTAATCAAGCACTTATCATGAACACACACATCCACACAAGAGAACACTGGATATACATGGAAACCCAAGATGGGAAAAATCACGGTGAGAATAGTTGCTTGGATTTACTATCCAAATCTAGCCTCACAAAGAAAATGAATCTTACAATATGAAGTAGGCACCAACCTACCTGAGACACCAATCCCCAAATGTACTTGTAGGCACCAACCTTCCAAAGACACCAATCCCCAATACAATGAATTGATTACCAACTCTACAAGTAGAACACCAGTCCTACAAAAATACAATGATAAAGCTTGTGGACCTTCAATGCAACCTACACATCTCATACACGTTTTGAATTGGCTTCAAACTCTCTTCGACACTTCTTAAGATCTTCTAATACTAACACACTACATACATATGCTCAAACAATTGTCTCCTTGTATATCTACTCACCACCTTCTTCAATTGTACTTCACATTGTGCATTTGCACAATATATGATTATATACAAGACATCACATAAAACATTACTCCATGTCAGCCAAGGGTTCGCAAATAACCAAGATGACATAAGGTGGACCTAATTTCAAATTTCATGAAACGTGTAACAGGTTGATCCAAAAAGAAATTTGTTGTCACCAAAAGAATATGATGTCGATGCTTCCACAAGACTTCTTGTTATTGTTTTTTTTTTGTGGTTGAGGTTTTTCTCTTTTGTTTATTGAATGGGCCACACCTACGATGCCATTTTCCCATACCCAATTTTGCAAAATCTTGTTGTCATGGGTATAAGACTAACACATTCTAACCTACAATTATGAACATTTTATTGATATATTGGGAAGCTAGATGCTTTTGACCCAATGCATATAGTACAATATAAGGCACTTATCTATTAACAATCATTCCAAGAAAATATTGTTCATTTGATTTTGATTGACTTGGATTTTGATTATGGTATTCTCCTTGTTTCAAGATGGGTCTTGGTTCTAGCATGGTCCATATACTAAGAGAAAATGAGAATGGTTGATAAAGGTTAAGGATTTGTTAAAATGTTAAGGTCGTCGAGATGTAATGAGAAAGCCATTAAAAGATTGCTTTCCCATGGGTGTTAAACTAAACCCAAATGAAATAATATATTAACTTGATTCAAGCAAAAAGAAAAAGGATTGTGAAAACACTTGATTGGACTTTGGTTAGAAAAAAAACATAGTTGAAATATTGACTTGTATGGAAACTATATGAGGAAATCTAACTTATTTTCAGAGTATGAGGTATAATGATTTCTAAATAACATTTGTCTCTATATGCATGCATATGTCTATTCACATAACAAAAAAAAACTTTTACTTGGTCTTCATCAAATCAGTATTTGTTGTATCAAGACCCCTCTTCTTGGAAGTAAGCCCTTATGATTTCATTGACTATCATGAAGTACCATGGACTCTAATAGGGCAAAGGATATTTGTACTTGGACATCATATTAAAAATAATCATTCAATTATAAATAATAATTAACCATGAGTTATGTATGAGCTATGCAACATAGCAAGGGAAATTATTTAGACATCACAAACACTCATATAACAAGGATATTACTAAACTTGAATTAATCTCGAAGCAAAAATTAAATTCATATCGCATTGATTCAAGTATTTGTTCAAGCTATATAAACTATATGATGAGAAAATGAAATACCTCTTTTATTTAAATTGTACTTGTGTGTAGTTATTTTTATGTCGTAATGTTTGTGATATTTTGCAAATAAGTATCTTACTGAAGATGAAAACAAGTGATTTGTTGTTGCTATTTTTGTCAAATTGGTCATATTAATAATGGGTAGCTATTGCACTTGAACTATCTATGGTATATTCTTGGAAATGATAGCATACCCATTACCATATGAAGTGCTTGAAATATAAAATGATTCTTTATGTATATGCATAATGGATTATTATTAAAATCTAATATGTGGGTGAGTTCTTGTTTTCTTTGTGATAGCAATATTTGATCAATTTATACATATTTTTGGTCTCATAAGAAAGGTCATAATTCCAATTTTCTATATTTTGACTAGTGTTGTCTTTCAATAGTTGGGGAATTTTTAGCCATCTTGATAGTTGGGTAAATTTTCCACTATCTTTTACAAGTACACCATAAAATGTCATACTACTTGTAGCATTGTTACACACTAGGAAGTGCTATTTATGGCTATCTATTTTCCTTGAGGAGATGCACAATTTTTGTGTATCTTTTGATATCCTTGGCTGAAATATTTGTTTGACACATTGTTGGTTGTGAGTCTATTGCACTAGTTGCCTCAATTTTTCCCATGTGGTTCTCTTGTATTATCCATCCATGACGCTTAAAACCCCACTAAGTAGCAGTGGTGCACAAGGGAGCCATGTAGGCCCTATGATTTGCACAAAAGTGATCCCATAACATTCTTTCTCCTTTTTAGTAGCATCAACACAATATTAGCTTTTGGTAAAAGTCTATCTATTACATTTGGTTGATTTTTCTAGTTTATGTTTATTTATGTACTTATAATTTATTTTGTATATCATGTATATTGAGAAGCACATATATGCTAACATGATTTTTGTGTTGTAGGATACCACACATTAATTTGGTTCTATGCATAAGAGAAGGAATATTTTTATGTGATACTATACTTATTTACTATGTTGTTTATCTTTCATATTTGCAATGGCTATATATCTTAAGTATTGTACACTATATCCATGTGATAGCATCTATTTCCAACACTTGTATTGGTTGTGTACTCTTATATTTGCTTGAACAAGTTGGAGTCATTTTGGCCAAATGAAGCAATTGCAACCTTAATGAATATTATTTGATATTTAATGACTTAATTTTGATTTTACATATTTGTTATTATAAGTTCAATATTTGTGTGCAACCTATGACTTTATCAGTGATCTTGAGAAAGGCTTATGATATAATTTGAATAGGGTTAAGCCTTGTATCCTTAACAATGCTAACCTCAATGACACAATTCAAACTATAGATCAATTTGCAATTATTATGTCAAATAAAAAAACTGGTGTAAATATTGGTAAATTATTCCTTTTTGTTGCCATGGATAAGTGGGGTTGTTACTGTATATAGAAATATGTGTATATATGTTAATATAGTTTTAAAGATTTAAGTTGTGTATTGGCATATGGATTAAATGAATACAAAGAATGAATTTTGACCTGTAGCATATTTGGAAGTCATGTTTTAGAGATATGAGGCATATGATATAGTTTGGAAATGAAGTATGAACTATGAATAATACTTGATTTTTGAACCATATTGTTATGAGTCAATATTGTTGGGAATGCAACTCAAGATGATCAATAGCTAATCAAATAGAATTTTAGTATTAAGTGATCTAAATGACAATTATGTTGTTACAATTCAATTAACAAACCTTTATGGAAGAACATTAAACCATACACATTCCATAAAGCACATGAGACAATGATTTAACCTTGAAAAATATTTTGAGAAAGGGAGTTATCTATTGTACTATTATAATAAATCTAAATCTAAATACAATAAGTCTAATTTTATCCTTCTTCAATTTGTAGGCTTTAACATACAACCTCTACATGCTTCACAACATGATCACATCATCAACCATAACCTTTACATCTTGCATCAAACTTATTTCATCTATATCAAAGACTAGGTGTAGCCCTAAGTCATTATTAGGTATAATCCTAGTTAACTCAACACTCTAACTACATATGGAATATTAGTTGTTATCCAACCACACCATGACTATACTTGTTGTCAATTCGATTTCACTGAGCGGCTTGAATAATTAAATTAAGCAATCTGTTGAAACATGGAATGATTCTTAGGCCTGTGGGTTGCCTAAAATTGAGAATCAATCTCCAGAGAGGGCTGGTTCCCTGATAAAAATCCCCTAAAATCTAATTGACTTGGCTGGGAAAGAGGTAGAAAGACTAAGTCTGAATTCTAAACTATGAAACTTTTAATTTATGGTGATGCACCGAAGAATCCAACTTGCAGACTTAACTCACAGAACAATTACTCACTATTTTCATTCGCACAACTAGATCTGGAAGTTTAAACACTTGAATATTTTAAACAAAGGCTATTAAAGAAACAATCACAGAAGGGAAATATGATTTCCACAACTAGACTATTTGATTATCGATTAACACAATGTTTAACCAGTGGATTTAAACCTGGATGCATACATAATTCACTAAGGAGACATAAATATTTAAAGGTTTCAAAAACTGCAACACAATAATTACTTCGATCAATCCCACATGACAAAGATGCTTGAAACTTGAAGGCAAATTCTAAAATACTGAAACTTGAAGGAATTCTCTGCAATAACACGATCTGAACCTGTAAAAACACTGCTGTATTAATCTGTAAATAAATGCTGAGTTACAAGATAGTCTTCTTTGCTGAAGGCAAAGGCAGAAAACAAGAACTAGATTGAAAAAGATAAACTTTTTCAATATATACAAAAAAGGCACTCCAAAGTGCATGAATAGTAACTGAAAGTCATCAGAAAGTGAAAAGATGACAATTACAATGTGAAATCCGAGCACAAGTGAAAATCCCTGAAAAAGTGGCTCAAACTCATGCAAAAATGAGTGAACACCAACTCAAACTGGCGACCATAAAGCGTGTAACTGATCTACAACTCGAACTGGACTGAAAATCCCTGAAAAAGTGGCTTAAAGCATGTGAAAATCACCTCATTTGTATCAATCCGCCCATGCACATCCTTCTCATTAAGTCTTCAGTTAAAACTGATGTAGAACTGGAGTAATACATATCTTAGCTTTACATAAATGTTCTTATTTGCATTTAGATGATAAATTAATTAAATGATTTATTACCTATTTTCCTCCAAGCTCAAGCGGTGAAGAAATGAAATTCATCATTTTATAGGTCTGTGAAAATTTTTCATATTTTTCTGATTGAGTGTTCATTGATCATCATTGAGATCATCTTACATATGTGTCATAAGTAAGTCATGCCAATACTATGATGTTAACCTACCACAGATCACTCCAATTAGACTTCCCCACATGGATAATTTATTCATCTACTCATATACTAAATTAGTCTATGGCTAACAAATACACATAAATAGTGAACCATGTCTTCTTGCAATAACAACATAAAACCATGACTTATGTTAATAGAGGCAACACTCCTTATAACCCACAATAATCTAGAGTACCTCCTAGAAGTTCTATCTATTCTTTATTTTCATCACATGTATTTTAATCATTGACTTGGCCCACTATAAATAGGCCCCTAATGAAAAATTAATTGATTTCATTTTTCCTATCAATATTTATTTTTATAAATTCTATATGTTCTCCTAGATATAGATGTGTAGATGGTTGTTATAGGAAACCTCCTATATCTTATTTGAGATAAGGTTTTGTTAATGTTCTATTGATCAATTTTGCATCTTTGCACAACCTTGTGTGACTATCAACTTGTTCAAGGAACATACTTTGGTCTCATTGATTCTTGCTTCTTTGTTGGTGCCTTCTAAACGTCATAATAAAAATTATGAAAATAACATTGATTTCATTTCTAAAACAACACATCTATGAATTTTGCATTTGTACAACCATTCCTTCTTTGGGCATGGATTTATTTATATAGTTTCAACATAAATGCCGCTTTACACAATTATTTGATCCCTTGCATTCCATTCTCCAACAACTCCTTTCAAACAATCTAGTGCCATTGCCAACTATCTATACCCTTGATAGAAACCAATAACTTTCAAATAATACAATTCTAAAGCCTTTTGTCAAGAAAACCATGTTCCTACCGATGACAGAAAAATGCATGTGCCTAAGACACTTAATACAAGCCTTGATTATCATCTAGGTTGGCAATGTTAAACACAAAGGAAAAAAATCCGTATCTTAGCCCAACTGGAACCTCTATATTTACATCAATCCCTTTCCATAACATACCAATTACAATTGAAATGGAAAATTTAGGTTGATTTTTCTTTTTTTGAAATGAGCTCTCTTGATCCCACTCCCACTTGTTGACTACCTATTGCAAGGATCCATGGTTCCTCTATGCTTGTTTTTGGTGTTCCATTTGGCTATTCTTCATTTGATATTGGGGTTTTGTTAATTGTGGGTGAGCTTCCTGTTACAATGTCTATTGTGTCATTTGGCTCTATTTGGTCTGCTACCACGAGTGTGTTTGTTTCTAGTGTAGCCATAGGTTTTTATGTTGCTTTATAGGCATGTAGCCATAGGTGTTTTATAAGGTGGTTTGTTCCTATGGAATCCCTTATATTGGTGAAATAGGTTGTTATTTTTGCACAAGAATAAAAGAGCATAGTGAAGACATCAAACATGATTGTGTTTTCAATTCTACACTTGCAGACCACTCCTTGTCTTCTAAGCACCACATTTGCTTAGAAAACACACAAGTCTTATGCAAAGAGGACAATTTCTTAAAGCGTAAGTTGAAGGAAGCCATTCATATTAACAACCACCCTACCAACCTCAATTGTGATGAGGGTTATAGTCTTAGAATGCTTGGCAACCCTTGCTTTCTAACCTTCGTAACTAGGCTCATGCCTAACGTGGTTTTCTGTCCTAGCTTCTTGGCTTTTCCCTTTAACCTTGGGTCATGTTAGTTTTCTCTCATCCCCCCTCTCAACCTTTCTCTCTTCCCTTCGTCTTGCTTGTTTGGTTTCCTTCCTTCTTGTCCTTTGGCCTCTTTGGTGGCGTGGCGTAATCTTTCCTTCTCTCTTTGCACTCAAGTTTTTCTTGTCTAATTCCCCTTTTTTGTGCTCTCTTTGTTGTTTGTCATTTCTTGCTTTCTTTGTTGCTTTTCGTTTCTAGTTTTATTGATAAGCATTTTCTTTGTCCGCTTATATCTTTTCAATATTTTTGTTATTAGTAAATTATTTATTTTCTGATTTTCTTTATATATATATATCTATTATCATTTCTTCCTTTTGTTTTAATTTATAGATTTTTTTATATTGGTGCATAATAAATTTCCATAGGTTTTCAAATTTATAACTATATATTTAAGCACATTCTTTTGACTATGCATATTTATTTTTATTGTTCTATTAAGTTTTCATTAAAACTATCTTATTGATATGCATATTTTTATTCTTATTATTTCTTCATTTTATCCTTTTTCTTTCCTTTTAGATTAATACAACCTTATTCCTATCTTTTTGAATTTATATATTTAATTTAAGTCTTTGCAAGTTTTTTTTCTATAATTATAATTTTTTTATTTAGTTTCATTTTTTTATTTTTCCCTGTCTTTTACTTTTCTCTTATTTTCTTCTATTATTCTTTTAACATTCTTGATGTCTTCCTTTATCTTATTATTTTTTCATTCTTACCTTATTCCTGTCTTTTAGGATTTTAAAAAGTTTAATCTCATAATTTTACTTCTTTTTTTTTAATTTTAAAATCTTTTCTTTCTTTTAATTAGCTTTGGAGATTTATTTTTCTAAGTTTGTTTGTAATTTATTTGTATACATGTCTTTTTTTTAATCTTTTTATTCTTTGTTACATGCATTCACACACACATATACATATATATTCTTGCTCTAGCTTATTAGCTTTTTGTTTATATTCTCTCATATATATATATATTTTATGATTTTTTATGGTCTCTCTTTTTTATTGTTATTTGTTTTCCTTTTTCTATTTGGTTCCTTGAACCATGTGCACCTTCCACTCCCTTTCCCCTCTCTCTTTTTATCTAATGTTAGTATGCAATCAATCATTTTTTCTCCTCTTGCTCTCTACCATTTTGATGATGGATCACAGAGTGTGATCCAAAAAATTGATGCAAAAACATCAACACAATCTAATCCAAAAGCAATACTAAATTCTACATTATGGATTGTGGAAACTTGATATCACTAATGTGATTTTTTGTTGTTGTTGTTGCACCTTCTGCTCCTCTTGTTGCTAGTGGTGTCAAAGTTTCTACTAGTGCCTCACCCTCTAGTCGACTTTCATTGTTGGTGGACACAACTTTTCTTAGGCTACTAGTTTTGGTGTTGCTCATTCTTTGAGAAATAAATCTCATAATCTTCTTTGTGCCAAATCATCTCTGATGATGGTTTGTGGCCAACATGTGGTGGAAAATGAGGACTTGTACCAATGTAGGGGTTTGGTGTGCAAATTCTCCAATATGTGGCCTTCTCTTCCCGATCTTCATAAATGGGTGGTAGATTCATGGAGACCTCTTGTGGCGAGTAAGATTGAGCTCTTCCCCTTTGCTAAAGGATTTTTTATTTCCTCCTTTTCCCCTCTGAGAATGAAGATTTGGTGTTGGGAAAGTTGTAGGCTTGGGGGAGCACTCCCTCTTTGTTAAGCCTCGGTCAACCTCCTTTAATCCTCTTATCGAGCCACTAAATATGCACTCGATGTGTGTTAGAATTTCAAGTCTCTAAAGTTTTGGGAGCTTCATGTGATGAGGTTGTTGGAAACTCTATTGGTCTCTTATTGAAAGTTTATCTCTACATTCATGGGGCACTCCACATTTATGCACACTTTAGTGGATATTCATGAAATCTCCAAAACCCTTCATGGATATGTGTTTTTTATGGTTGTGGATAGGCCTTGGAGTCGACCTCTTGATTACGAGGGTATCCCCTTCAAATGTCATTAGTGCTTCTCCATTGGTGACCTGGCTATGGATTGTTCTCTCACATTGCAAGGGATTTGCAATGTGGTGGAAGGATGCTAATGATGACCATATAACTATCCATGCTCTTGATTATTCATTGGATAAATCCTCCAAGGATGATGATGTGTCTCTTGCTTTTGGTGCGGCTCCAACACCCTCAGACTCTATGGTGGAACCTCTTGCTCCCACTTGTAGACTGACCTACCCTTGCCTTTAGACCCTCCTTATTATTCTTCTTGTTCTGATGGATTCTTGGTGGGGAAATTCTCCCTTGATTCACATTGTCATATGCATGTGTATGCTCCCTCTTCATGTACTAATGAGTCCTCTAATGGGGTTTCTCCTCATGCATCCCCCTGTATTGAGATTTTCGATGACAATATTGCTTGTATTGTTGCTCTCAGAAAGAGGAAAGGTCTTTCTTCTTCTTCTTCCCAAACTCATACTCATGTTGTGGGTGAAAGGTCAACTCCCTCCTAAATTTAGTTTTCCTTGGGTGACCCATGTCACCCTTATATGTACATGTATATAAGAGGAACAATATTATGTGCCTTTCTTCTTCTTGTATCATTTTTTTTCTATATGTAATCTATATTTTTGCTTTGGTTTTGGGGATGATCAAAACATTAAGACATTTATCTCTCTCTTCCACGTTGACCTAATTTTTAAAATTTTCCTTTACTTTTTGTTTATGTGTATTCTTTTGTTGTGATTACAATTCTACATGCTTACTTGGGGTTGATGGCAGAATTTCATCCCTATTCCTTAATTATCATTCCTATATATGTACTAAACCGAGGCATATATTACTTTGTGTGTCTTTGCACAATATTACTTGTTGCTATGTGACGTTGATTTTTTCATTTTATTTTTCATTCCATAAGCATGATTTCTTGTGTATCATGCTTTTCCTTTGTAGTAATATTACCTTTTGGTGACTATGGGGGAATATCGGCTCATATTTTCTACTTTAAAATTAATTTCATGCTTATAGATTTTTAATTATTTTATGAGAGGCATATTTGCACTTTCACACGTACTCGTCAACATACTTTCTAAAGAATCATATCATGTGTAGAGAATTTCTTGGATTTTCCATGCTTATCAATATTACCTAGCAAAGAGCATGCTAGTAGTGTAATCCTAGTATTTTATTTTCATATGAGCCACATAGCAACACAATACACTAATCTATGTGACTCATCTCAACTACTTTAATACTCTTTATGGGTCATCTTGATATATTGTATGATAGTTCTTATGATTTATAAATGTATTGTATGGTTCCTAGTAGTAGATCATATAAAAATTGCACTATACCCCACATTTTCGTAACATTAGATCATGTTGGGATTATGCTTTCCATTTTCTAGTAATAGAGCATGTTTGAAAATGAGTGCTTTCTTTTTCTTCTTCATATTTGTGTGTTTCTTATGGGTTTGACTTGTGCATGTTTGCATATTAGATTATATATGATTTTGAGAACACTTTTGTTCGAAAAATTATATCTCTAATGCTATTGTGTTGTAGGTGTGATGTTATCCTAATGTTGCTTCTGGGTGTTGCCACAAAAGTGTGTCTCACTTTTGGGACATGCTGATTTTTGCCTGAAATCACTATTTTTAGAAAAAACTAGTGATTTAAGTCTTGAGAGGCTTCATCTAAAGGGTTTTAATTGAAGAGGGATAGATAAGACCCCCTTGGATAGAACCCTTCTAATATTAAATCATACCCACAATGGAGTCTCCTTCACACCTATCAAAATGCTGGCCAAAAACCACTTTTTCTTTTTCTTTTTGAGGGATTAAATAACATCAGTTAACGATTTTGCTTAGTCAAAACAAGTATATTTTTTTATATGTTTTCATTTTATCATGTATTTAATTTTTAATGTTTACTAAACATAGTATTTTCTCCGAACATCAAGCTCTTTGTTGTGTAGAGGTGGAAAAATAGTAAACCATTGTAGAAAAATTTCAAAAAATACTCATTCCCTAGGTATTGATTTCCTTGTTTCACCTCAAAAAGAAAAAATGGATTTCAATATATACACAACAAGTTAGGTTGTACGACACACATGCATGTCCAAATTATAGTTACAGTGACTTCAAAAATTAATTTAAAATAAAATATTCAACAAAAAATTATGAAAAAAATATCCTTTCCCTAGATATTGCTGTTGAGAATCTATATTTCAAAAATTATAATTTAATCCTTTATATAATAAAAGTTATGTTGTATGACAAACATTACTTTATGAAAAATGTTGTTTTCTGTTTAAAACCAGTTATTGAAGGAGATGTTGAAAGATTCATTATTTATTTCAAAAAAATTGAAAAAAAATATATTCAAAATCTACACACAAATTTCCACAAATCTCTAGTTCACATCATCTTCAAATTCTTAATGGTTTAGCTACTATAGGTCTCAGAAGATGAAGATTCAGCTAAAAAATATTGATGTAAATTTCCATCTTGGGCAAAAAGTGAGACACAGTATTGTGATTTCACCCTTCTTGTTCAGGTTTTTGATGCTTGATATAATTATTTTGTAGGTTCTTAGTTGGGGACATGATTCCTTTGCTCAAAGAGTCTCCATACTTCCTCTACAATATCATTATGGATATACATTTTATGATTATATTTACTTTCTATACTTTAGCATAGCTAATTAGAGTGTAATTAGCTAGTTAAAGTGGGGGTAAAATTTAATATTAAAACTACATACCTTGCAATAACCATGTCTTGTTTTGGGCTCATTTTAGTTTCCATAAAACTTAGTATTATTTTTAGGTTAATTTGATCCTTGCCTTAGCCTTATTCCACCCACCCTTGATGTCAAGAGTCTTATGATTTCTGTGTCTCTCTATCTTCTTTGTTTTGGCCAATGTGAATTTTGTATTTGTGTTGTGCCATGTTGTCATTCTAAATGCTCATTTGGATTCTTGTACTTTGACCCCAATGTAATAGGTGGATTTCCATGCATTGTATTAGCATCCATTTATGTTTTAACTGTACAACTATTTTCTTTGAATCTTTCTACCTTGCTTTGATTGAGCATGCATGGCAATTAACCTTGGATGAATTTGAATGACCTATTTTAGTTGCTTGCTTCTTCATCTCTCAATTTATCTCTAATTTTGAACATGGCCAAAATTAGTGTTCCTAAAAGTGTCAAATTTTGCAAATCTAATGACAACCCATTTCTTGTTTTGGTCTAAAACCTCTACAACTCCATTTTCATCAAGATTGAAGGTCATTTGATACATTATTTTAATATATTTTTGTTGCAGCGAACACGTCCCCGAGGCCAGTTTACAAAGGAGGTACCTAAATTTTAAGGGCTGGGACAAAATTGGAGGAAATGGGTTTTCTCCAAATAATTGATTATGATCCTACGCAAAATTTCACATCTCCAGGTGTCCCGGTTTGTGCATTAGAAGTCACAAATTTCTTCTAATGTTTCAAATGTTAATATTTAGAACATTTTGAATATTTTAAATATTGTGCAAATGAAAAGGGGAAAATATAAATGCATTTCAAATGTTTTTGGGGACAAACAAGTTTAATTCTTAGCTCTGATTGGTCCAAAGGCGACTTTCATGGTTGCACTGCAAAACTCATCTCCCGTGGCCATTTTTGAATAAAAATGGAGGAAGAAATCAGCAATGCAATATTTCTAGCAATAAATTATGATTGGGAAGGTTTATTTAATGTCTTCCTTGGTTTTGGAAAATTTTTGGCTGCACGCCAAAGCTCTCATCGCCCATCGCATGAAGGCTTCTCTTTTTCAATCAATAACTGGCGATGAGTGATGGCCTTGCTTCCATCATTGACCCTTACACTATCGCTAGTCCCTCCTCCCATTTTCCCATTCAACAGGTGATGAGCGATGGTCATCGCCCATCGTTGGTTTATCTCCCATTTCTTCCATTCAATGCGAGATGCACAGGGGATGCTCAATGGAAAGGAAAGGTTGGGTGGGCCCGAGAAAATTTTTGACGGCAATGCGTTAAAGCATAATGAGATGTTGGGTGAAACTTTTTGCCTCCAAATGTTACGGAAAGCATTTTGAATATAATAAAAAATGGACTCACGAGTGAAGTAAGTTTTTACTATTTTAAATGGTGATTGAGGGCATTTTGTTGCCATCACTCATCACAAGTTGGTCTCTTCATTTTCTCCTTCAACAGGTGATGCACAAGAGGTTGGATATGGCATATGGTGAAGGCTCGATGATTTAAGAAAAAAAAAGTAAAGGATTTAAAATAAAAGGCAATAATGAAGGGGTAAAATGGAGTGAATGTTTTTCACAGGAGGGTAAAGTATTTTCATCTGCTGGGTGGATGGTAAAGGCTAGAAGCTTTTTGTGCTGGGAAATGAAGGTGAATTGGAAGTCGGTGATTTTTCGTGAGTGAAGTATTGAGGAGAAAATATTTTAAATGAAACATTTAAAATATTGGGGAAATGGATTAAAATTTCGTGCAATATGATGGAATTTAATAAATCAAGGGCTCCATTATAAAGTTGAATACTTTATTTTGCTGAGAGGTAAAATTATAAAGTGACAAGGGCATAAATAGAGAATTTTTATTGGAGTAGATTATTTTTCAATTGCAGGGGAGTTGAGTGAATGATTTTCACGGGCATATTAATATTCTGATGAGGGCAAGATTCAGAGGCAAAGTTTGTTGCAAAGAAAGAGAGAAGAGAGAGGCTTTTGATTTTTTTTTTGTTGACGAATGAAGAAGGGCGCTGCCAAGTGTCTTCAACATATTTATCTTAGGGATTCTTCTATTTATCCTTATTCTCAATCTCTTTTGATTGACAGGGGGTTTCATTCTTGAGTCCAAAATTGGTCTGGGTGAGTAGCTAAGCTCATAAAGTGCATATTGTAGAAAATAACGATAAATAGAACTGTAAATTGTCTTAGGTCAGAATCATGTTTGTAATGATCTTAAAATAGTTTTACAAAAGCCATAGATTATGAGAGCAATCTTGATTATGAGATATATACTCTCCTCTGTAATTTTCTTGTAGATTATAAATAAAAGGATTAAAGATCTTTTTGTTTGTCTTCAATTGTTTTGATTGAATGAGTGGGTTTGTTTTAGCTTCAATTCAAGGAATTGATTAAATGCTCAAATGAAGTCACAAGTCTGTGAGGAAATAGCATAGGATTTGTAAGAAGTTGTGTTTCAGATGCAGTGAGTTGAATACTACAATGTAGTATGACAATAGTCCACCCATTTCTGAGATAAATGGCTAAAGTATTATTAATTGTTGTCAATTTGACTCTGTTATCCCAATTGATGATGCACTGGTCTTTTATTATGTTATTTTACAAATATTTGAATAAGTGATGTGCCTGGCTAAGGATTCAAAATGAGAATGAAAATCATTAAATACTTTCAATTACAATGTATGAATCTGAAGTCCCACTTAATTCCTAGCATTAGATAGTTATTTGCTTAAAGGTCTGTCGAGCCTTCAATAAATAATGTCTATTTGCATTTAGTAGGAATAGATCTGTGTTGAAGTGTTCTTGAGGAATGGAAATATTAAATGAACACAAGAAGGAATACCCTCCTTGGTCCCACATAGCCTAAAGAGTAGGGGTAAAAGCTTGAAACTCTTTACCTATCAGTTGGCCACTAGCTTTGAAGTTAAGGGTCAGTTGCCCTTTAGAGGATTTTGAGGCTCCGCTAGAAAAAGAACCAACAGGTTGGCAACTCTACTGGGGAGAATTGTGAATCTCCAATTGTAGACTATTTTATCATAGAGTCAAGAATTTGGTGAATCTGAACATCTAGTTCAGATATTGAGAAGTTTTTAGACCTGGAAGTGATTTTGTTGTAGCAAATTTTAAAGAATTTATGTGCGAATTTGTTGTTGAAAGAGACCTAGAAAGAAATGCATCCTTGAAGTAGCTTCATATTGCTTGAAGCTCAATCTTCTGTGAAGAGAGGTGGCGACTCTGTTAAAAGAACCTAATGAAGATGTGAAGAAAGATTCAGATCTACAAATATTTTTAGTCAGGAAGGGAAATTTGCAATAGCTGCAACATATCTAGGTATTTCTCATTTTCTGGTTTTCAAGAAAGATAAATATGTATATGAAAACCACATTTGAAGTCCTAGAAAACTTTGGTTCCCTTATTTAGTGAAATTGAGCACTATAATCAAGGGAGGTTGAATATTGTAATTAAATAGTTGTAGAGGGAATAATTTTCAGTTGCAAAATGTATAGTTATTTTAGTTCTCCCTCTACAAGTTGTAATACCATGCCTGGAACACAACCTTGTCCTCAAAGGAAGGTGTTTGATAGTGAAAGATATGACCCTTTAGATTTTAGTAAAATCCAAAGTTACCCACATTTTGTCCCAAGAAGAATTAATGAACATTTGCCTAAGTTTAGAGATGATTTTGAAGAATCAACATCAAGACATGTACAATGTTTCATTAATTTGATGGAAGATTTTCAGATTGAAGAAGAAGATGTTATCATGATTTTTTTTGTAAGAACTTTAGAAGGTATGGATGAAGGTTGGTTTACTTGCTTACCAATGCATTCCATAGATTCATGGCATGAGCTCAAAATACGTTTCCTTGATTATTTTGAAGAGTCAATAGTGAATGATGAATGCTTGCTTCAAGAAAGAAATCTACATACTCAAGAAGAATTTGAAGAGAAAATTGCAAACAATGTTGAGTCCATATCATATATTGATGCATTGTGTGATATAGAAAGATTGGAGGATGAATCCGTCTATTATTTTCATAATAGATTCATGAAATTTTTGCTTGCTATACCAGAATCAAAAAGACCTGATGAATCATTTTGCATTGATTTGTTTTGTAAAAGACTTGAGCCAGGTCTAAGTACCATGCCAGTTCACTTGAAGCCCCCTAGCCTTAAATGCATATATCAATGGCTTTCAATAATTGAGGAAATGATAGATATGGAAGTAATCTCCTAACTCAATTATGTGATGGTACTTTTTCAAGAATTAGTCCAATGGATGTAGATGGTATAGTAGAAGACATGAATGATGCATCATTAGGTGATGAGGAAGTTGTTTTTAAACAACCTACGAAATAAATATACACAGATGAAGATTGCAGCCATGATGGTCATGAAGAGATAGATGAAACATTTGAAGTTTCCTCTATTTGTTTTGAAAATATAGAAATAGAGAGTAGATTTTCTATAGAAAATGAAGGTTGCATTGATGCAGATGATACTGAAAGTATTTTCTCATCTATGGATTTTGAATATACAATTGAAGATTAGGCTGATTTTGGAGTTTCACATCTTCAAGATGAGACCAATGGTGTTGTAGATGGAAGTTTGCAACCAGCTGAAAAAAATATTTGTATGGGTGATCAAGAAGACTTCAACTCTATTTGCAGCCCTGCTAACTGTGATTATTTTCAAGAGGAGGAGGTGGAATTAATCTCTTTGAGTGGAAAGTATTCTCATGAAGATGATGGAAATGTTTCTGAAGGCTCACAAGAACATGAGTATGATGGATATGAACTGAATATCTTGTTTGAAGAAGACACGTGTAATCAACATTATTATGATGCACTTAGTCATATCAATCTTCCAAGTGTGTGTAGCATTGATGAATGCATTCATGATGAGACAAAGGAGCCTGCAAATTTGAAGAGTACTTTTGAGAGAATTGGTGTATCAACTACAAATGACAAAGTATGCAAGGATTTTCAGTTAGAGAAATCATGTGTGAGAAGTTGCAATGAAGAAACCTTTGATGGTTTTTAGTCTGACAGTAAAGAATGTAGCCTTATTGATTGTTGCAGCAGTATGCATGGAGAAGAAGATATGTGTGCAAGAGATTCATTGGATGAAATAGTTCAAGTAGTTGGTTATGAACAACATGCATATGTTGATAATGATAAACAAGGAACTCATTTTTTGTTTGATGTTTTACCTTTTTCTATTTCTTTTGCTGCCTTTGAAGCCATCATTGAATTTTTGCATCAAGAAAGCATTTATGTAGATGTACATGAAAGTGTAAATGTAGAGACAAACATTGGCACAACTAGTGACACTTTCTATGATGAGTTTGCACATGAAGAACATGATTGTGTCTACCAGATAGATGCATATGAGGACCTTTTTTCTGGATCAGCAACTCGTAACCTTTCTCATGAGCAGTATGTTTCAAATTTTCATGTTGGAACAGCAAGAGATGATGTTGATTTTGATACACCTTGCATTAGTGAATGTTTTTTGAACACTCACTAGGATGAAGTTGTTGCAAATGAAATTTTTTATTCATATGAACTTGTACTTGAAGTTTCCCTTTGTGGTAACATGTTGAGTGTTGATAATCTTGTCTACGAACATGGGGTGGAGAACATTGTTTGGGATGTTGATTTTTTTTTCAATGCTATGATTTGAATATAGATGAAGACAATGTGGATGTTGATGAATTTGATTTTCAAAACCTTGAGGCATGTAACAATGTGTTTGGGGTGTGTTGTTGGGATAAAGATGCACCTATTTATGATGTAATTCAATTGGAGGAGATACAAATGTGTGAGCAATATTTGCTCAAAACACAAGAGGATTGCATATTATTTTCCAAACATGATATCTCATCTGAGCATGATCATTATGAGGTGGTTAGTAAATGTGATAAGTCCATGTTAACATATGTGGTTTTGATCACTACCCTCATATGTTGCCACTTGATACAAAATCAAAAAATGGAGAGAGTGGCAGTGATATAGCTTATGTGATTTGGTTGCCACTTGATGAAAAAGCTAAATAGGGAGTAAGTTTCCACTTGTACAAAGGCAGCCTAATACTTATGTTTGCACAAATGCAGTCTCCTATGTTGTTGTGGTGTGAAAGAGGTAAGCATGAGTTGAGGGAGATCAGTTCCTTTATCCGATTAGTGTTTGACAGAGGTAAGTATTGACTCCCCTTTTTCATTTGGTGGCCTAGGGTCACCGGATGAAGTTGAAAAAGGATGTTGAATAAAGGAGCAGCTTTTGATCACTCAATGGAGAAGTTGTTTTGATATTTTTTCAAAGTGGTGACTTTTAGAGCACTAATTGGTTCTAAGCATGGACAAGTTGCAGAAATGCCTGAGTGAGAAATTTTGTTGATTAATATCTTTCACCTCGGCATCTCTTTTCTCAAACTATCTTTTTCACTCCATTCTTGGGTCAAATTTCTACACACTTGTTCAATTTCGCGCCTCCATGATAAGTTCTGATGGGTTATTTAATTGCTTTCTGATCACAACATGGCCAAAATTAGTGTTCCTAAAAGTGTCAAATTTTGCAAATCTAATGACAACCCATTTCTTATTTTGGTCTAAAACCTCTATAGCTCCATTTTCATCAAGATCGGAGGTCATTTGATAAACTATTTTAATGTATTTATGTTGCGATGAACACGTCCCCAAGGCCAATTTACAAAGGGGGTACCTGAATTTTAAGGGTTGGGAAAAATTGGAGGAAATGGGTTTTCTCTAAATAATTGATTATGATCCTACACAAAATTTCAGAGATCTAGGTGTCCCGATTTGTGCATTAGAAGTCACAAATTTCTTCTAATGTTTCAAATGTTAATATTTAAAATATTTTTAATATTGTGCAAATGAAAAGGGGCAAATATAAATGCATTTCAAATGTTTTTGGGGACAAAAAAGTTTAATTCTTAGCTCTGATTGGTCCAAAGGCGACTTTCATGGTTGCACTGCAAAACTCATCTCCCATGGCCATTTCTGGATAAAAATGAAGAAATAAGCAATGCAACATTTCCAACAATAAATTTTGATTAAGAAGGTTTATTTAATGTCTTCCTCGGTTTTGGAAATTTTTTGGCTGCACGCCAAAGCTCTCATCGCCCATCGCGTGAAGGCTTCTCTTTTTCAATCAACAACTGGCGATGAGCGATGGACTTGCTTCAATTGCTGACCCTTACACTATCGCCAGTCCCTCCTCCCATTTTCCCATTCAACCAGTGATGAGTGATGGTCATCGCCCATCACTGGTTTATCTCTCATTTCTTCCATTCAACGCACGATGCACAGGGGACGCTCGATGGAAAGGAAAGGTTGGGTGAGCCCAAGAAAATTTCTGACGACAATGCATTAAAGCATAATGAGATGTTGGGCGAAACTATGTGCCTCCAAATGTTACAGAAAGCATTTTGAATATAATAAAAAATGGACTCACGGGTGAAGTAAGTTTTTGACCAGTGTGGTGAGTTTTTAGTATTTTAAATGGTGATTGAGGGAATTTTGTTGCCATTGCTCATCGCGAGTTGGTCTCTTCATTTTCTCCTTTAACAGGCGATACACGGGAGGTTGGATATGGCATATGGTGAAGCCCCGATGATTTAAAAAAAAGAAGCAAAGTCTTTAAAATAAAAGGCAATAGTGAAGGGGTAAAATGGAGTGAATGTTTTTCATAGGAGGGTAAAGTATTTTCATCTGCTGGGTGAATGGTAAAGGCTGGAAACTTTTTGTGCTAGGAAATGAAGGTGAATTGGAAGTCGGTGATTTTGCCTGAGTAAAGTATTGAGGAGCAAATATTTTAAATGAAACATTTAAAATATTGGGGAAATGGATTAAAATTTCATGCAATATGATGGAATTTAAAAATAAAGGGCTCCATTATAAAGTTGAATACTTTATTTTGCTGAGAGGTAAAATTATAAAGTGACAAGGGCATAAATAGAAAGTTTTCATTGGAGTAGATTATTTTTCAACTGCAGGGGAGTTGAGTGAATGATTTTCAAGGGCATATGAATTTTCTGATAAGGGCAAGATTCAAAGGCAAATTTTTTTGCAAAGAAAGAGAGAAGAGAGAGGCTTTTGATTTTCTTGTTGTTGATGGACGAAGAAGGAAGCTGCCAAGTGTCTTCAACAGATTTATCTTAGGGATTCTTCTGTTTATTCTTATTCTCAATCTCTTCTCATTGGAGGGGATTCCATTCTTGAGTCCAAAATTGGTCTAGGTGAGTAGCTAAGCTCAGAAAGTGCACATTGTAAAAAATAATGATAAATAGAACTGTAAATTGTCTTGGGTTAGAATCATGTTTATAATGATCTTAAAATAGTTTTACATAAGCCACAAATTATGAGAGAAAGTCTTAATTCTGAGATATATACTCTCCTCTGTAATTTTCTTATAGATTATAAATAAAAGGGTTAATGATCTTTTTGTTTGTATTCAGTTATTTTGATTGAATGAGTGGGTTTGTTTTTGCTTGAATTCAAGGAATTGATTAAATGCTCAAATGAAGTCAAAAGTTTGTGAGGAAATAGCATAGGATTTGTAAGAAGTTGTGTTTCAAATGCAGTGAGTTGAATACTACAATGTAGTATGACAATAGTCCACCCATTTCTGAGACAATTGGCTAATGTATTATTGATTGTTGCCAATTTGACTCTGTTATCCTAATTGATGATGCACTAGTCTTTTATTATGTTATTTTACAAATATTTGAATAAGTGATGTGCCTGGCTAAGGATTCAAAATGAGAATGAAAATCATTAAATACTTTCAATTACAATGTATGAATCTGAAGTCCCACTTAATTCCTAGCATTAGATGGTTATTTGCTTAAAGGTTTTCCAAGCCTTCAGTAAATAATGTCTATTTGAATTTAGTAGGAATAGATCTGTGTTGAAGTGTTCTTGAGGAATGGAAATATTAAATAAACACAAGAAGGAATACCCTCCTTGGTCCCACAGAGCCTAAAGAGTAGGGGTAAAATCTTGAAACTCTTTACCTGTCAGTTGGCCACTGTCTTTGAAGTTTCTTGAGTATAAGGGTTGGCTGCCCTTTAGAGGATTTTGAGGTTCAACTGAAAAAGAACCAATAGAGCACATTGCATTTCTAATCCTTGCAGAGTTCGTATTTTCCTTTATGTATGTGGAAATTGTGTTAAAAGCTTCCCATTTTCTTTTCTTCCTTTTATTGCATTTGTGAAATCTCTTTGGGTTGTTAGGGCTTCTAGGATTCTCCATCTCCATTTGCACTCTAACACATACTAGTTTATCAATCCCTCTATATCTAAAATTTTCTATTCAAATGTTTACTTTATTGCTCTTAGTTCTAGACACACATAGGCTAAGTGCACAAACGTTTCATTTACTCTTCATCATTGAATGCATGTATAAGTTGAAAATTTAAATAGGGGCTTGACAATTTGTGGCAAGGTTCTAATTAGTCTCAATTTTTTCTCTTATCCAAGCTATATGTCTTTAAACACATTCAATAATATGGATTTTTTTTTGCAGTTCTTTTTTTTATTTAATTAGTTTAGCTTCATTTTTATTATTTATGTGTTATTTGGTATTTTACCTCTTTGCTACTATGGTTTTCTTTATCTCCTATTTTGTAGAAAAGTTCTAATCTAGATAAATATTTGAGTTATACAATTTTTTGGGATGATAAGATGAGACCGAGACTAGTGCATGAGTATAATGATATTATATAATGTGGATGCCCATGTACATCAGTATCATCTTAGGCAGTGAGCTTCTATGTTTGATCATTCAATACATCTTGAGCTCTTCTTATTCACTGTGAATTTGATTTTCTAGTTTTGTTAATTAAATTTTAATAAATTGTGTTTTATAACCTATATTTCTCTCTTTTATTTAATGCAGTTTAAGTAGTAAGGATAATTTATTTTAGGTAGGAATTCATTTAATTTTCTATTTACATGATAGTAGATTAAACCATACAACAAAAATCCTAAAATATCTTATTTTGTTTAATCTTGTCTAGATGGTGTAGAATGGATTAGTTGTAAAACCTTAGAACACTTAGGTTAACATAAACAACTCAATCCATTATTCACATTCTCTTGACTACCTTTTTATTTCTATAATTTTTATTCTCAAGTCAAGTTGGTTTCAACATTGGTTTTCTCATTCCTCTTTGGCTCTTAGATCTCCTCTTTGGCTCTTAGATCTCTTTATATGTTGTAGGGATATTTTATTACTCACTAATATATTATATTTTCAGATTGCTAATAGATCTCACTCTAATCTCCCATGTTGTGAGGAAGCTTCTTATTCCATGGATCTACAAAACTATTTTAGATTTTTTGTTGAAATATAAGGTACAAATAATAATAAGAAATTAAGAACGTGGTGTCTAAATTCTATTAGGATGTGATTAAGCCAATACAAATCAATAATAGAATAATAAAGAATTAGAAATGAAAAATAAAAATAAAAATTATATACATAACACTAGATGTACATGGAGAAAATCTTGTGCGGGAAAAGACTCCACCAAGAGACCCAAGCTTGTATTGCCCCTTAAAATAATAAGTACACCAATATAGTACTTAGTACTTTGAAAATGGAAACAATCAATAGTTTACTTATTTTATCTACTTTTAAACTATAAGTGAAAATGATTGAAAATGGAAATCTAATAGAAACTATTGATGCAACATAATAAAAAAATCACCAAAATCAACTTCCTCAATATGTGGGCAATCATTTTCCACTAATAATACCTTTTAATTTTCCAACTATCCATCTACTCCATTTTTTTCTTAAATACCACATGCAATGAATGTGTTTCCTTCACTTAGGTAGCTCAACTAGATCCTAAATATTTCACCTAACTAGGAGCATCATCTCATCCTTCAGGATATTCATACAAGAGTTATGCTCCTTTAAAGAAATGACTTACTATAGACGTAGGTTCATCTTTAGTACACTATAAAATAAATATATAACGATTTTTTTCCTTTGACCTAAAATCTTTAGGTTGATCTATGAAAATTTTCTCTAAAATTTAGAGTTCAACTTAGTTACATGAGAATAGATCATCTCACTAAAGTCTATTTATACAATATAGAAATACTATTTTTCCATTAGCCTCACATTATAGCTTTCCAATGCATCATATACATTAAATTTCTTTTTGTACACCCATTTATATCTAATGGGTTTAATTCTTACAATTCAACCAAGTTCCAAGTTTTACACTACTCTAATACCATTATCTCCTATTTCATAAAATTATTTTATGACTTACTTTACCTAGAAGAGATAACTTATTCTATAGAGGTTGGTTCACCAATAATATATAACTTAGAGGGGGGAAAATAATTAGACTCTAGTGGGACTATACTAATCTAGTAATTACCACTACCTTTTCGACCATAAAATTTGGAGACACTTCATATCATGATTCCACTCTTCTTAAATAACTTTCCTCAATAAACCTTGGTAAAAATATCTCTCCATCCACACTATCTCTTCCACTATCTTGTTTATTTGCAAATTAATCCCATTTCTCTATTTTTTGTTAAAAATAGATCCTTTGGCTATTCATCCCTTGATGAATTACCAAATTCCTTGAAAACATCTCTAGAATAAACTACTTTTAGTGATACATGATTAAAATCTTATACATTTTTACATTTTCACCATAATCCATAAAAATATATTTCTTATCTTTGAAATATGGTAGATTATTTTTCCCTTAGCACAAACAAATATCTAACAACTAAATACTTTTAAATATGTAACAAGAAGTTTCATACCTTTCTACATTTCATGTTGTCTTATTCACAAGTGCATATGTGAGATACTTGTTTATCAAATAACAAATAGTAGTTACTACTTTAGCATAACTTTTTTATTCAATACCAATCTACTGAATAAGATTTTGACTCGATCCTTAAGGTTATATTCATCATTTGAGCTACCCCATTTTATTGTAGTGTGTAAGGTGTTGTCCTTATTTGATAATTCTACTGTGCTTGTAGAACACTTCAGATTCCTTATAAAAAAACTCTATACCATTATTTAACCTTATTTTTTTATTTGTTTGATTCTCTATAATTACCTTAAAATCGTTAAAAATGTGAACAACCTCATACTTATACCTACTTAAATATACCTAAGAATGATTAGAATATTCATCAATGAAGAAGACATATATCTGGGAATCACCAATGGAGTACACATCCATAGGACCAAACACATCTCTATGAATCATTTCCATAAGTCACTTGCATAATAAGTTTTTTTTTAAAAATCACCTTATTTTCTTTTCAAACACACAAAGCTTAAAGAATTGAAAACCAACAAATTAATATGAAAGATATTCCATTGTATTATTTATTATTGGTTGAGTGAGGGGTAATATCTCTATATCTTCAAGTAACAAAAAAATCACTTTCTAAACAAGTGAATATTATTCTTCAAACATGTGAATCAAGGAGTTATGAAAATAAACCAATCCATAGCTTATAGACAAAAAAAATATAAAAAAAGATTACATTAAGAGTTAAGTGTTAGGAATAGAGATCAACAATTAAAAATTTAATGGCCTAAATTATAGTGACGCTCAAGAAATAAGGCAAATGCCAAAATTGAAGAGCAACATTTTCCAAGGAATAAATTTGTACTATGCAGAGGAAAATAGATAGATATCAAGTACCACAAAGCAATAATAGACATGATCAAAAGAAGACAAAAAATAGTAAAGATAAAAGATGTTGTTGGAGTCTCTTACTATTGAATTTGTCCTAGATGTTGATGAAGATAATAATTATTGTAGAAGTCCTTTGTTGTTGAAGTCACTCAAACAAGTATTGATGCAGGAGCATAGAGGTACCAAGCAATCTTGCATCTCCAAAAATGTATTTAATTTTTTTCATTTTCATTTTTTTTTTATTTTGGTTTGTTGGTGGCATCTTGCAGGCAACAATTTCAATTATTTTAAAATCTCCTCAAATGTAAAAATCTTCTGGGTGAATTTGAATTTAATTAAAATTCAAATTGGAAGTGTTGGGAGGTGTGAGTTAATGAGAATATTGAGAGTTACAAAATCCCACACCTAGGAATGAGGGGGCTATTATTGGGTGATGTAACTCTATAATATATATTTTTAAAAATGTATTGAAATAATGATAAGAGTTGTAGGTGCCAGAAAATGAGGTAGTGGAGTGGGATTGTGTAGACGAAAAATAGGGAAAATGAATTGATTTTTGCAAGAAAAATGGAATGAGGGAGGTTACCCACACCTAAGAAGGAATAATGAGCAATGTAGAGGTTTGACTAGCATTTTGGGGGGAGAGAAAGATTGTTTGAGCCATGACTATGAGACCAAGCTTCAGTAAATTGGGCATAACTTTCTCATACAGTAACGAAATTGAGAATTTAAAAATGATCCAAAAAGCTGAGAATGAGGCACACCAAACCCAAAAGGAGTTTTAAAATATTCATGATAATCAGTGAGCAATGATGGAAATAAAGTGACGTGTTTGTGGTGGAATTTTGAATATTTGTTCTTAATCTTGCCTGTAGATGGTTTTTGTAGCAGATGAAGCTTATATGGAGGATTAAATGTGTGTCTTTTCATTATTTTTTCCGGTAATAAATAAATTTGCAGTAGATTTAAAATATTCATTCATGAATTTCAATTAATGAAGAGTTTGGGTTCCTTGCCTATAGCTTGCCAGTAGTTTTGAAGACTAAATATGAGATAGATGACTTGCATAAATCTTGTTGTTGTCTACATGAGTTTTTGAATGTTTTCAGTGGATATCTCTATGGTTTTAATTAAATGAATATGTAAAAATTTAGAGTTTGAGAAGTTGGATTGATTAGGCTGCAAGATTGGGTGGCTTGATAAGGCTCCCTTGACCGCATCAAATGGTATTAAAGCAGGTTGATCTTGTTGGGTTGTGAGATGTGTTGAGTATGAGTTTTCTGTAGGAGCTTATTTTAGTGAAGATTGAAGTGATGAAGTTGCAAGAGAGAGAGAGAGAGAGTGTTGTGAGAAGTTGTGTTTGTTGTAGGCATGAAAGAGGGTCTATGACTACTATCCTCCAATAGAGATAAAGTTGGGTAGAAGGTGTAGGGTTCCTCCACTGAGAGAGGTTGGGTAGAGGAAGCATCTTCTAGAGTCTTTGTTGGGTAGAGGATAGTTGTGTGAGTAAGAGATTGTTGCAAGGAGTACTCGTAACTGTAGAGGGACTTGTGAGTCTCTAAAAATGACTGTGAAAAAGAAGATAAGATGGGTAATTAGAAGACCCATGAGAATGTTATTTTGGGAAGAGTATTGGGAAAAGGTGAGAAAAAAAGCTCATTGTAGAGTTGAAGAAGATAGAAGTGGGATTGGATTCCCTTGAGGAAATCTTGGGAATGAAGAAGCAAGTTATAGAAGAGGAAAATCAGAGGCTTGGCAAAGAGGGCAACGGAAAGGAGAATGTTGAAGTGCAGTGTTGCAGCCCTATGGTGGAAAGAGTATGGAAAGAAAGTCATATGGGAGTAGCCCATATGAATGCAAATGAAAGAAAGCAAGCAAAGAAGAAAGACACAAGGAAAGAATGGAGAAAGAAATAGGTATCAACAGATGTGCATCTTGTTGATGATATAAAAGAAAATAAAAATGAAATTGCATACATAGTGAAAGAGATTCCAATAGCAAAAATAGAGGTATGGAAAAGTAAATATTGATTTGCATAAAGTAAAGATAAAGGAATATGGTGATTGTGAAGTTGGGGCAGCAATAGAGAAGCAAGAAAACATCCAAATAAATAGTCATCCATATGGTATTTGTGAAAGAAAATTTGATTTGAAATTAAATGAATTTGTGGATGAAAAGGATAGTATTGTTGTAGAAGATAACCATAAAGTTGCAACAAAGTTTGGTCCATTGAAGGACTTGGAAACATTGGAATTTTTGGGAAAACAAAGTGAAGAAGAGTTTATGGGGAAGAAAGTGAATAAGGAAATTGAAGGAGCAACAACAAATGAAGAAGAAGGTGACTTATTAATGCAGATTGTAGTAGTAGAGAAGAAGTGGCTTGTGTTAGCAACAAGTGAAACAAAAGCTGCAACAAACATTGAGGTGAAGTTTGAATTTTTAGAATTATTTGTTGATAAAGAAGAGGTTGATTTATATGAAAATGGCATGGCTTATAATAATGGATATGAGATTGATACACTAGTAGAGAAAAAGGAGAAGATTGAGATATTTGTTGATTTTTCAAAATTTGTTGAATTTGATGTTCAAACTAATTTGTATTTTGATGAGTTGGTGAAAGAAAGTGAAATGGGAAAGATGGTTATGAGCAGCAATAACAGGTTACAAATTGAAAAACATAAAGGTATGATAAACTTTATTGACATAGAAGAAGAGGAGGATGAAGGAAGACAAGGTGTTGAGAATGATGAAGTAGGGTGGAAAGAAGAACTTTGGTATAGTAAAGTGAATTTCATGAGGGGAAAAGAGTGAGGATGAAGGAAGGAAGAGATAAGAAGTTTCATAGCAGCGTGAAGAAAAAGAAATAGGTAGATAAGGAGGAAAGATGGCTGAAGAACAAGCACCAAATCTTTAAATGTTCATGAGCTCCAACTCATGGAACATTTCTTCTTACCCTACGTGTTTGATGCAGGAGCATCCAAGGGTACCAAGCAATCTTGCATCCCAAAAAACATATTTAAATTTTTTCATTTTTTTTTTTAAAATTTTGGTTTATTGGTGGCATCTTGCAGGCAACAATTTCAATTATTTTAAAATCTCCTCAAATGTAAAAATCTTCTGGGTGAATTTGAATTTAATTCCAATTCAAATTGGAAAAGCTAGGAGTGTGAATTAATGAAAATATTGAGAGTTACAAAATCCAACACCCAGGCATGAGGGAGCTATTATTGAGTGTTGTAACTCCATAATACTTTAAAAAAAAACTATATTGAAATAATGATAGAGTTGTAGGTGCCAGAAAAAGGATGTAGTGGAGTGGGATTGTGGAGAAGAAAAATAGGGAAAATGAATTGATTTTTGTAGGAAAAATGGAACAAGGGAGGTTACCCACACCTAAGAAGGAATAATGAGAAATCTAGAGGTTTGACTGACATTTTGGGGGGAGAGACAGATTGTTTGAGCCATGACTGTGAGACCTAGTTTCAGTAAATCAGGCATAACTTTCTCATATAGTAGCAAAATTGAGAATTTCAAAATGATCTGAAAAGCTAAGAATGAGGTGCACCAAACCCAGAGGGAATTTTAAAATATTCATGATAATAAATGAGTAGTGATGGAAAAAAAGTGACAGGTTTGTGGTAGAATTTTGAATATTTGTTCTTAATCTTGCCTGTAGATGCTTTTTGTAGCAGATGAAGCATATATGGAGGATTAAATGTGTGTCTTTTCATCATTTTTTATGGTAATAAATAAATTTGCAGCATATTTAAAATATTCATTCATGGATTTTTGTTAATGAAGAGTTTGGGTTCCTATAGCTTGCATTAGCTTTGAAGATTAAATATGAGATAGATGACTTGCATAGATCTTGTTGTTGTCTACATGGGCTTCTAAATGTTATTTTAATGGATTTCTCCATGGTTTTAATTAAATGAATGTGTAAAAATTTAGAATTTGAGAAGTTGGATTGATTAGGCTGCAAGATTGGGTGGCATGATAAGGTTCCTTGGTCTTGATTGCATCAAGTATTAACAAATTGAATCATATATATACCAATGAAATAACACAATTTAATGTTCATTACATGGAGAATAGGTTGACAAAATGAGTTAAATTTTTGTAGAAATTTACATGAAAGCTAGCTTTTTTTTCCATAAGTGAATAATTCATGTATTGTTGACTTGAATGCTTCTTAATGAGGACAAACTATTTGTACTTTCCACCTTGTTCAAAGAATTTTGAGTTTATGAGGGGTTTTCAGTATGAAGAATAACCAACCTTGGAGCATAAGAAGAGAAACTCCAAAATAATTTTGCTAATAAAAGGACTCAAATCATTGAGGATATTTGTGCAACCACAAGTTCAACAAAAGGGTCCTTATCAACCCTACATTGATTTAAGTTCTCAATAAGAACATTATATTTATATCCATAGCTATGTGTAGGTACTACCTCCCCAAAAGATTTATTGATTTGATCACTCTCTTTAAGAGTCTTAGGAGAGGGAAACTCAACCTTTTTGGGAATCAAGCCTCTTTGAAGAGGACTAGAAACTTTGGCCTTTCAAAATATAAAGAATCATCATCCTCATCATTATCCATTTCATCAAGGTATATATATTGTCTTATATTTTTCCCTTTCTACTAGGTAGCTTGATACATATGTTTTGGCTTTTCATTTGAAGGAGATAATTTTGAGTAGTCATATTCCTTGTGTCTTATAGCATAAAATCATTATTAATGAATATTTTTCCCTTACAATCCACCAATTATTTCTAAATTTTTGTGCCAATCTTAATCCTTGTTTCTATTAGTAATTGTTTGGAAAGGTCAAACTCCACAAAAACCTAAGGAAATGTGAAGGTAGATTGATGAGTGAAAGAAGAATGACAATAACTTAATTTTGGACCCAAAATGAATTTCCCAATGGTGTTTTTAATTAAATAGAGATAGAAAATGCCTTAGACATGTAGCAATAGGTTGGGAAATCTCACCCATATTGAAGTGTCACAAACCTCTATGATCAGGTTGAATTCAAGGAGCCAGGATTCCATATATAACAATAATTTTCCTGAACCCAAGGTCCCTTCCACATAGAAAAATATTTTCCACAAGCTTACTATAAATAAAGTAAAATTCATGTTTAACATAAGGTACAATGAAAAATTAACTCTCAACAAAGGTTTCTAGATGTCTAAGATCCTTTTTTTTCTATCTATAAAAAAAATATGAAAGCAACAAAATATGTTGTGATCTCTATTTATCTCTTCATCCTTAGTAGCATGTTCTTCAAGATTAATAGTGGGAAGGTCCACACACTAAGTAGAGAAGTCCAACCTAGGTTTGTGACTATCCTTATATTAATCAAAGTCAAAGGAATTTCCTATAAATACATGATTAGGAAGTATTCATGAATAATTTGGGATTGAATGAGCCAAAGCAATATTATTTCTATATTTTCTTGATAAATTTTTCATGTGAGGCCAAAAAATCTAGAGCTCAACTAACCTTATATGCTACCTCATGAGGAATATGCTTGGTAAAATAGATTATGAATATCTTATAAGAATATGGAAGGGTGGTTGAATGTGAGGCTTGTATTCTAGGATAAGGGGAAATGATATTTGAATTAATTAGGGAGGAGCTTGATTCCTACAAGAATAGAAGTCCATTATTTACATATGGGGCTTATCCATTTTGTTTCCATAATTTATAAATATTTTCCAATACAAAATTTGGTCAAAATGGTTGTTGAAGTGGCTATTAGAGTTGGAGAAGCCATGAAAAGATTATTCAAAAGTGACATTACATACCTCATTTACCTTCCACCGTATTCTTACTTATCAAGAATTTGAAATGATATTCTCCTATGTGACTCTACTTGTGGTGCCACAACATTATTTATTTGGTTTCAATTACATTGGATGAGTTAAATATAATTGATGCCTCTACCTAAATAGAGTACCATGCTTTATTCCTTTAGCTAACACAAAATTTATTTTAGTGAACCTAAAAACCTTATAATAAAAGGTAACATGCATTCTAGAAACAATCATCTTAGAAAAAAAAAAGAATTATTGCTAGACTTGGACTATGTAAAACATCAAATAGTGTCTTCACTATTTTATCCCTCAAGGAATGTTCATGCTTCCTTGACCAATTATTATGAGGTTTTTTTTTTATTAAGATAAGTAGGGGAAGGGGCCCCAACCCTTATAGAGAAAAGCATACCAAAGTTGCAATAAAAAACAACCAACACACTAACAAAAGCTAGTCGTAAAAAAATAGAAATCAAGGAAACAACCAAAAAACCTAAGCTGAAGCAACATCAAAGAACCAAGGGAACAAAAACATGAGAAAAATAATAGCTTCGAAAAAACAAGAGATACTAATAAAGTGTATTCCAATCAACATCCATCAAGTCTAAGGTTTCCCACCATTTAGGAGCACTTCAAGGACCTTTCTTCTTCTCCTTCTTTGGAACATCAACCAACCCCTCCTTCTACCTCTTTTTATTCTTATTTTCTAGTTTGGTCACAACCATCACCACTCCCACTATATTATTCCTCATTAAACCATCAATAATTTTAACCATTTTACTCAAATCTTGCTCTAGGGTGACAATTTTCTATTGGTAGAAGGCCAAAGACTCATGTAGACTATCCCATTTCTCTTTGTAACTAGGAAAATTATTAAAGTCCTATAAAAGTTCAAGAATTTTGACCCTAATGTAGAGATCTTCAAAATTTTCCATATAGATTTGTATATTTTGTTCTTTACTAGTGATGTCCTAATTCTTTTCTTTTTCCTTAATAGCCTCTCTGTCATCTTCCTTGAATAAATTTTGATGTTATTTAAACCATCAAGGCCTCCCCATACTCCAAGGGAATAACATAAGGAGGGGAATGGGTAAGAGTAATCATGGTTAAAGTCAATATGATCAATGAATTACTCCTCATCCTTATTGGGTGAAGGGTCTCCCAATCCCTCCTTTATATCAACACTTTGAGTCAGAGTAAGAGCCGAATAAGCTTTAACCTCCACCGATATTCTAAAAATCCTAGTAGACCTCCACCCCTTGAAGAAGAAAAAGAATCCCCTTTCATGTTTTCTTCATCTAAAATTTCAAATTAGGGCTAAGAGGATTAGTCACAATATGAGTCTTATAAATATTACTACTAGATAATTTACCTTTTTCCTCCTAGACAACCTTCTTACTTTTTGGAAGAGGGTAAATTACAAAATTCCCTTTATCCTAAATGGATAAAAAAATAATTTTGGTCTTAATTCCTCATCAGTGGAATTTGTGATTTCAATCCTCTTTTTTAAATTCTTCTTCTTGGAGGTAAGGGTAGTAGGAGAAATTCCTATCTCAACACCTTTAGCATGAGAGGTAGAAGGGGTAACTTTTGTGAAAGTGATACATTTTTCCTTTCATCCTTGAGAGAAAGGTTAGGATTTTTCCTGGGGATATTTAGAGGTCCAAGAAAAAGAATATTAATAGTAGGGGTGGCATTAAGATAGAAATTGTACAGTGTAGACATCAACCATTGATGGAGGGGCAGGTAAGCACCTTCCTTTATGCCTTTGTCCAATGAATGAAAAATAGAAAGGGAACTAATAGAGTGCTTTTGCTTTAAGTGATTCAACAATGTGAAATAGTGACCATGTACAGTAGAAAAATGACCCTCCAAAGTGAAGTACTCAATCAAATGGTGACTCACCATCTCACATAGAGTAGGTAGGTCTTCATGGCTAAACCCATTTTGATATCATTTCACCTCCTCATTCTCTTCCAAGAAACATCCAATATATTCCTAGTACACATTTTGGCTAAGGTGAGGTACCTTATCTCCCTCACATATGAAACACGTAGCGTGCAAAATAAGATCCTTTGCGACTTTAGTTTTGTTGCCACCAATCTAAACTTGACCAACACACTAGCTTTTTAAAAACTAAGTCGTAAGATCATCGTCAAATGCTTTCATATCCCCAAAGAAAGATGTTAAACCCCCTCTCTTGATTATCACCTAGAACTTGACATTATATTTTAGAGACACAAAAGGTGGTGAATTCAACACACAATATTAGACCAACCATATTTGCAAACCTTTCTCTTCAGAAACTCACTCCAAAGAGAATCATACACAACATCAAGGGGACTAGAAAGAAGCTAACAAAAACATAAGATTTTTCACATAGATAGAGATGTTAAAAAATACATCAAAAGAAGTTCTTTTAAATTTTGTCATAAGAATAGAAATCATGAAAATGACACAAGCGTGAGATATTATCGCAAAGATCTAAAAATTGCAATAATAAATATAATATTGCTTATAATATTTAGAATGAATAAATGTATTAATTAAATAATTCCATTTTTGAAGTCTTCTATTCAACTCAATTACATAACCAAATATCATTAAACTTTTTATCCCAACTTGAAGCAAAATTTTAATGATGATAACTATTAGAACAATGTATTTCATCTCTATCAAATTATTCATACTTTTGGACAATATTTTTCCTACGTGTTGCAAGAATGACTAGACAGGAAAATAATAATTAAGGGAAGGGATTTTAATTTTTGGATTATTATCCACCTCATTCAGATGATAATCCTAAGGTAGCCCTTTCACCATTAAATAAAGACTAACATACGTCAAAAAAATTTGACGTTTCTTAAACGAAGCTCTAATTCTTAAATTAATATTAATCATAATCAACAAATAACCTTTTGTAATTGTAGTTTTGTTGATCCTTAAAAAAATGTCTTTTATTTGCAATGGGAGGTTTTTGTCAAATAACCAATGCTTTCAATCATCTAGAGGCCTAAATTAGTGAGAGAATTCACTAATTTAATTCCTTCTCTAAAGGTATGAGAGATCTTTAGATGTGAGAAGTTACACAACAATAATAAACTATCTTTAATAAAATTCATAATTTTACAAGGAGGGATTGAGAAGTTTTGAAGAAAATTGATGATTAACTCAGAGTCTCCTTCTATTTCGAGTTTTTGGAAACCTTTAAGACAGGTTCCTTTTACACCCCACTAGGCAGCAATTGCCCCCGCTTCATTATTATTTTTTATTCCAACATTCTTAGCAAAGAATTCAATCACCAACCCCTTGTCATATCTTAAAATACCCCCAACTACAACACTTCTAGAGTTTCCCCTACTACAACCATCAAAATTTAACTTTATCCATCTTTTGTTTGGTTTCTTCCATTTGATGTGTTTTTGTAGGGTTTTCTTACTAGGCTTGACCTTATTCATGGGTTGAGAAATTCCCTAATTATTACCAATTTTTAATTCAAGTGGGAAAGATAGATTGAGATCTTATCTTAGATGAACCACATTAAAATTAGCTTTGATGCCATTTTTTATCGATTGAAAACCTCTTTGTTGTTTCTCACTTCCTCTCTAAAGATTATATTGTTTCACTCCTTCCAAAGACCATAGGCAAGGAAAGGGGGAATTTGGTTCCATAAACTACTAAGACAATCCAATAAATCTGAAGAGTAGCAAAGAAATCTTCCCACACTTCTCAAGTAAATCTATAGTGTAAGAACATATGTTCACCATATTCTTCTTTTGCACAACAGAGAATTCACTTATTAACAAAATTGAACCCTCTTCATAAGATTATTAGTTGTACAAATTTATTATGGCCAATCATCTATGATAATTAATTTATTTTTAGAATAAACCTATGGTTCCAAATCAACTTCCAATTGAATGTGGCCATAGTGTTGGTGCAATTAATTATTTAATTACACTTACATGAGTTTACTTAGGCATTTAATTATATTCCTAGGTATCATTTGTATTCACATGTTTGCTTATCATATAAGATTCCTTCTAGAAGGATGAGTTGTCTTTTCTAGAAGTCTTATCTTATCTAGCTTTCTCATCATTTCCTAGGTGATTAGTTAGTTAGTTGTCACATGTCATAAGATTATGACACATGTCAAGATCTTGTTACATCTGACATCTTAACCTTTCCTATATAAGGAAGGTGCTTGTACTCATTTGTATCATACTTTATCACACATCATACCTCATCATTTGAGAGGTCTTAATATCAAGCAACATCATATTCTTGCATATCCTCTTGTGGAAGGTTTCATTGTTTTTGTAGGTGTTCTTGGGTGTCGAACTAATCTTCAACTCTTACATGGTATCAAAGCCTTTCCTGCAAGACCCTTCCCAAATTTGAGGATTGAGATATGGATGTAAGATCTTGGTGACTTTTTTTTGAGGTTATCTCCATATCAGGGTTTTCATGCAAGGTCATTTTTGGCACATGCTGGAGGAAATATGAGCTCATATCTGAGTCTAGGGCTATTGAGAAAGTTAGGATTGACTTTTATTTCGCCAAAATCTGACATATTTGGCCAAAGTTATGAGGGTTTGAAGAAAATCAAAATTTGGAGGTTACAAAACTTCTTGTGCACTTTGAGCCTGATCGAACCTCATCATCATTTCCAGAGAGCTCGAGAGATGAAAATTGACATAAAACATGCCTATATTTGCCATCAGTTGTTTGTGAGGAAATTATTTTTACCTGGGCGACTATATGACCACCCAAGTAGAAGGTACGATTTATTTTTGTAGAATTAAAAAATAATTATTTTTTAATGTTCTACGATCATTTTATTTTATCAAGCTATTTTAAACATTGTCATGGGCATATTATTCATTTGGTGGTATTTTATATAGTCTGCGGTTTTTTATTCATTAGGAAAATATTACGGTCCGACATTAATATTATATTGTTTTCTATAGACATCTTGTCTAGACATTGTCAGTATATTTCATCCTATTCAACATTTTTTATTTTGTTGCATAGATTGCAGTTGTACCTAACTTGGCAGGTTTGGTCGGTCGAGTCATTTATTGTTGGCAACATTAATATCTCTGTGCCCATTTTCTCCACTGGCTCGAGTTTAAAATCTGAGCCCCTTATACTTGAGCATGCGGTCATTTGGATTAGCGTTGGGCGCTATATCGCTAGTGGCGCCACCGACAGTGCCACCATTTCTCTACTCAGCTGCCACCTTCTAGGCAACGCTTTATTTTTTACAAATTTTGAAGTCATGGTCACATGAGGAACCTGGGGTCAGCGCCCAAGAGCTAAACTATTGCACCCAGTTACCCTTAAATTTTGTGCCTATTTAGCCTTCAATGTATTTGATTTTGCCTAATACAACTTTTTTTATTTATTTTACCATAACTTTTTTCCACGATATAAAAATTCTGTAAAAAAGATATCATCAGAAAGCTGGTTTTGCATACTTCACAGTGGTGCAAGCCATTTTGCTAGATTTTGCTGTAGGTACAAATTATTCACATTTGAAGTCAGATCTCCCATTTCAACCTCTGAGCTCATAAATTTCTACCAATTTCTCTATTTTTGGTGATTCAAGTTGCGTTTGGAAGATATTCATGAGTTCTTTCATTGTGCGCATGCACTTTTTCTAGATTCAACACCAAGTATTATCTCTTCAGTATTTTGCATATTTGGAATTTTGACTAATTACTTGAACATCCTAACTCCTGGAGAGGTTCTATTAGTTTGGGAAGACTTCATTTGCAGTATATATCATATTTGGAAGTTTGTAATTCATATTAAAGGACATTGTCTTTGTGATCTTGGAGATTTATCATAGTTCATTATGGGGTTTCCATTTCATCCCTCTCTGATTATGTTGAAAAGGGGAAACTATAAACAATGGAGAAATGGTTTTATAAAACATCTCTGATGGCTTCATTTGTTGCCACATTTGTATGATCTTGTTCCCTCTCCTAGTGCAGATAGTAAGAAATTTACATGGAATTGCAAAAAAGATCATGTCTTGGGAATTATTTCAATGCATATTTATGTTGCCACTTTGAAAGGTATTGATCATTGTGATTACCCTCACACTCTTTGGACTAAAATTTGGGGGATACATGGAGATCCTAATACTTAGCCATTCCTAGATGATCCTATTTCAGATTGTCTTGTGCCTTTTCATTTTTCAAACAAGATACCCTATGATGTAGATACTATGCAAGAGTTTGAATATTTGGAATACTCTGAATCTTTAAATGAGGATGATGAGGGTTCTTCAAATGATCCTTCTTCTCAATTAGAGACAATTGATGTACCTTCACCTTCAGTGATTCCTTGTGTAGATTCATTGATTGAATCTTCCATCATTCCTGTTCAACAGGAACATTCTTATGGTAGTGATTCATTGAGCACGTCTAGTGATTCATTACATGTATCTCATTGTCTTCTTGATTGGGATTCCTATTTATCAAACATTGCATCCTTTCTTGTGGAGTCTCACATTTCAGATTTGGAGTACACATTTGAGGGTTTATCTCTCCTATTTAATGACAACCATTGCACAACTATTGTCAAATCATTATGGCCTTTGGATATTGTTCAATATCAGTTTCCACATAGTCCTAATTTGTCACCTTCTTCATTGATTGGGCATGTACCTAACTTGATTGTGGCATCTTCATCTATCTTGGGCAAGGAGACACATGAGCAGATTTCAAAGACATCATCATCATCCATATTTATGCTTCTTTCCTTCAAATCATATCTAGAGTGGAAAGCATTCCTGCATTTTTACTTGGTTTTGTTTCTTCCAAAAGGGAAACAAGTTTTTTGTTGACATTGGATCATGTTTTGTCTTCAGGCACTTACCATTTTTGCAAGTGTTTACAAATTGTGGGGGGGCTACATAGTCTCTGTCTTTTCCTCTTATGAGGGGGCTATTAATTGTAATGTATATATGTGACAGATGGTGTACTTGGGGGGTATTATGGAGTCCTCCATCCTTCCTCACTTATTTGTATTTCATCTCTCTTTTAGGGAGGATTTTTGTCCCACTAGGTTTTCTCCCTTTTTTTGTTTGTGAGAGATTTCATTTTCATTTGTACATGGGTACCTAAAATGGCCATGTATTCGGGACCCATCATGTCATCTTCATTTGCATCAGTTGCATGATCTTTTTCTCCCTAAGTTGCACTTATGGGGGGTGTTGGTATAATTAATTATTTAATTAAACTTACATAAGTTTACTTAGGAATTTAATTATATTCCTAGGTATCATTTACATTCACATTTTTTCTTAGCATATAAGATTCCTTCTAGAAGGATGAGTTGTCTTTTCTAGAAGTATTATCTTATCTGGCTTTCTCATCATTTCCTAGGTGATTAGTTAGTTAGTTGTCACATGTCATAAGACTATGACACATGTCAAGATCTTGTTACATCCTACATCTCAACCTTGCCTATATAAGGAAGGTGCTTGTACTCATTTGTATCTTACTTTATCATGCTTCATACCTCATCATTTGAGAGGTCTTAGTTTCAAGAAATCTCATATTCTTGCATATCCTCTTGTGGAAGGTTTTCATTGTATTTGCAGATGTTCTTGGGTGTCGAGCTAATCTTCAGCTCTTACACACAAGAGCTTCATTAACAATCCTACTATAAGTTGAAGAAATCGAGAAGTAGCCAAAGGGGTTGTGACACCAAATTATTTCATCTTCTCTAGAGAGATCTAAAAAATGAAGTCTCCCAAATGCTTCAAAAATTGGGTTTTAACCACACCATTCCCAATATTTTGAAAAATATGAGGGGGAAAATCCTTCCATTTTAGCTCTCAACCTTTTTGATCAATATACCCATACGACTTAGTACCATAAAACCTAATCAAAGGATCTCTGAAGATAAAAAAGGAAGACATAATGAATAGGTTAGAATTAATGTACCATGTATCCTCCTAGAAATTGATATTTTTCCATTCACCACACACCATCTGCTCTCTTGTCTAAGAAATCACCTTGTTTTTAAAACATTATCCCATATTAATGAATCCTTAGGAATAGAAGATGGGAGCAAGAAGTTGTTATTTGCATTCCCAAGGTATTTAGATTTAACAATATTAGGCTAATATTTTTCATTCAAAAGAAGGTTCATGTAGACATGTAAAAATTACCTACCACATATCACACATCCTATATGACATATTTCCATTATCGACATCATTATCATTAATATAATTGCATTTCAACATCATTTGCACGAATAACCCTATTTTCCTCTATTAATTGAATAATCTTTAATTATTTAATTAATTCACTATATCACCACCTAATCTAACTTTATTCTTCTCGACTAATTAAATAAAAATCAATTATTTAATTATGTCACTAATATACCCTATTCACCTAAATCAATTAAATTGTTGTCATTTAATAATTTAATTAAATCACTTTCCCCTCTCTAAATGTGAATAATTAAATTGATTATTCGAAATCATTCAACATAGTCAACAAAAAAATACAACTTTATTTGTTAAAGTCAAACATGACTTGCATGTTCATTTCGAATATTAATTAATTATTCAATTAATTAATTATCCTCACCTCTTTTATGATTGAGCAAATCATTACCACTAATTTCTCACTCTAATCAGTTGATCAACTCATGTATTCTTCAATCCCACTAACCACTCAATCTATTCCTCAATCCCACTAACCACTCAACCTAATTTCTTCAATCCACCAATCAATCCTATCTAATCCCACTAATCATTCCCATCTATTTCCTCTCAATGGTTCTCAACCATTGATCATGAGCTCTTACTACAAAATATTGATCGTTTATCTAAAAACATGAAATCTATATAACCCTCTTCATTCTCAAAAATAATTGAAGAGTCTATAGATTTTATGCAATGAAGTCATGTTGTATTGACATTCAAACTCTTGAGATCTTTTACACACATCTTCGATCACCATTAACACGCTTTGAATCTTTTTTCAATCAACAAATGGAGGCTTCGTATTGATTCAAATGTATTCCAACATTAATATGAATACAACTTCAACATGTTATGGTAAGACTTGTTTTGTTTTGGATTCATTTAAGTTTCTTAGTTGCTTATTTGTTTGGATTCATGGCTTTACATCTCACATTTCATGAGTATGGGTTTGGAATTTGATCTTGTTTGAATTAATTTGGTTTAACTAATTTGTTTTTTTCCCTATGTTATATTTTCCCCTTACATTAATTGGCATGCTTGGTGGGACCTAAGTCCTTAACAATAATCTTTTGACAAGTTTTTGTGAGTAGTTACAGGTTTTGAAATGATAATGTCTTTTGCAGGAAATACTATTGATAATTGAAATGCAGAAGTTCCAGAATTTTCATGCAATTGTTTTCACATTTTTACTATGGTCGTGCTAAATACAACTGGAGTGGTTGATTGTTTGTTGCGTGTGGGAAGTTTCTAAACATTGTTGGTGCAGCCCTTGCAAGATTATAACACATTTTTTCATGAGAACAACTAACACTTTGATTGCAAAGTTGGTGAATGGTCCAAGGCCATTTCAATTTCAAAGCTTTCTTAGTTAAAACACATTTTGTTTTGGTGCTCCTAAAACTAAATATCATATTTCGCTTTGGGGCTTATAAAAGTGAACAAGGAAAATCTCACATTTTGCTTTGGTGCTTATAAAATTGAACAAGGAAAATCTCATATTTTGATTGGTGCTCATAAAATTGAACAAGGAAAATCTCATATTTCATTTGGTGCTCATAAAATTGAACAAGCAAATCTCACTTTTTTTAAGTGCTCCTAAAATTAAATGTTTTCATTTTGGCACTGTTAAAATGAACGTAGTTTCATTTGTCAATGCAATTAAGACAAATAATGCGATTAGAAATATTGAATTTGGTGCTATAAAATTGAACGATCCTTTTTTTATTTGCAAATTGATATATCTTGCTTGAAGTCTCAAAACGCTTTGAATTTGGTGTACCTAAAAAATGAATTGGCATCTTTACACACTTCAAATTTTGGGGCTTAAAATGAAATTGCTATAAATTGTATACTGTGTTCATTGTGCTTGGAAAACCAAGTGTGTCAGGGCTGCCCTGAGATACATCCCGCACTAGAGAACTTAAGGTGACACAAAACAATTTTTCCCTCAAGCCGCTATATAAATCAATTAAGGATAAACACCAAGATCTAATCAACAATAACTTGGTTGGTAGTGTTGTTCAGAACAAGGAGGTACCTTTGGGTATATAGAGCCCCTAGTAGGAGTGGTTAAATACTTTAGTGGCTTGTTGGACGTTAGCCAGGTGTTGAGTCCCTTGTGCAGTGACTAAGAGCTTTAAAGTAGTTTTTCCCACCTTATTGATTGAGATATTCTACTTGGAAACATGGTTTAGTGCAAGGGATGCACACTATACCTTGAAGATACTTTACTCACCATATGAACTCCCTTGAGTTGAGACAAAAATCCCCAACTTAGTATAAGCTACTTGTAGCTTTCTAGGGAGATGGTGATTGGGTCATCCTTCCATTCTAGGAGGCGCCTATCTGTCCACTCTTGAAAGACTTAAGTGTATACATCCCAAAAGAATGTTTGTACCTTACTTCAAAGGAGCTTCCAAGTTGTGGGCCTGAAAGTGTTTCCATTGGCCAATTTGACCTTAGGGATGATATTGCTTGATATGTTTTAATGTTGTTACCAATTTAAACATGGGTTGATTTTGGCCTCTTATCATCAAAACATTACGGTCAATTTTATACACTTTTATTGTTGTGCTTTATCACTTGCTAAACATTGACAATATTCTCAAAACAATTAGATCCACCAAAAATCTCAAAATTGTAAACTTGTCCAACAAACTACTGTTAAAAAAAATGGAAAATCTAGAAACAAGGATGTTATTGACATTCTTTCCTTGTCTTGAATTATGCCACTATTGTACTAAATTTTGACCATTGTTGTCCTAAGTTTTAACCGTTGTGCTAAAAATAATTGCTTTTGTCAAAGTGGCTTCTATCGTGCTCATTGTTACACCTGTCAAAAAAATTGAAACAAAGACCACTCTTGATAAACCTTTCGTAGTTGTTCTAACAAACCAACTGCTACTGTCCTAGAAATTATCACTTCTGTCAAAATAGTCGCTATTGTATTCTCTATTTATCAGTCACAAATTGAAATAGATACCACTATTACTCAAATTTTGATCATTGTTGTCTTATGTTCCAACCGCTACTATCTTGAAAATTTTCGCTATTGTCCTAATAGAAACTGCTATTGTCCTATTTTCTAGTGAAAATCATAAATTGATCCAAAATTGGTTAAAGCTTCCATCCTTTAAAAAATAAAAAAAATCAGACCTGCACCAAATCACATCAGCATCTTTCCATATCCATTTGTAAATCAAAACATCAACCTAGTTTTAAGACATAAATCAAACACAAAAAAACTTGGAATATCCTTTTGCTCTAATTTTCTAAGATATTAACATTTGATTGCAACCTCAAGGCTAGTTGAAGTAGATTATCAACATATCCTCTAGAAACAGAGCAAAATATTAGTCCAAATCTTATACACTTTGTGTCTCAAAAAATTAGCATCATATCAAAACATCCACCAAAATCACTCATACATTAGGGTCTTGAGCATAAAAAATCCATAGCAAACTATCAACAAACCTTTACCAAAAAAATTTCACACATTATCTCCATATGCATATTTTTAGCAAAAATCCCAAAAACAAAACACCATCACATTTCATAAAATAGTGGTCACAAAATTCACAAAGGTCTTGGAATTTCTTATGACAACAACGAGATCTCAACATAGGAAAAAGATGGAAGTCAACAAGAGTAGTTCTAGTGCACCCATGACAAATACCACTAATGAGGAGCCTCAATCATGGGGTTACAATCCAAATGACCTTACAACTTATCAAAGAGAACTCACATTTAAAGCAACACAAAATCAACCACCTAGTAATGAGGAAGTACTCAGGTTAGACACCAAAACATGATTGACAGTCAAAATCAACTTCCAAATCCCAAGGACATGATCATAGAAGAATATGATAGTGATGAGGAACTTACTGAGGAAAAAATATTAGAACACTTCAAAAATCCTAAGATGCAAAAACTTATGGATAAAATGCTTGGGATAAATGAAAACCAATATTTCCTTACACTAGCACAAAGTGGTGCTAAACTAGCCATAGAATTCAACATAGACATTCTTAGGGATCCTAACCTCATTCCATTAGGAGATAAAACAGTGGTTAGATAGATACCGAAACCAATAGTGGATCCCAACGTACCACCATTGTTCTCACAAAACAATGATCAATCTAAAATGCAACCTATGGATAAACCATTGTTTAGGCAACCATCACGAATTGATAAAGTAGTGGTAGCTCAACAATATCAAGGAAATACCACTCAAAACATACCACAAAAAAATCCACAACAACAAGGTGTACCCCAAATGAACTATCAAGGTACCCTTCAACAAAATCCACAACAACAAGGTGTACCCCAAATGAACTATTAAGGTACCATTCAACAAAATCCGCAACAAGGCATACCCCAAGAAAACTACCAAGGTACCCTTCAACAAAACCCACAACAACAAGGCGTACCCCAAACAAACTACCAAGTTCAAAAAAACCTACAACAACAAGGTGTACCCCAAAAAAACTACCAAGGTACCCTTCAACAAAATCCACAACAACAAGGTGTACCCAAAATGAACTATCAAGGTACCTTTCAAAAAAATCCACAACAACAAGGTGCACCCAAAACAAACTATCAAGGTAACCTTCAAAAAAACCCACAACAACAAGGTGTACCCTATTATGCCTTGCATAACCACCCCATTTTATTTTGGAACAAAATGGGTCTCCCTTTTTGTTTTGTTCATCTTTGGTCATTTGGTTGGGTCTTAGGATTTTTTTGTTTTGCTCCTAAGTCTTTCTTTCTTTTTCTCTGTCGGAGGTGGGTTCAGAACAAAAACTAAACATGAAACTCTTTCAAGATTTTTAGTTCGGATCTCATTCTAACTCTGACTCCATTTTCTTTTTGTTTTTCCTTCTTGGTCTGTTGGTTGTTTTCAACAACTCTTGGGTCAGTTCATCTCTTGAATTGTTGGTCATTTTCTTGCATTTTGTTTTTTCCTGCGTGGAAGCAAAATTGGAATTGGAACTTAAATTGGATGTTTCAAAATTCCAGATTGAGTCCCCATTCTGATTCTGACTCTGCTCATTTGCTTTGTCTCGTCATTCTTGGTTGTTTGGGCCAGATCCGGTCTTCGCTCCGGTCCCGCTTCCCTTTGTGCTTGTGTGTTTTGTTTCTTGCTTCTTGGTCGAGGTCAGACATAGACCAAGAATCAAACTTTGAACTTTGTAAGAGTTTTGTTTTGGTTTTGGCTCCACCCCCATCCTCTTGTGTCTTGTTTTGGTCATTGTCCTCTTTGTAGGACCGGAACGGGGTTGGAAACTAGGTAAGTAACTTTGTATAAGTTTCTTTATCTTGTCTCTGACCTGGATCTGTGTCTGCCCTACCTTTTGATATTCAGTGGACTTGACTTAACTATTTGTTTACGTCGTTGGTTCCATCCTTGAACTACCACATTTATGGTATTAAATGCAACCTCTTCACACACGTGAATCAATTTTTAAAGTTTTATTCATGTTTAAACTAGCTCATTATCATTATTATTCAAAGTGTTTAAATAAACCACAACCAGGAAATTCTCGAGAGGATTGATTTGATCATGGAGGTGAGTTATGGAGTGAATCTTGGCTACTTTTTGGTTAGTCTTGAGGAGTATTTTGAGGTAGGTTTCTTTGCTTTTTCATCTCCAATTTGTTCTCTCGAGTGTTTTGTTTTGGCGTATTCGCAGGAGGTTTTTTTTCATTCTGTGAATTTCTTCACTTGTTTCTTGTCTCTTTCCTTGTTTTGCTTCTTTTTTCCTTTCTTTTCTGTCCTGTTCCATTTTTGGTTTGTTTTTTTTTTGTCATTTTGTTCTGTTGTTTGTTTTGCTGTCACTTTCGTGACAAGTCTATTTTTTCATGCCCTATTTCTTAACTAGGGTTTCGATTTTTGTGGGGATTTCCATGCTTAACTGATGAAATTCATTTTGAAACCCCTCTTCTTTCCATTCCATGTCAACTCTATTTTTTCCATGTGGGATTTTTGTTAGGCCCTAATTTTTAGAATTGTTGTGTCAAGCAAACTTTGGTTTTGCTTGAACACCTTTGAAAAATGGTCTTTTCTAGGGTTTAAATTGCCTTGTGTATGGTGGAGCTGTTAGAGGAGTTAAACTATGCTATCCTTGGTTTCCTTTAAAGCCCATGTGACCTAGGGGTTAAAATTCATGTGACTGCGCCTTTTTGAAATACCCTTCGTTTCACATCTAGAATGAGTGAAAGCGGACTTGGGAAGGAACTCTTCTCAAAGTTGTTATCATTTGTTATTAGATTCTGGAACTATTTCGCTCCCGCTCATTATGATGTTGTGTCTTTATACTTTTTCTTGATCGAAACCGAAGCCGGGGTGGAATTTGAATTTGGGAACTGACAAATAGTTTTGTTTGGGTTCTCGTTCTGGTCCCGATTCTGATCTTATTTTTTGTTCCTATCTCGTTTTGATCTTGGCCCCGCCATATGATAAGGGATGTCTTTTATACCTAATAATTCTATGGTTCCACCTCCGATGAAGGAAAATTTTGACTAAGTAAATATTATCTCAATTTCAACCTCCATTTCTTTTAATATATGTTTGACTAACTTGGATACTTTGTTCATCTAATATAGAAATTTGCTGCAAAAATCAAGAAATGTCAGGGGAATCAAATGAGGCTTCCCAGAGAAGCAAACTAGGTGAAAATTCATGGCAAGGAGTTAGACCAAAGAAGATCAAGGTGGGACAACTTCCATATACTTTGAGATGCAAACATAGGGAAATTTCCCTCACAGCTAGCAAAGTTGATTTTGAATGGGCTGATATTACTGACACCAATTTGGGCCCTTTTAACTATGAATAATTGCATGAGGAGACATTCACCAAGGAGAAAGTCACAAGAAGGATGCCAAGGATTGTTCAATTAGGGTTGGCACATGTTGCACTTTTCCCCTTACTTGTCCAGTGTTCGGAGTTGATTCTTGCAATAGCTGGAGCATATAATCCTACTACTAGGCAGTGTGTGGATGTAAAGGGTAATTTCATTAATGACTTAACACCTCAAATGATCAAATTTTTGTTTAATCTGCCTGATCCCAAGAATCCTAGGAAATTGAATGAGGTAGAATCTTTGAAGCTTTACAGTGATAATAAGGAAAATAATAGATCTCACATGAATAATACTTGGATAAGGGTGGAGAAGAAGTCTCTTACCAAGCTTCCATACTAGCCTAAGAGGGCAGAATTTGGTAAAGATATTGTAGACATAATCATGTTCCTTTATAAGGTGTCTGGAAAAAGGGATGCTTCACTGTTTAAGGAATGGATGTTTCCTTTCATCCAAACTATTTTGGATGGAAGGCAACAATTTGACTGGTCAATGGTGGTATCAGACAACATTCACAATCAAATGATAAGAGTGAGAGAAACCAAGTGTTTCTTTATGACCTCCTATGTATTTTATGCAGCTGCCTGAATGGGGATTTTTCTCGGACTTCAAATAGTGGGTATATTGGGGGAAGCTCAAGGATAGAAGAAAGTGTGGGAGCATTATAATTAGTTCACTTTGTAGGCATCAGAGCAACATTATAGAAGGGTAAATGATGCCTTTCTTTATGTCATTATTAACAAGCTTAATGGTGATGTGGGATGTAGGCTTAGCAAGGAGGCAATGGCTTTTGTGAATAAGTGGGGGCATTGGTTTATCCAGTGCCCCACATTCACCTATTTTAGATTGGAAGGCTTTGATCACCACCCCCATTTGCTGCCTAGATGTTGTGGTGTTAGGATCATTCTAATGGAGTTTATTTATCAAGCCTTGGCTATTAATTACAAGTTTGGCACCAAACACAATACTAGTTGCCATAAGTTTCCAATGAGCCTGGGAGTTTTCAGTTGTCCACACATTGTGGCAGCTAAGGCTATTTGTGATGAATTAGTTTGTTTGAAGTTAGGCTTGTACAATGTGAGGAAGCACTATGATCCCAAGCACAAGTTGCGGGCTTTTCTTCCCAGTCTCTTTGATAAGCACTTCAATCTGTTGGAGGATTTTTAGGAGGACTTGCAGGATGAATATGACCTTAGAAAAAGGAATTATGAAAGGATATCTATCCCACTCATGGTTGAGTTTGGGATAAAGGAAGAAATTCCAAAAACTTTGTCTGATGATGGGTTATTTTTCGATCCCAGGTATAATACAGACAAGATTGGCACTAAAGATCTTGATCCAGTAGACTGGAATGCTGAAGAGACGATTGCCATAAAGCAGATTGCAAGACCGGTGTTGGATAGGAGTATTCACTAGGTGAGTTTGAGGGTTAACCAGTTTGAGGCTCAATCATCTAAGAAGAGGAAAGCTGCAGGTACCACCCAAGGATATAAGAGGACAAAGAGAAAGATGGCACCTAAGGAATCCTTAGAATTTATGCCTTCTAATGCACAAGAGGAGGTGGTCCCTCAAGACCTCCCAGAGGTGTAGGAAGGTGAGACAATTGCTAAGGTGGGTGCTTCTACATCTATTGTAGGGGAGGTATCTAATCCACCTGTTGATACACAAGAACTAGATCAAGAGTCACCAAAGAGATCCCTCCATGATGAAGCAGAGGTCTTAAAAGAAACGGAGGCTAGAATTTAGATACATGATATAGAAACGGATTAAGAGAAGACTCCATCTGATAAAGGGTATCATGTATTAACATCTCTTGATATGATGGATGATGCAAGGACCGAACACATATTGACTGAGGAAGATCAGTGGAAACTCTTTGAAGATTCCAAAAGAGAAGATGATGCCAAGGCACAAGATGAGGCATTACCTAAGCAACAAGGAGAGGAAACCAAGGCACAATCTGACTTGGCGATCAAGCAGAAGGAGTTGGAAGATAAGGTCAAGGCTGATGAATTATCTCAACAACAACAACAAGAGGAGTAGGAGCTCAAGATACAGGAAGAGAGAGATAAGTTGATGTTGCAGCAAAAGATTCATAACCTTGAAGAGGAAAAGGCCCAATAGAGAAGAGAGAAAGAAGCTCTTGAAGCTAAGCTAAAGGCACAAGAAGAGGCTCATAGGAAAAGGGAAGAACAAGAACATTTGGAAAGGGAAAAAAAGGCTATTGAGATTGAAAAGAAGTCCAAAGAGGCATGGGACTATGTTGAAGAACTGAAGAAGTAGTGAGATCAAATGTTGAAGGAAAGGAAGGTAGAAGAGGAACATTTAAAGCAAGAGCTGGAGGCTAAAAGGCTGCAAGAGCAGAAGGATAAGGAGGAGGCAAAAAGTTTAGCACAAGAGAAGGCACAAAGTGATCAGCAAAATGTGTAGGAATTTGATTCTCAATTGGGGCTTACAATGTTACAACCTTTTTCTTCCATTACTATTGCTTCTTCTTCAAGCCAGGTAGCCACTACTCCTATTGCTCCTACTTGGTTAAAGCTGGACTTGGAAAGAAAACAAATTGTTCAACCACAACCATTAAACTAGGAGGAGATGATGAAGGAAATTGAGAAGGAGAAACCTAAAAAGAAGTTTCGGGTTCTTCACTCTACCAAGCTCATTGATGCTAGAGAGATCGTTGTTGAATGTGCCATATCCATAATGGACAAGAGTCGTGATGATATGCAAATCACTAATTATCATTTGGGGATGGTAAATTTGGGAAGGCCTACAAGAAATCAACAAATGAATTTGATTGATATTGTGGCCTCTTCAACTAAATCTCTGATGATCAAAGATAAACAAAGGAAGGATGAGCTTAAGGCTCAATTGGATCAACTGCATAGATTTTTGAAAGATGTTTCAACTCCCATTTCCCAACAAGATTCTCTTCTTGAATCTCCAGTTTTGTTAACAAAGAAGGAAGTAGATGATTTGGTTCTAATGAAAATCAAGGTAGGAATGGTTGAAAAATGGTTGGACAAGCTCAACCAGGAAGTTGATGACATATGTTCTCGTTGAAGGTTTTAAAATTCATAAGGTTTCTCTTGAATTGGCAGTGGATCTAGATCAGCATGCCAAGGATCTAGATAAGTAGGATGAGGAGTACAAGGAATGTGTTAAGAAGCTTGAAGATATTGGCAAGGTGCCTAAGTCCACCTTACTTGAATATTCAATTCTTGAGCATGATAATGCATATTTTGTGGAAAAAACTATGAGCATAATAAGGTATAAGTCTAAGGCTATTCATGGGCATCAAGAAGAATTCAAGAAATGAGCAAAGATTTGAATCAACAGATGGTTGAATTGGAGGAAATTGTGGCCATTTTAATTAATCTAGATTCCTCAGGAAAAGAAGGCCTGTCTTTGGATAAGCTAAGGGAAAGATGGAGGGGTAGGTTTGAGGAAACTATGCAAAAGGGAGATGATGGGGAGAATCTATTATTGGATCAATTTATGGATATCAGGGAGGAGACAAGGACTACTAGGAAGGAATTAATCAAGTTAAAGGATATACAAAAGTTGGTTTCTATTGAATTTGAAAGGATCATATTTGACGATGATTGGTTGGATGGACTTGATTTGGGTACTCTTCAACAAGTACTCTCCTGTTATGACGAGTACATCCTTGAGCATTTAGTGCAAAAATGAATTGACTCTTTTCACCACACACAATATCTTCTTTTCTCCTCTTTTGTGGGATTTTGACATGAGCTCAACTCTGAGTTTGATCTGGTGGTTTCACCTTCTTGGCATATCAAATTTTTGGTACAACAGAGTAATCAGTCTTGGAATGAGGGTTCATCAGTCCACTTCTATGTTCAGTTCCAGCTCCATTAATTGTGGATCTAGGTTGATAATTGAGAGAAACTTGTGCATGTGGCACCTATATGTATTATTAGGTTCTATTTTGTAAAGGTCAGCTAATTGAAGAAAGATCAACCACCTGATGATAAAAAAATAGAGATTAGATCTAGGATTTCTATGTTTTAAGAGAGATACTCTAGAAAGTTCAGTTAAACTTGGTTATTTTACAATTTTCATACATTTTCATGTTATTGTTTTGAATTTTGGATCTATTTTGATAAGGTTAATGGTACATAATCAATCCATATGCCAGTGATTTTGTTGTGCTTAAGTGTTTCTTATTTGATGAAATTCAATAGAAGGAACTGGATTCAAGATTATATCATTGGGTTATCTGTGGATGAATTTGTTATCATGTTCATTTGATTTGTGTTTAATGATGAGTGAGTGATTTTTTTTGAAGCAAGTTTAGTAAATGTTGATGGTATTTGAATTAGCACTATGGATTTATGCAATAGCATAGTTTATTCTATGGATTGCATCTTGTCGTGGTTGTGATTAGGTGGAATTAACACCATTATTGATATGCATGTCTAGATATGTAAGAATTTTACTCATGTTTCTTTTGATTTGAAGCTCTAATTCATCTTTTTATTTTATTTAAACCCCCCCAATGTAGATTAATTGATGTTATGCAGTCCTCTTCCTTATTACCAACAAAGGCCCCTTGAACATTACAGTTATATTGACCACTAAGTGACATCAACATAATTGAGAACCAATTACTAGGACCTTGGGAGTTAGATTACCATGTGTTATCTTTCTCTTTCAGGAGAAATAGAATAGTAATATTATGTTTAATGTTGTGTTGTTTTGACCCTCAACATACCCCAAATGAACTATCAAGGTACCCTTCAACAAAACCCACAACAACAAGGCATACCCCAAACAAACTACCAAGATACCCTTCAACAAAATACACAATAACAAGGCATACCCAAATGAATTTTCAAGGTACCCTTCAAAAAAATGCACAACAACAAGGCATACCCAAAAAAACTACCAAGGTACCCTTTAGAATCCACAACAACATAATGTACCCCAAACAAACTACCAAGGTACACAACATCAAGGTATAGCCCCAACACATCATCAAGGTATTCCTCAACAACAAGGCGTACCAAAAATGCACTATGAAGGTACTCCTAAAAAAATTCCACAACACCAAGGGATACCACAAATGAATTACCAATGTACACCTCAAACACAACATCATGGTATTTCACAAACCCAAACTCAGACTCCTATTCCACAACAACAAGATATACCTCAAATGTAATATCACAGTATTCCTCAAAATCAATATCAAGGTGTTCAACATAATCAATACCAAGGAGTACCTCAAAATAAATATCAAGTTGTACCACAAATTGAAGATACCTACAACACACAGCAAGGACCTAATCTTCCTTACACACAAAATGGTCATCAAGGTCCTATACCTACATAAAATCCCATTTATGACCAAACGAATATCATAGGACAACAAGGCTACACCGCACAAAATCCTCAAGCAAGTACACCAACCAATGACATAAACATGAAACTATAGACCATCAACCAAAGAATATCAAACATCCAAATTGGAAAGCCAAAGAAGAGCTATGATCTGCAAGATATTTGTCCATATCGTTTTGATCAAAATTTATCCATGATACCTTTCCCCATGTTAGAACTGTAAAAATCTGATGGTTTTACATGTTGATTTCACTCATAAATTTCCAAATTAGTCCTATTGTGTGCATATTATTCCTATTTCTTTCCATGTGGTCTCATTGTTTCTGTCAGTTCTTGCATAATTCACATCATGTTTTGTATTGGTGTGACAATATTAGGGTCTCCCCGATCCATTTTTCTATTTGTAAACATCTGTGTTGCCTATCGCAAGATGTTTTTGATATCATGGTGATTGGATTTCATCTTCTGGTAGTTATCGACATGACTTTCACATTGTTCCAATGGTGGAAGGATTGACTTATCGGTAAAAGTTACTGACATTCAAAGGAGTTCTTAGTGATTTCGTTGGGTCTCACCGATATAAAAGGCAAAGGGTCTCTGTCGGTATAAGAATTGCATTCTCTTGGCGATCTAAAATGAGCTCGGGATGTTTCGGTATGACTCAGTGGATTCTTTGGGACCTCTCCCCGATTTTGATGTCTTGGCGAAAGTGAATGGGAGATGCTTCTTGGCGAGATTTTTCTCTTGTCTCAGTGACTCAGGATGGATGAAGGAACTTTCGGTGAGACATAATATGCACTACGTGAGGTCTCTCCGATATCAGAATGTTACGGCAACTGTGAACAAAACAAAAAGAACACATCGGTGAGAGATATTCTTATGTCTTAGCAATTGGAATAAATTTGACAGAAGAGTATGTTTTGGTGAGACATAGGTCGATCTGTGGGATATCTCCCTGATAATAAAGGGTCATGGCGAAAGCGTATAGGAACACGGGATGACCAATGATATTATTGCCTTCAGCATACTTACAAGGTGTCTCATCGAATAATTCAGAGATGATTAATTGGGCCCAAGTGCAACTGTTGGCCGACATGTAAATGCCTGATTATGGCATTTGGCCGACATGGGTTTTGGAATTTCAAAGCGTTGTGTTTGTTCAAATGCATATGTATAAATATGCATTCCCGATTGTAAATGAAACATAAGATTAGATTAGATTACAGTAGGTAGATTAGGAATGAATACAATAGAATGAAGTTCTCATATCAGAGACTATGATGCATGTTTTCAAATGGTGATTTCAATGAAAATCAGTTGGTGTGGTAGTTTATTTCTGATGTCAATTGTCTGTTGAGTTTATTGAAAAGTAATTCTAAGTTGTCTCCAAGTTGATTCTTTCTGGTTGTTTAAATTTATATAACAAGATTATTTTCAGTTTATCAGTGCACATTTGTTGTATTTGTGTGATTAATTGATTGGTTCTTTCAAGGAGAGATTAAATCCTTTTGGTTGATCATAGTAATTAGGGAGATTCATCTAGATTATTAAAGTAGAGCTTGGTAGTCATAGCCTTGCATGTTTATACAAGTTATAAACAGAACATATGCTGAAAATTTGAGTTTCTGCCAAAATAATTTTCCCATTTCTATTTCATTTGACTCCACATACCCAATAAGTCACAGGTCTCTACAATTTCATCATTTAGATCCATTCAGTTTCTTTACATCTGTTAATTGAGCATTTTAGGATTTAGATTAGGAGGATTGCTATTGCTATTTGTACCAAGCTTGATTTCATTTTTTCACTTCCATCTGCCATTGTGGACAAATCATTGCAAGAAGGATAATTATAAGTCAAGTCTGCTTCATTCAGATAGGTACACCCACCTAGGTCTGGTAGCACTTGAAGAGCAGAAGGTTTAATTCATTTGACCTTGTATGTTACCCTAAAACATGTCAAGAGATTGACAGCCTCTTGAGGCATTCCGCCTATGTTTTTGAGAGCTAACAAATTGGTGACTCTGCTGGGGATTACATCAGAAAATTTGGTTGAATACCATCATATAGAGTTAGTGAAGAAAAGGTTATAATTTGAGAAGATTCAAAAAAAGCAATTCTGCTGGGAGAAGATCAGAAAGAATCATTTTCCTACTTTTGGGAAAGTAGGTGGCGACTCTAAAAAATATTGATGAAGAATGGAATTTGTGTGTGGAATGAAAGAATATTTTGAGAAGCAGCAATTGATAAGAGGAATTGAAGAATTGAAAAAGAAAGGACTACAATTGGACAAGAATGAATACACAAATGCAGGCAGGCATTGGACTCCTCAAGTGCCTGATAGTACAATTGGAAATTTTCACAATGGAGGTAATGCATATCATGCACAACAAAATATACACTCACCACAACCGCCTCGTGGTCAGCAGTATGTGCCACATCATCATGCACAACACTATAGTCTGATGTACCAGTATCAATACCCACCTAGCGCCCCCCCTCATCATTACACAACAATGATCAGACAGTTTGATTTGGCAAGGATTCAATTATCCCCTTATCCAATGGATGGCAGTTGGAGAGGTCTTGTTCCAAATTTTACTGGGAGTGATGCAGTCTCTGCTGAAGAGCATCTAAGAAGTTTCAATGCTTTCATCCAAGATTTGGATGTGCCATATGAAGATTTATGCATGAGGCTATTCATGATATCACTTATTGAAGACACTAGGGATTGGTTCAATAGCCTACCAGCAGGTTCTATTAATTCTCTCCAAGGATTTCAGGATCAATTCCTTGAGCAATATGGGAATCTAGGTGAACCAGATGCTACTCTTCATGAATTAATACGCATTCAGAAAGATCAAAATGATACAATTTATGACTTTAATCAGAGATTCAATAAGTTGCAGAATAAAATACCTCCTGGATCAAAGTTGTTGGATTCTATAGCACTGAGTGTTTACTTGAATGCATTTGATCCTAAAACAGGGTATGAATTGAGAAATAGATTCCCAAAAGATTTGGCTGAAGCTTAGAAGATAGCATTGATAATTGAAAACAACAGGAAGGCTGCTGGGATAGTCAGTAAAAGAGACAATCCTAAGGTTCCTCAGAAAAGCAACAATTATCAGTACAAGTAGGAGAATACATACAGGAATGAAAGGCTGAGGTTGCATGACATGCCTTATAATACAGACTGGAAGGATGAAAAACCTATAACAGCTAGGCTTGGAAGCAAAGAGACTCCTGATCCATTGAGCAAGAAGGGAACCTATATGGTAAGTAACAATTATTTTTGTGAAGTTTGTGATAAGCCACATTCCCCAGACTATTGTGTTGTAGCCCAAAGGATGCAAGAAGAGGGAATGCTGATAGGAAAAAATGGAGAAGATCACATAGTGTATCTGACCTCAAATACCTTTCACCACGTTGTGGAAAGGTACTCATCCTCAGAAGATGAAGGGTATGAGTATGATGTTTCAAATCAGAAATATAATGTCCATATGGCTAAACAGCAGGTTCTTTCTGATTCTGAAGAAGATTATACAAAGCCACATTTTGTTGAGGTGCCTACTCAATGCAGTATGAAGAGATTCACCGAAGAGGAGATAGAGAGACTAACTATTGCTACAGTTGAAGAAGAAAAGCGTAAGTATTGGTTGAGAAATAGGATAGTAAATGAGGAGGATGTCCTTAGAGGAATTTTTATGAAGGATCAGAAGAAGAAAAACAAAGGAGAAACATTGGAGCAGAAGAAAAGGATTAAGGAAGAAGGCTCCTCTTTTGACTTCATTCAAACGTTATCCCAGGGGAAAAGGTATGAAGATGATGGTGATATCACAGATGAGCATCAGGAGATCAATCCAATAGATGATGAGACATGTGCAAGTAAGAATGACTCATATGTTAGCCTATATGAGGAGGAGGATGGTACAAGAGATTTCTCTTGCATAACATATTGTTACAGGGAAAGTAGTGCATGTTGTGAGGAATCTAGTGAGTATTCAAATTGTGAACCTAAGGATTTTGATCTACAATCAGGGGATTTTTCTACCTCCTATGAAGATCAGGGTGAAGAAGCGATGGGAAATGTTGATTTATTTGATAGTAAGCAGATGATACTTCCAATTGCAGTTGAAAACTATGAAGATGCAGCTGATGAAGGAGAGGTTTGTACATTTGAAAATGGATTTTGAACTTTTTCAAACCCATTGTACGATGAAGAGTTGAAAGAAGGTCAGGTGATATTTTGTGGAGGTATGCCCATGAATGAGTTTAAGATATTTTCAAATCCATTTTATGATAGAGAGGAGATGATCTCAGATAAACAAAATAATTATGGCATAAATGACTGCACTGATAATGTTTTTGATTTCTCATTCTCTAATGATCTTGGACTTCTTTTTGATGATGAAAAAAGTGAAGAATGCAACTGTAGTGATGAAAATGTGGAGACTTGTTCACTTAGCTGTGAACAGATTTCAGATTTGTTAACTCCTGAATACCAGGGATGTGCACATGAAGGTGATTTTGAAGTTGTGCATCTTGCTTACATTTGTTTTGATAGTGAAAGATCTTTGTGTAAATATTTTTAAGACTCCCAATTCATTTCTTGGAATGATGGTGAAACCTTTGGTGTTGATCAAAAGTCTATATCCATTCAGGATAAGGTATGTGATTTTTAAATTTGTTTGCATTCCAAGGATGATAGAGGTCCAGATTTGATTGGTTCATATATGCTTGATATTGAAGATATGGGTCATAATCCAGTGTTGTATCCAAATGGTAGTGTCAAATAGGTGAAAAAGGTTGCAGATTTGTTTGTTTCAGACAACATTGATATAACAAAAATTTTTGATTCTCGAGAGAAGTACTTTGATGGTGAATTTTCAATACAGCTGGGAGAATGTTTCACAATTCATAATAGTGAGAGAGATAATATAAAATGTTGTATTGAATATGCATGCATTTTGTATGTTGAAAATATTAGGGGTCTGTCCCATGATGATGAAGAATTTGAACTGCAGGATAGTGTATGGATTTTGGACCAAACTGAGCACAATGTTTCTCTAAAAACTTGCAATAATAGTGACAAGAAAGATTGCATGAATGTCTTCAAGAAGAATCTGATGAACTCAAGAAAAAACCAGGTATTTAATAGGGGAAAGTATGGTTTGAGTTTCAGATTGTAATAGCTCAGAATTGATGAAGTTGAAACACAAAGGATTAAGGGTTGCCAGTGCATGGATGACTCTTGCTTTTCCTCTTTAAAATTATTTTCCATGCATAGTAGTTTAGGGTTTTGGTTCATCTCCATTTTGCATTCACTTTCCTTTCTTTCCATCATGCTGCATGTAAATTTCCCTTTTTTCTCACTGCTCATCATTTTGTGTCTGGTCTGCTCACCCAAAGATTTGGATCCTTGCAATGATCTCACTATCATTCATCCCTAGATGAAGCCACTGTTAGAATTGTAAAAATCTAATGGTTTTACATGTTGATTTCACTCATAAATTTCTAGATTAGTCCTACCGTGTGCATATTATTCCCATTTCTTGCCATGTGGTCTCATTGTTTCTATCGGGTCTTGCATAATTCATATCATGGTTTGTATCGGCGTGACAATATCAGGGTCTCCTCGATCCATTTTTTTGCTTGTAAACGTCTATTTTGCCTATCGGCAAGACGTTTTTGATATCATGGCGATTGGATTTTGTCTTCTAGCAGTCATCAACATGACTTTCACATTGTTCTGACAGTGGAAGGATTGACTTATCACTAAAAGTTACTGACATTCAGAGGGAGGTCTTAGCGATTTTGTTGGGTCTCACCGATATAAAAGGCATAGGGTCTCTGTCAGTATAAGAATTGCATTCTCTTGGCGATCTAAAATGAGCTCGGGATGTTTTGGTATGACTCAGTGGATTCTTTGGGACCTCTCCCCGATTTTGATATGTCTTGGCGAAAGTGAATGGGAGATGCTTCTCGGCGAGAGTTTTCTCTTGTCTCAGCGACTCAAGATGGATGAAGGAACTTTCGGTGAGACATAATATGCACTACGTGAGGTCTCTGTGATATCAGAATGTTACGGCGACTGTGAACGAAACAAAAATAATACATCAGTGAGAGATATTCTTATGTCTCAGCTATTGGAATAAATATGACAGAAGAGTATGTTTCGGTGAGACATAGGGCGATCTGCAGGATATCTCCGCGATAACAAAGGGTCATGGCGAAAGAGAATAGGAACACAGGATGACCAGTGATATTATTGCCTTCGGCATACTTACAAGGTGTCTCAGCAAATAATTCAGAGATGATTAATTGGGCCCAAGTGCAACTGTTGGCCGACATGTAAATGACTGATTATGGCGTTTGGCCGACATGGGTTTTGGAATTTCGAAGCATTGTGTTTGTTTAGATGCATATGTATAAATATGCATTCCCGATTGTAAATGAAACATAAGATCAGATTATATTACAGTAGGTAGATTAGGAATGAATACAGTAGAATAAATTTCTCATATCAGAGACTATGATGCATGTTTTCAAATGGAAATTTCAATGAAAATCAGTTGGTGTGGTAGTTTATTTCTGATGTCAATTGTCTGTTGAGTTTATTGAAAAGTATTGCTAAGCGGTCTCCGAGTTGATTCTTTTTGGTTGTTTAAATTGATATAATAAGATTATTTTTAGTTTATTAGTGCATATTTTTTGTATCTGTGTGATTAATTGACTACTTCTTTCAAGGAGAGATTAAATCCTTTTGGTTGATCATAGTAATCAGGGAGATTCATCTGGATTATTAAAGTAGAGCTTGGTAGTCATAGCCTTGCATGTTTATACAAGTTATAAATAGAGCATATGCCGACAATTTGAGTTTCTGCTAGAATAAGTTGCCCATTTTTGTTTCAGTTGACTTTGCATACCCAATAAGGCACTGGTCTCTGCAATTTCATCATT
>VDFB02179311.1:0-15739 GCA_007258455.2 Sequoia sempervirens | reverse complement strand
GACAATTTGATGCAACTCTAATTGTCACAGTGTATCATTGTAGTCTCAACCCTCTAACCAAACAAGGCTACTAGCAACTTCTGAAGCCATATCGCCTCACACATCGCCATGCTAGTTGTTATGCATTCTGCCTCTACAAAACTCAAAGCCACGAACTTTTGCTTCCTATTGTACCAAGAGACAACTCCTGATCCCAAGCTAAAGCAACACCCTGAAGTGATTTTCCTGTCTGTTGTACTGCCTGCCCAATCTGTGTTAGTATAGCCTATCAACCTGATATCATCACCTCGAGCATATCTGATCCCATACTCAATTGTACCATGCAAATACTGCAACACGTGCTTTGTCATTGTCCAATGCACTCTCTTCGGCTCAACCATGAACTGACTAAGAGAGTTTACCGCAAAGGATATATCTGGCTTGGTGTTGACCAAATACATGAGAGATCCAATCAACTACCTATATAAGGTGGGGTCTACATACTTCTCCCTGGATGATTCTACCTTCTTCCAATTTGTGATCATAGGAGTGGACATGGTTCTGCAATCTTCCATCTCGAATCTCCTCAAGATTTCGATGCAGTATTTCCCTTGTCCAAGGAAAATATCTCCATCTATCTGCCATACCTCCATGCCTAGAAAGTAATGCATAAGCCCCAAATCCTTCATCTCGAACTCTACTGCAAGGTCCCTCTTGCACTCCTCTATGAGCCCCAGTGAACCTATTAAAAACAAGTTGTCCACATATAGAACAAGAATGAGAACCTCACCCCCAGCCACCAAGTAGTAGAGATTAGCATTAGCTTCACTCTTCACGAAGCCCATTCCCTGCAAGTATCTATCAATGCGCTCATACCACGCCCTAGGAGCCTGCTTGAGTCCGTACAAAGCTCTCTTCAATCTGCACAAGTGGGTTTCGCTGTTGTGTGCTACAAAGCCCTCGGGTTGTTCTATGTATACCTCCTCTTTCAATTCACCATTAAGAAACTCCGTCTTAACATCCATTTGATGGATCTTCCATCCCATCTGTGTTGCAAGTGAGATCACAACTCGTATAGAAGTATACCTGGCCATTGGAGAAAATGTCTCCTCATAGTCAATTCCCTCCTTCTAAGAGAACCCCTTGGCCATGAACCTTTCCTTGTATTTCATGATGCTACCATCTACATCGTGCTTGATCTTATAGATCCAGCGTGATCCAACCACTGCCCTATCTGTCCGTCTAGGCACAACCTCCCACACATCGTTCTGCACTATTGAGGTATATTCCTCAACCATCGCATCTTGCCACACCTGTTGTTGTGTGTCCTCCTAATAGCTGAAAGGATCACTATCTACCAACTAACTAACTAATGCCATGCCATATAGTCATTATACATGGATGGTTGTCTCCGTTGTCTACTACTCGTCCTAGGAGCTCCCACAAACTCCTGAGTATCCCTTTGTGTTTGTTGGTTCATGCTACCAACTATAGAGGATGAAGTATCAACCTCCATGTCTCCCTAATGTATCTCTTGGATCTGCTACATCTGATGCTCCATACTCTACGAACTCTCATCGCCTGAGCCTGTGTTTGTACTAGTAACTATACTTAAGCTTTGCTGCCCCTGATCTGGTTGCACGGTCCTTGGAGCTTATGTTGGTTGCTCTCTCTGATCATCTACTGGAAAATCTCTAGAACTCCTAAATGCCTTTCCTCCATGAACTTGACATCACGCCTAACTATAATCATCCTAGCCCTTGGAATAAATATTTGATATGCCTTTGAGGTTTCATTGTACCCAACAAAGTACCCTCTCTGTGTAGTTTGATCTAACTTGGAACGTGTAGGCCCTAGAATGTGATAATATGCCAAACTCCCAAATATCCTAAAGTGGCTAACATATGGCTTCTTCCCTGAGAATGCCTCCTCTGGTGTCATCTTTCCTAATACCTTATGTGGAACCATGTTCTGTATGTATACTTTTGTACTACATGCCTTTGCCCATAAGTAGCGTGGCATATCCTGGTCATACAGCATAGCCCTTTCTGCCTCCGATATAGACTGGTTCTTCCTCTCAGCAACCCCATTATGTTGCAGGTTGTAAGGAACAGTCCATTCTCTCTTGATTCCTTCCCTAGTACAGAACTCCTAGAACTCTTTCCATTTGTACTCGCCTTCATTGTCTGACCTAAGAACCTTTATCTTCCTGCCTGTCGAATTCTCCACAAGAGCTTTGAACTCTTGGAACTGACTAAAGATCTCATCCTTGGTCTTCAAGAAGTATATCTAGGTCTTCCTAGAGAAATCATCAATAAAAGAACAAAGTACTTGTATCCTCTGAGAGACTTCATCGACATTGGTCCACATATGTCTGAATGTACTAGGTCAAGAACACCCTTGGATCTGGTCTCACTCCTTGGAAAAGCTACTTTCATAAACTTCCCCAACACACATCCCTTACATACATCATCATGGTTTGTGCTCACCTCTAGAACACCTATCACTGTCTCACGAAGCAATTTAAGTGCTCCATGATGTATATGGCTCATACTCCTATGCCATAGCTCTCCTTGATCTCTAGAATTATTGTTGCTCATCAGTTCCTTATGAGTATCAAACTACAACCTGTAAATTCAGCCGCTCCTAACTCCAATAGCTATGGGTGATTTCCAATCCTTATGCATGATTAACACATTCGCCCCTCTAAAGAGTACATTGTAACCTTTATCCTGAAGGACGGATACGGAAATCAGGTTCATACCCAAGCCTGGCACATGCAACACATCATGAATGGGAATCCGCTTGCCATTCTCCCTCTGAAATAGAACAGTCCCTTGGGACCGCTTGCCATTCTCCCTCTGAAATAGAACAGTCCCTTTCCCAACTAGATTGAGTTTAGACATGTCCCCCATAGAAATTTGTATTTTGATGTCCTCCTTATAACTGGAGAAGTACTCTCTAAATCCTGCCATATGAAATGACGCCCCATTATTGAGCTAACCATACAAGCTATGAGTGCAAACTCATCCTCCATTCTGCCAGAGAGCTCATCTGCACTTGCTAAAGTTGTCATCTACTTCTTTCTTTCTTTTCATTCTTCTTCCTTTGTGGGAAATCGTTGACATAGTGGCCAAACTCGTGACAGCCATAGCACTTGATCTTAGACAAGTCCTCCTCACTTTGTGGATTTGATCCTTTGCTAGACCCCTTCTTCGCTTTCCCTTTTCCTACTAGGGAAACATTTTCTTGTTTTGCCTCACTTTTCTGATTATTACTATTGGTTCCACTGACAAGACTTAGTCTAAGCTCCTCCTGAGTGAAGTCACTCCATAGTCGATCCCAACTCAATAAGGTGTCACGTCCATTGATAGCTTGAACAAAGACATCCCACTGCTTAGTAAACCCATTTAGGGCTATTTGTACTAGCTCGTCATCATCTGGTTTATCTCCAATAGCTACCAACTTATCTTTGACAAGTCTGAGTCTGGTGAGGTAACTTGTAACATCTTCTCCCTTGTTCATCTGGGTATTCCTCAACTTTTCTCTAAGAATCAGCTTTTGATTAGTGTTAGCATTTTGGTGCAAATTCAAAATGGCATCCCACATCTTCTTTGTTGTATCTAACTCTGCGATATGCGAAACAATATGGTCCTTGAAACCATCAAAAATCAGCCTCCTCGCCTTGGCATCTTCCTTCTTATATGCTAAGAGCTATGTTGGATCTGTAGGTACAGCTACAACACTGGTCACATATGCCTTGATACCATTCTCTTCCAGCAATAAAGAGATTATGGCTTTCCAGACACCAAAATTTGAGGCTCCATCCAATCTGTCATGATCTCTTAAACCTGTTGAGGCCATCTCAAAAGATAAAATAATAATAATAAAAATAATTTTGAAGAGGTAGAACTAGGTTTTATAAACCCTCGATTTTTCCTTCCTATGCTGAGCCTTTTTTGCCCTCAAATCAGCTCTGATACCATGTGAAAATTATATTGCAATTATTGATTATTAATCTCCTATCTAATATAGATTATTTGATTGCCGAAAATTAATTCACATCAAATATTGAAAAATAACACAACTGCAACTTCATAAATAAAACCACAGGAATAGAGAAGAAAATGCACAAAATAATGAACACAATATTTTTGGACAAATTTTCCCTGGAAAAACCCCGAAGGGAAAACTAGTACTGCAAATGAGGAATTTTTTTAAACTTCAGCAAATCAAGAGATACATAAACTGCTTGTCTCTTACTGGCAGAGCTTCGGCAATATTCTTCTCCGAAAATTCTTCCCTCAATTTCTCTTGTTGAAATTTCACTGTTGTTGTCCCCAACTCTATCACTGCACCCTTGCTACTACTGCAAAACTTATTTTCTCTCACTGCAAGTCTACTTACTATCATTGCAAGTCTTTCTCAAGTGTGTTCTCCAAATTCCCATTGATCCCCTTTTATATTATTCTCATTGAAAAACCAATGGCCATGATTTAATCTCAATCAATGGCTAAGATTAATTAGACTCTAACAACCCTAACTAACTGGATTCTAGAAGTCTCTAGAGGAATCAATTAATTAATTAAATAATTATCCAGACAACTAACTTCTTTCTAAAAGTCTCCAGAAAAATTAATTAATTAAATAAATATTTCTTGGGAATGGAGACACCTATCCAAGCTACAAAAATTAACACGCTCTTCAATGGAAGTAAGGTTATTAAAAAATGTAATGCATTTTTCTGTGCAATTAGCTTCACTATCAACAAGAAGAGAAACAGACTTGGAAATAGCTCTTGTTAGTATAATGTGGAACCTATTTCTCTCGTATGTAGATGGATTTGTCTACATTGATTAGAATATGAGTCTAGGAGTTTAATAATAGCAAGTATTATTCTAGAAGCTCCAATGCTAGATTTACTCTCTTCCCAGTTGAAGAGCATAAGCAATACAATTACAAGTACTTCAGATGTCTCCAGATCAAGAATTTCCAACAAAAGAGGCACTATACCTTCAGTTAAGATTGTTGCTTTATTCTCGTTTGATAAAAATGTTGAAAAGTGCTAAAGCTCCAGTTTCAAGTGCATGTGTATTAGCTGCATCAATGGGAAAACATAGGAAATTCACAAGAGTATGAATGAAACCACTAGAACCCATGTATGAACGAGCCTCATCATTATCTTTTACCAATTCTCTAATCTCTTAAGTCGCTTTACATTGCAGTTCTAGTGATGGTCCACTAAGGCTTGCAAGCAATATTTCATATGTATTACGAGGGTCCTCTTTAATAGTTCGTGATTCAACCATGCCATGTGACCAAGATAGGTTTTTATCCTCAGTTTCATTGGATATTTCATTTCCAAGCAACTATTGGAGATTTAGATGAACACCATCAATAATTTTGATGGATCAAAAGTCTTCCAAACCCCATCTTCAATTTCTAAAAGGAGGTGATATGGTTGGTGGATCTAGTAAAATTAGTTGTAGGAAAATCGAACATCTGAAGTCTTCAAGAGGTACTTAGCATGCTTCTTGAGCTTCCATAATTTATATATAGGTCTGTTACGAGCCTACAACCATTGACAAAAAAACCACTTTCAATCGTGCTTTGATGGGTATTTAGACCTAGTTCCAAAGTTCGCATGTCTCCATAGGCTAAGAGGATGTTGGTATATTTGCTTAAGAGATTCTAACACCTTCACAAATCCATTTTATGCATATCTTTCAATCATTACATTGCATTCATTTTTTCAAACAACCTGCATGCCTTTGTCAATGCTTCCATACTTTAACACTTCAACCAAAGCATTTAAACTATAATATCTAATAAAAATCCCCCTTTCGTTATGCTTTGATTGACGTTCATAACCTAATACAGAGCTTTCATTTTGATGTGCAAGGAGGTTGAGGAGTTCCACTTCATTTGTTGATTGCATTCAAAACCTTTTTAACAAATCCATTTTGCGCGTATATTCAATCCCAAAATTCTTTAATACCATCTTCCTATGAGGTGTTTTGATAGGTAGTTCATGTCTATCTATTAACATTTTATAGAGATGAAATGTCTTTCTAGGTGTTGTAGAAAATGTAATTAACATCTTTAGGAACTCTCAGAGGTAGAGAGGGAATTAGGAACCATTGGGAGTTCTCAAGGTTCTTAGAATTATGGAAACCTTTAACAAGTTCTACTTACTTTAAAATGTTTGATCAACGAATGAGAAATGTCAAGGATTTTGAATATTAAGATTTAAAAAATCTTTAGTCTTTTGACAAACAATGGGATTTCAGATTTTAAATTTTGATGATTTGTTGAACTTGTGAGTTGTTTGTTGATTCTATCGTAAACTTGAAATTTTAAAATATCTCAAATGGTGTAGAATTTTAGTGATAATTTTCCACCTTGTTGATAATGACATTATAAATCTCTTTGCCAAACCATTTTGCTCCAACTTTTAGAACTCTTGATTTAATTATTTTTGTAGCAACTTTTGTGGGAATGTAGCACGGTGAAATTTTTTTTAGTATTTTAAAATCGCTTCAGTGAGAAATTAGCTAACAATATGTAGTTGATGTAGGATTTTGTTGATAATTTTTTTATGAATATTTGATTTTTTACTAATTTTCAAAGTGGACACTTTCTAAAAAATAGAATTTTGGCTGTGCTACCCCTACAAATTTTGGAAACTAATTGAAATTTATTTATTTATTTTTTAATATTTGTAGAATTGAGTCTAGTTTCTAAAAATGTAATTTATTTGAAATTTCGATGAACAGTTAATTTATAACGAAAAAAACACCAAACACTACTTTTTGCCAAAAAAGAGACACACAAACAAAAGAAATTGTAGATCAAAGGCTTAACATTGTCAAAAAGTGAAAAAATACATCGTTGGATAGCTAAGAGAGAGCCTAACATCACCCAGGTGTTTGATTTGTTCGACATTGAAACACATACAATCCTAACGGTAAGCATTAATCCGATTATGTGAAATATTGTAGAATTTGCAAAAACGCGTCTTTGGTCGTTGGGAAGGCCCTCCAAGCCTTTGGGTTGGTATTCCAAGGCTTGGGGATTCCCAAAGCAAGATATAACACAAGCGTGTTATAACGCGCTCGGGTTATTTGAATGCATTGACAAAACATGAGTGCATTATAATGCGCTCGCATTTTGTGAATGCATTGACAAAACGTGAGCACGTTATAGTGTTTTGGTCTAGATTGAATTTATTTTTATTCTCTCTTTTTTTATTTCTTCTTGTTATCTTTCAGGGAAACTATATACATATGGATGTTTACTTTCTTATACTTTAAGTTATATTTCATGCATATAGTTTCAGGATGTTTGAGAGTGGTTTCGGATCTCTAGGAGTTATAATGCAAATTCTAGTTTTTGAAATATCTCACAAATTTCAAACTTAGTCAAATTTTTGTAATCAGCATGTCAAATTTCAGTAATCAAGAGGTCAAATTTCAATAATCAGCAATTTTTATTATATGTCTCTCTATCTCACTCATTTTTTATCCTTTACACTCTAGACCTCTCTCTCACTATCTCAATCCTTTTATCTCTCTCTCTCTCTCTCTCTCTCTCTCTCTCTCTCTCTCTCTCTCTCTCTCTCTACCTACCTCTCCCTCCATCACTCCCTACCACTCTCTCTATTTCTCTCTACCTCACCTCTCTCACCTCCCTCTCTCTCCCTCCATACTCTCTCCCTCTCTTCTTCCTATCTACTCTATCTCCCAATACCTCTCTCTCTATCTACCTCTAAGCATCCATCACACCCTTCTCTCTCTCTCTCCATCACTCCCTACCACTCTCTCTATTTCTCTCGACCTCACCTCTCTCACCTCCCTCTCTCTCCCTCCATACTCTCTCCCTCTCTTCTTCCCTATCTACTCCCTATCTCCTAATCACTCTCTCTATCTACCTCTACATCCATCACACCATATCACTCTCTCTCTACACCTCTCTATCTCACCTTTCTCTCTCTCCCCACCTGTCCCTCCCTCCCTCATTCCCTCTCTACTTCTCTCTATCTCCTCTCTTCTATTCTCCTTCCCTCTCTACTTATCTTTATCTCCTCTCTCCCTCTCTCTACCTACCTCTCCTTCCACCACTCTCTATTTCTCTCTATCTCACCTCTCTCTCCCTCACTACATCTCCCTCCCTCTCTACCTACCTCTCCATCCATCACAACCTACCACTCTCTCTCTCTATTACTCTTTATCTCACCTCCCACTCTCTCCATCCATACCTCTCCCTCTCCTTTCCTCTCTACTCTATATCTCCCTAATACCTCTCTACCTACCTCTCCATCCATCACTCCCTACCACTCTCTCTACACCTCTATATCTCACTTCTCTCCCTCCCTCCCTCATTCCCTCTCTACCTCTCCTTCCCTCTCTCTCTCTCTCTCTCGATGTCTCCCTCCCTACCTTTTCCCCTATCTTCTCTCCTCTCCCTCCCTCTAACTCTCTCTCTCGCTCTCTCTCCCTCCTCCCTCACCCTCTTTCTATCTCACTCTCTCCTCTCTATCTCACCATCCTCTCTTTCCCTCTATGTAACTCTCTCCTCTATATATCACCATTCTCTCTCTACTTATCTTTATCTCACCTATCCCTCTTTACCTCTCCCTTCCTCCCCTCTCTCACCCACCCTCCCTCCTTCCCTCTATCTCTATCTCTCTCTACTTATCTCTATCTCACCTATCCCTCTCTACCCGCATATCCCTCCATCACTCCCTGCCACACTCTATCTCTCTTTATCTCACCTCTCTCTCACCTCCCTCTTTCTCCCTCCATACCTCTCCCTATATTTGTCCTTCCTTATATACTCTTTATCTATTGTGTCTCTCTACCTCTCCTTCTCTCTCTACTTATCTTTATCTCCCCTTTCCCTCCCAACCTCTCTCTTCTCTCCAATCCCTCCCTCCCCCTCTTTATCTCTCCCCTATGAGGGTTGAGGGTGTAAGGTTTAGTGTTTAAGGTATAGGGTTGAGGTTATAGGTTTAAGTGTATAGGGTATAGATATTAAGGTTTATGATATTAGGTATAAAGTTGAGGGTATAGGGTATAGGGATGAGGGATGAGGGTTTAGGGTTTAGGGTTTAAGGTAGAGGGCTGAGAGATAGTGTTTAGGGTTGAGGGTATAAGGTTAAGTGCATAGGGTACATGGCTGAGTGTATTGGGCTGAGGATATTAGGCTTCATGGCTTCTATGACTTCCATGTAAGCCTGAGGGCCGAGGGCTGAGGGCTGAGGCATAATGTTCAAGACTGATGGCATACAAGCCATGTATAGGCATAGGACTAGGTGCAGGGTTTGGCTGCATAAGGCAGAAGCAAGGCTTGATATTTTAGGTTCACCATTTAATTATAGGCTGAGAGGGACAATGTTTAGGCTTCAGGAGCATACACAATGGTATAGGGTATAGGATGAGGGGTGTAGGGCTTCTAGGGTTTTAGGTTTGCTGCCTAGGGGCTGATCTGCCGATCACTGACCTGCTGAGGGCATAGGCCATGCATAGGGTATAAGGATTAGGGCCTTTGAATTACTGGCTTGTGGCTGAGGGTATCATTTAGGACTGATGGCTTTAGGGCCTTAGGGTTTAGCCATTGCTGCCGAATGTAATTTAGGGCCTACATAGGGCTGAGGTGGCCATGTCTCTGGCTCTAGGGCTATAAGGTTGAGGGTATAGGGTATAGGGATGAGAGCTTAAGGTGTAGGGTTTAGTGTTTAAGGTATAGGGTTGAGGTTGAGGTATATTGTTCAGGGTTGAGGATATAGGGTTAAGTATATAGGGTATAGGGATTAGGGTTTTGGATATTGGGTATAGGGTTGATGGCATTGGGTTTAGGGTTGAGGGTTTAGGGTTTAGGGTTCAAGGTTTAGGATACAAGGTTTAATGTATGGTTTATGGTTTAATTATAGGGTCAAGGGTTGATGGATAATGTTTAGGGTTTAGGGTATAAGGATGAGGGTTGAGGGTGTAGGGTTTAGGGTTTAAGGTATATGATTGAGGGTTGAGGGATAGTGTTCAAGGTTTCAAGGGTATAAGGTTAAGTGCATAAGGTATAGGGATTAGGGTTTAAGATATTGGTTATAGGGTTGAGGGTAATAGGTTTAGGGATTATGGTGTAGGGTACAAGGTTGAATGTAGGGTTTAGGGTTTGAGTTAGGGTTGAGGGATAATGTTTAAGGTTTAGGGTATAGGTTATATGGATGAGGGATGAGGGTTTAGGGTTGAGGGTTGAGGTTTGAGGGTTTAGGTTTAAGGGTATAGGGTTAAGTGTATAGGGATAGGGATTAAGGTTTAGGATATTCGGTATAGGGTTGAGGGTTGAGGGTTTAGGGTTGAGGGTTTTACAAGGTTGAATGTAGGGTTGAGGGTTTAAGTATAGGGTTGAGGATTGAGGGTTGAGGGTATAAGGTTAAGTGTATTAGGTATAGGCATTAGAGAGGGAAAGAGGGAGGGAGAGAGAGAGAGAGAGGTGAGATAGAGAGAGAAGGGAGGGAGGAAGAGAGACGAGGGTTAAGTGTATAAGGTATAGGGATGAGGGTTGAGGGTGTAGGGTTTATGGTTTAAGGTATAAGGTTAAGTTTATAGGGTATAGGGATTAGGGTTTAGGAGAGAGAGAGAGAGAGAGAGAGAGACCTGAGAGAGGGTGAGGGGTGTGAGGGAGAGACATGAGAGAGAGGGAGTATTCTCTAGTTAGGGTGGGAGGGAAAGACTTGAGAGAGGGGGATGGGGTGGGAGGGAGAGACCTTAGAGAGAGAGAGAGAGAGAATTCTCTAGTAGAGAAAGATGAGGGGAGAGAGAGGGGGGAGGGAAGGAGGGAGGGAGAGGTATAGATGGAGAGAGATAGAGAGGGGGAGGAGGGAGGGAGAAGTAGAGAGAGGTGATATATACAAAGAGAGAATGAGGGAGGGAAGGAAGGAAGGAGGAAGAGAGAAGTGAGATGTAGAGAATGAGAGAGGGAGAGAAAGGGGGAAGGAAGGTGGAGAAATTGAGAGAGAGAGGAGGGAGGGAGAGAGAGTGAGGTAGAGAGGAATATGCTAGATAGAGAGAGGTAGAGAGAGAGAAGGTGGGTGGGAGGAAGAGAGAGAGTGAGAGCTAGGAAGGGAGAGAGAGGGGGAGAGAGAGAGGTGAGATAGAGAGAAAAAGGTGATATAGAGAAAAGTAGAGAGGGAAGGGGAGAGAGAGGAAGGTGGAGAGATTGAGAGATAGGAGGGAGGTAGAGAGAAAGGTAGATAGGGATAGGTTAGAGAGTAGAGAGGGAAGGTGTGTGGGAGGAAGGAAGAGAGATAGATATGGATGAGGGTTGAGGGTGTAGGGTTTAGGGTTTAAGGTATAGGGTAGAGGATTGAGGGATAGTGTTTAGGATTCAAGGTATAGGGTACAAAGTTATGGTTTAGAATATCAGGCATATGGTTGAGGGTATTGGGTTAAGGGTTGAGGGTTTAGGGTTTAGGGTTGAGGGAACAAGGTTGAATGTAGGGTTTAAGGTTAAAGTATAGGGTTCATGCTTGTGGGTTTATAGTTCAGGCATAATGTCTAGGGTTGAGGGTCAAGGTTAAGTGTACAAGGTATAGGGATTAGGGTTTAGGATATTCGGTAGAGGTTATAGGGTAGAGGGTTGGGGGTATAAGATGTAGGGTTAAGGGTTGAGAGTGTAGAGTTTATGGTTTAAGTATAGGGTTGAGGGTATAGAGTTGAGGAATAATGTTTAGGGTTTAGGTTATAAGGTTGAGGATATAGGTTATAGGGATGAAGGTTGAGGGTGTAGGGTTTAGGGTTTAAGGTATAGGGTTGAGGGTTGAGGGTTGAGGGATAGCGTTTAAGGTTGAGGTTAAGTGTATAGGATTGACAGTATTGGGTTTAGGGTACAAGATTGAATGTAGGGTTTAGGGTTTAAGTTTATGGTTGAGGGATAATTTTTAGGGTTTAGCTTATAAGGTTGAGGGTATAGGGTATAGGGATGAGGGTTGAATGTGTAGGGTTTAGGGTATATGTATTATGATTTATGATATTTGGTATAGAATTTGGGATATTGAGATAGAGGGTGAAAGGGAGAGAGAGAGGGGAGGAGAGAGGGAGAAGTAGAGAGGGAAGGAAAGAGAGAGAGGTAATAGAGAGAGAAGTAGAGAGTGAAGGAGGAAGGTGGAGAGATTGAGAGAGAGAGGGAGGGAGAGAGAGGTAGAGATGGATAGGTTAGAAAAAAGAAGTAGAGAGGGAAGGTGAGTGGGAGGAAGGAAGAGAGAGAAAGTGGGAGATAGAGAATATTAGAGAGGGAAGGAGGGAGGGAGGGAACATAGTGGTGTGTTTGAAAAAATGGGTCCAAAAAATGGGGTCTCTCGGTGATGTAAATCATCGGGAGACCCCATTTCTTGGACCCATTTTTTTCAAACAGGCCAAGTTAGACTACATTGCTAATTCACCAAATTGGAAAGCTAGTGGGCCTATTTGAAAAAATGGGTCCAAGAAATGGAGTACATCACTGGGAGACCCCATTTCTTGGACCCATTTTTTTAAACAGGTCAGTACGTTGCCAATTTCACTGAATTGGAAAGCTAGTGGGCCCACTAGCTTGTCAATTCAATGAAATTGGCAACCTAACTTGGCCTGTTTGAAAAAATGGGTCCAAGAAATGGGGTATCTCTATGATTGTTTCAAATGGGTCAAGTTAGGTTGCCAATTCGGTGAAATTGGCAACCTAACTTGGTCTGCCTGAAAAAATGGGTCCATTTTTTCAAACAGGCCACTACATCGCTAACTTGGCCTGTTTGAAAAAATGGGTCCAAGAAATGGGGTCTCCCAGTGATGTGCCAAGTTAGGTTGTCAATTTCATCGAATTGGCAAGCTAGTGGGCCCACTAGCTTGCCAATTCAGTGATATTGGTAGGGTTTGAAAAATGGGTCCTGAAATGGGGTCTCCCGGTGATGTAAATCACTAGGAGACCCCATTTCTTGGACCCATTTTTTTCAAACAGGCCAAGTTAGGTTGCCAATTTGGTGAAATTAGAAACATAGTGGCCTGTTTGAAAAAATGGGTCCAGCCAATTTGGTGAAATTGGCAACCTAACTTGGCCTATTTGAAAAAATAGGGCCAAGAAATGGGGTATCCCAGTGATTCTAGCTTGCCAATTTGATGAAACTGGCAACGTAGTGGCCTGTTTGAAAAAATGGGTCCAAGAAATGGGGTCTACCAGTGATGTAAATCACCAGAAGACCCCATTTCTTGGACCCATTTTTTCAAACAGGCCAAGTTAGGTTGCCAATTCGATGAAATTGGGAACGTAGTAGGTTGCCAATTCGGTGAAATTGGGAACATAGTAGGTTGCCAATTTCACCGAATTGGTAAGCTAGTGGGCCCACTAGCTTGCCAATTCTGTGAAATTGGGAACGTAGTGGCCTGTTTGAAAAAATGGGTCCAAGAAATGGGGGCTCCCGATGATTTACATGATCGAGAGACCCCATTTCTTAGACCCGTTTTTTCAAACAGGGTAGGTTAGGTTGCCAATTTCACCAAATTAGCAAGCTTGTGGGCCCACTAGCTTGCCAATTCGGTGAAATTGGCAACCTAACTTGGCATGTTTAAAAAAATGGGTCCAAGAAATGGGGTCTCTCACGAGAGACCCCATTTCTTGGACCCATTTTTTTAAACATGCCAAGTTAGGTTGTCGATTAAATCACTAAGAGAACCCATTTCTTGGACCCATTTTTTTTAACAGGCCACGTTAGGTTGCCAATTTCGTAAATCACTGAGAGACCCCATTTCTTGGACCCATTTTTTCAAACAGTTGTTGTTTCAATCAATTAGCACTCTGGTCTTGCCTATTTGGAAAAATGGTCCAAGAAATGGAGTTCCCCGGGTGATGTACCCCATTTCTGGACCCATTTTTCAAACAGACGATTAGTTTGCCAATTCGAATATTTGATCCATTTTTTCAAACAGCCAGTTAGGCTACACCAAGGAAAGTGGCCTCGCTTTGAAAAAATGGTCCAAGAAATGGGTCTCAGATATGCATTCTCTCTCATTGACACATTAATACCCCTTTCTATTCATCTTCTCCTTTCTTCCTCTCTCTTAGGTCTATCTCATTCTTCCTCTCTCTCTCAACCCCATACCCATACCCCCTCAACCCTCATCCCTCAACCCCAAACCCCAATCCCTCAATCCTACACCCTCAACCCTAAACCCCAATCCCTCAACCCCAAAACCCTCAAACCCTTAAACCTTTACACCCTTAATCCCTCATCCCTTAAACCTTCAACCCTTAAACCCTTAGTCCCTCGACCCCTAAACCCTCAACTCTTAAACCCTTAATCCCTGAACCCTCTAACCTATATATTAAACCAAGTCAACCCTCAATTCTCAAACCTCTAGTGTATACATTGGACCCTCAACCTTATACTATCAACCCTATACCCTCAACCCTTTACCCTCAACCCTTTACCCTCAACCCTTTCCTCAACTTTATACTGTCAACCCTCAACCCTTAAACCCTTAACCCCTCAACCCTCTAACCTATACATTAAACTAGGTCAACCCTCAATTCTCATACCTTTTCCCTATACATTGGACCCTAAACCCTATACCTCAATCCTATACCCTCAACCTTATACCCTCAACCCTAATCACTCAACCCTTAAAGCCTTAATCCCTCAACCCTTAACACCTCAACCCTTAAACACTTAATCCCTCAACCCTTAAATCCTTAATCCCTCAACCCTTAAACCCTTAATCCCTCAAACCTTAAAAACCCTAAACCTAATCCCTCAACCCTATATTGTCAATCCCATTTCTTTGAGGCATTTTTCATACAGCGAGCACTACCTTGTCAATTCTATCAATGCTACCACATTGATGAATTGACAAGGTAGTGCTCATTGTATGAAAAAATGCCTCAAAGAAATGGGGTCTGACGATGATGTACATCACCGTGAGACCCCATTTCTTTGAGGAATTTTTTTATACAATGGGCACTACCTTGTCAATGCTACCACCTTGACACATTGACAAGGTAGTGCTCATTGTATGAAAAAATGCCTCAAAGAAATGGGGTCTCATGGTGATGTACATCATCGTGAGACCCCATTTATTTGAGGCATTTTTTCATACAATGAGCACTAAGCTCACTACCTTGTCACTGTGGCCACATTGACAAGGTAGTGAGCTTAGTGCTCGTTGTATGAAAATATGCCTTCATAGAAATGGGGTCTAAACAATGAGCACTAAGCTCATTGCCTTGTTAATGCGTCAATGTGGTAACATTGACAAGGTAGTGCTTGTTGTATGAAAAAATGCCTCAAAGAAATGTGGTCTCAAGGTGATGTACATCATCGTGAGACCCCATTTCTTTGAGGCATTTTTTCATACAATGAGGGTTTAGGTTTTATTCTTATGGTTAAGGGATAATGTTCAGGGTATAGGTTATAAGGTTGAGGGTATAGGGATGAGGTTTGAGGGTGTAGGGTTTAGGGTATAGGGATTAGGATTTATGCTATTCAATATAGGGTTTGGGAGATTAAGAGAGAGGGTGATATGGAGAGATAGATAGGGGAGAGAGAGGTGGTAGAGAGAGAAGTAGAGAGAAAAGGAGAAAGGTGGAGAGATTGAGAGAGAGAGGAGGGAGAAAGAGAAAGAGGTAGATAGGGATAGGTTAGATAGAGAGAAGTAGAGAGGGAAGGTGGGTGGGAGGAAGAAAGGGAGGGAAAGGGGGAGATAGATAATAACAGAGAGTGAAGGAGGGAGGGAGG
>VDFB02179309.1:0-11882 GCA_007258455.2 Sequoia sempervirens | reverse complement strand
CAAGGCATGGGATGAAATTTTTTCTAAGTCTGGACCAATATCCCTCACCACCCCTCATATGCGCCCACTTCAAGGTAATAGCATGCAAAAGTTTCTAAGTATTGAAACAAATCCTTCTCACCATGCTAAATGCGCCCATATCAAGCAAAGTCAAAGAGTCAAAGATGTTTCATCCTCCACTACAAGCAAAATGCGCCCATCCTCTTGAACATAGGAAATGCGCCCAAGTTTAGAAAGAAAGTCAAGGGTCAAGGCGTTGAAAAAGATTCATCCCTCTACACATATGAAATGCGCCCATCCTCTTGCAAGTGTGAAATGCGCCCATGCAAGCTAGGAAGAAGACAAAAATGTTGACTTTCCTCTCCCCCCTTTGAATGCGCCAAGTAAAGAATGAGTTTGAGGTGAAAAGTGGAGGTGAAGTTGATAAAAAGTTGCCTTGGCATGGTAAAATCCTCTTCTCTATGTAGAGTGCGCCCAAGGTAGGGTGAACAAAGAGTGATGAAGAGCTTAAGGCGTTGGAAGCTAAGTCCACCTCAACAAGAAATGCCCAAGGTGCATATTTAAAATACTCTAACGCATTTCTCGGGAATACTAAGTCCTTCAATATTACGGCTGAAAATTTTGTATTCTTGTGAAAGTATACAAAATGGTGATTTCAACCATAGCACGTGAGATTAAACTCTCCTAATTTAGGGAAGGCTCCCCCTTTAACTAAATAAAACTGATATGGGTAGGACAGCAATCATTCCTCTTATTTCAGGAAAGATTACGTTCTTCTCTCTTCACAGAAAAGAAACAGTATAAGTGGATAAAACTTATTACAACAGCTACGCAGTGAAATTAAGAAAGAGGAAATAAAGTTTCCTGAAAGCGCAAAGACTTCCGTTACTTCCTCCGGGACGGGAAAACAACCAATAAGCACAAAGTCTTGAGGAATGAGATCCTATCTACCCTTTTTCAGAATAATTACTAAATGAAAACATACAACACGAAACAGCACAAAGTCTATAACTACGATGTATCTTTTGATACTCTAATGAAAACAACCATTTTAGCAATAAAGACTTCTAATTTTTCACTTCTAATGCTAAAGACTTCTAATTTTTTCTCACTTCTAATGTGTTAACTAAGTGAATTAATTCACATTTACAAGACAAAGTCTCTGGTGATACTTAAATCAATCTCTTCAAAGAATGTTCCACACTTTCAAGTAGTCACAAATAATGCTCCAAATGACATAAGAATATGAAGGATGCAAACGCAGAATTCAGTCAAAAGTCCTAAATTCCAGCTTTGATATTACTTGAAAATTTACAATATTCAACTATAAAGCTCAAAGGCTTTATGAGTATAAAATTCTGCAGAGTTTTCTTGCTTGCTAAAAAGATAAGAAATTACAATAGACCCCTCAAGTATTTATAGGAGGAAGGTCTAGAGAAAAAGGTGGGAGGATCTCAACAAACTTGAGAAAATCTCTCAACCGATAACTAATTGCAATTGACTTATTCAAAATTACAATCCAAATTGTGATTTGTTTTGTAAGATTTTACATGTAATTACTTTTTTCAAAACTGCAAGGAAAGAACACTTGCAATTGCAAAATTTGTTTTTACATATATTTTGTCGAAAGTAAAATAAATAAAACAACCTAAAATTTTAATTTGTATCATTCCTATCTTTGAAAGATAAGAATTTGCTGATGATGGTCTGCAATTCATTCGGATCTGGGCCCAATGTGTTCTTGGCTACTGCAACTGTCTTCAAGATTACATCAAAGTATCTGATTGCCGCCAGTCTATGCTCTTCATAAGTAGTTTGCATTTTCTCAAGGATTATCTGATGATTAACAAGCTTATGAATTGAATCCATAGAAAACTGCTCTGATTCCATTTGTTGACGAAGATTGGCTACCATTTCTGTAGTAACTAAATCAGCTGCAAGTAATTCATCTTCTTGATTCAAAACTGTACAAGAGATTTTCTCAAAACTTGAAAGAATATCCTGCTGAACTTCATCATTCATTTCTAAAGTGGCCTGGATATCTTTGATAAGATCTTGAATGACCAATGACTTGTTTGTCATAAGTTCTTCAAATTCTATGTACTTCTCTCTGTTTGGCAAGATCGAGTTGCTGCATAGAATTTGTAACTTGACTTGATCTATCTCATGCCAGATTTTTAAATTTTTTTCAAGCGATTCCAAACTTTTCTTGAAGGCTTCCAAAGTCTGATTTAGCTTTATTTTGGCTATTTTGACATTTTTGAGAACTTGCAAGGTCTTCTCAATCATTGGAATGCTTTGATCAATCAGCTGAGTTATCCATGAATCAACTGCTTTGGCCTTTTGCGCAATTCTCTCTAATTGCCTAACTGATTGATTAGGAGGGACTGAAGATAGAGAATCAATTGCTTCTGATGATCCAGTAATCCTTTGAATAACTGAAACTAGCTGATCATTGTCTTCCTTGAGCTTTTCCTTTTTGGCTAGAAGTTCATTATAGCTTTGTGCCAAAATTGTTACTGAACTCTGAGCATCTTGCATCATATTGGCATGAGTCTGCTTGCCCAATTCCACCCTAGTGAACCTGTAATCAGACACCTGCATCTCTTCATGTGGTTTATCAACAAGAGGTTCTGCAATTTCAGCATATTTCATTTTATTGCTGTCAACAAACACTTGTGAGACTGTTTTTGCTTTCTTTGCAACCATTGGTTTTGATTTCTTCCAATTTTTGAAACTGCAAATATCACGTATACCTATTTTTCTTTTTGAGCATGTCAACCCCGGTGGTTCTCTGATTTCAAACCCGGATTGTCTTTTGAAGATTTTTGCAAGTTTTCGATTTTTTTGTGTTTTTGAGAGTTTTACAGGAAAAAGGCAAAATTGCGATTTCTCTAGAAATGCTTAATAAATTCATAAAAAAATTAATAAATGCATTTAATGTCTTAGATCTTGCTCAGGAAACAAGGCGCTTCAATGTATTACATTATTTGAGCTTTTACAGAGTCAAAACTGAACATAGAAAACAATATTTGGAAATTTATTGGGAAAAACCTGGTATTCTTGAAATGGCGGCTGCAGCAGATATGAGAAAGTACGGCCAGAATTAATAAATGTTTCTCCAGGCTCTCAGAAAGATGCGAACTCCTCTGGTATCCAAATTGCCCCAAATGCAAACTCCAGACTGTGAAAGAAGAAGACGATTTTCCAGATGCAATGAAAAGTACGGCCCTTTTGCTGACTGGTACGACCTGGTACAGCAAGTACAGAAATGGTACGACACCTTGGGATTTGTGCCTGAACAGAAATAAATGATCCTTGCTTGAGTCGCCTTGACTGCCTGATTGAAAACACTGTAAATCTCTGCCTGAATAAATGATTACGCTCAATCTGTGACTTCTGGATGAAATCACCAAGTGCAATCTTCAGCTGGTATCTCACAGCCTCAGTATGCCTGATCTCTGAAGAGGTTACGTTCTCCAGAAACGATGTTCGCCAGAAACCCTAGGGTTCGCAAACTCCAATGCTCAGATGCTCAGAAGACAAAATTGAATAATAAACAAGATAGTTCGATTTTGCCTGTGAAGAGTAATATATTCTCTCTTGAAGAGTTCGACCTAATCCTTCATTAAAATAATCATTTAAATAAATGATTTAATTTTCACTTTTGAACTTAGGAAAAATGATTAAATAATTGGTGTCCACTTTTAATGAGCATTAAATACTCATTAAGTCACATTATAATAATATATTATAAAGTATAATTAAATACTTTATAATTGAGCCAATTAATTAAATACTTTAATATTTCAATAAAGTGACTTTATAATAGAGTCAAATTATTAAATATTTAATAATCCATTAATTACTTCCTTATTTCTCCGTCAAATCAAACACCATCGAACTTTCAGCCGACCGGGTACACCATCAGACTGTGCCTCACTCGAAATAGTACTTTTCCATCAATTTAATCTTCGTAAAAATAGAAAGTCGAAAAAGACTCTCGATCGCTAAGGCCTAAACTGATAACGAATCGAGTTTAACCAACACCGAAAGCAATCGCCAAAAGGGATCCTCCGACACTCACAACCTTACGACTGTAAATGATAGGCTAATTCCTCGGCCAACAAATTGGCCGACTTCAGGGGATGGGGACATGACAAACTACTACCCTCAGCTAGAGTTCACGAAGTCACTGCATCATTACAAGAGGATGAACAAGGCTTTCCTGATGCACACAGTACGAGACCTGGACAATGAGTTGCACGTTCGTCTCTCATCCACCGCCAAGGCAGCAATTGCAGAGTGGGCAGATTGGTTTATACAGTTTCCTACTTTAACCTACCTCAAGGTCTATGGCTACTCTAGTGCTCCATTCGTGCTGCCAAGGTACCCATCAGATGAAGTTGTTTTCATGGAATTCCTAAGGCAAGCACATGATGTCCACACAGTCTTGAGGAATAGAAAGAAACCTGCCCTCAGTTTTCCATTGAGACTGGGAATCTACACATGCAAATCAGCAACAGATGCTAAATCCATGGGGGATGAGTTGTCTAAACTTGGTCTCAAGCCTTACAGCGAGAGACGATCATATGACCCTCACGGCATCTTCACTGCCCGACTTGAGAAGAACTATGCCCATTTGCCCGCTCTTGAGGATTTTTGGGCTAACTGCAGAGATGAGTTCGAGGTGCGGAGGCGTAGTTATAGCAGGCTCACTCTTCATCAAATGAAAGACTGCTTAGCAAAGGATATCGAAGGGTTATCAAATGATGATGGAGATGTACTTCTCCCAATGTACACTCGGAAGCGAATTGAAGATCAGCCCCTTCCTCAAGTCAATTGGGCTAACAAAGAGTCCCTCTCAGTTGAAGAAAGGACAAGACAAGTCCTCGAACAGAGCAAGGTTTTCCTAGTCCTCAAAAGGAAGAAATTCATTCCAGCAGCAAAGCCGCCAAGAATATTGTCAACACTTCCCTCTTCTTTCGGAGCACAATTAAAAGGGAAAGGTGTAAGTCAGTCTCAAGAAGGTGTAAAAGGCAGCAAGTCAACTAAAAATGTAAGAAGAAGGTTGAACTTCTCAGGTATAGTCATTCAGGAGCAGCCAACAGCTGAAACAGAAGCTCCTCCAGAAGAGCCCATACCTCAAAAAGAAACAGAAGACGTGCCCTTAACACATGATCCTACACCATTGTTGAGGTCTTCGCCAATTCATATTGATTTGGAGATTGAAGAAGATGAAGAAGTTGCAGTTGAACCTCCCAAGGAAGTTAGTAGAGATACTACCGTGTCTTGGCTTGAGAGCTCCTTGGGAAGGGTAAGGAGAAGACCTTCATATCAGTTGAATTTTGATGATCTGGACAACATCTATCAGGAAACACCTAAGAAGAAAGCAAAAAGACAAATCCACTTCGAAAGAAATCCTGATGGGGAGATGATCATGGAGATTGCTACACCTCCTGAAGATAGAAATAAAGATATAGACCTAGATGACTTCGTGATGGTGAAGGCAAATCTTGGCAAAAGCACCAAACATGTGGAAGTTAGTATGTTGAGAGTTGTATCTGAAAGCCTTCAAGAAAGAGTGATCAAAGATGGAGAAGACAAGGCAGCCCTCAAGGCTGAAATATGACAACTCAGGCTTTACATTTCTAACCTTGTCCATGGCTCTTCACAATCTACTCAGTTGCTGCCCCGGGTTTTAGAGACGTCAGTTGATCATCATCAATTGAGACAGCTGGTAATATGTGGGAAACAAACTCAAGAATGGATTGAGGGATTTACCATCAGAGGAAAAGAAATCCTTGCACAGATGTTTCAGCTGAGGATTAATGCTCATAACTTACGTCAAGGCCTGCAAGGATTTGAACAAACAATGGCAGAGGTAAATCCTAGGCATGAAATCATCATCGCAGATTTAAATACAGCCTTTGGCTCAACAATTTCCAAAGAACACAAGAGGAAAATCCTTGCATGGAAAAAGCGTCATAGCTTCAAGGTGAGAACCTATGAAAGAATGGCTGAGGAGTTCGTGGCATACAGGCAAAGGGTGGTTGAAGCTTTTCTGTTCATAAATGAGTTTATTACAAAGATCCCTGCTCGGTGTCACCATGATGATGGTTCCTATGTCAAACTTGATGAAGTGCAAGCCCAGTTTCAGAGTGTTTTTCGCGGCAGTGATGGCAACCTGAGTCAGATTTCCATGATGTCAACAAAGTTCAAGAAAGCGGCCAATGAAGTTGAAGATTTCCTAAGATTGATTGCAGATGGATAGGATATCTTAGAAAAGCGAAACTTTGCTATTGATAGTATTGATGCACTTGACAGAGACACAGTTTTTATTTTTTTTGCAAGATGTGATCGAGATTTAAAGCAGCTTTCTTCTATAAGCTTTCTTTCTGCTTTCTTTCTATTCTTGGAACAATTCTTATCTATTCTTTGAAGAAGAGAAAGAAGATAAAATGTAATAGTTGGCACTTCCTGTTTTTCCTACTTTCTTAGGTGTTAGATGTTATTTTCTTCTAGTATGACTGAAAGTCCATGATCTTTGTCCTGAATTAATTTTCGTGATCGATCCGATTAATCGAACTGAGTCGATTTTTGCCTTCAAGTTGTTGTCTTGTGGAAGTTGCTAAGTTCACTTTGTAAGAACAAGTTTGTAAGTCTCTTTCTTTAATCAAGTAAGTTCCCTCGCTTCTGCATGTGTTTAGTAGATTTTGTTCTAAAGATTTGAGAAATAAAGTCTTGAGCCTCTTTTGCCTTGATATAATGTCTCAAGTTTCCGTCGATTGTGTGATGCTTATATGATCTTTAATTTCAGCTTGCATTGAAAGTTAGTAGATGTGTGTTGGAAGGAGAGTTTATCTAAGTACGTTTACTGTGTTATGCTCATGTGATCTTAATTTCAGCTTACATTGAAAGTAAGTAAATGTTTGTTGAGAAAGAGTTTATTTAAGCACTTTGTCAGAGAATCAAACTTTGTTCATTTCTAATTCTCTTGCTCTGCGTTTTACTTGAGATATTAGAAATGTCATTAGCGTAGGTTAGTCGTAGTTGAAGTTCTAAATCAGAAAATCTCAGCTACAACGTTTGAGTTTTATAAACCTTGTACTCTAGCTAAACCAAAAAGATAGGCAAATTAGATTTAATTTACTTTCTTTCACACCATCAGTAAGAGGGAGCTTCCCCTCCTAATTTGAAGAGCAGTTTTACTGTGCATAGCTGTCCGTTCCAACTTTGCATTCCAGAGGTGCAAATTTAAACGCCAACGGGCTTTATGGGGGACTACATGTACATGATTTTGTGACTAGAAATTGATTCATCCCTATGGTCTTCACTTTCCAAAATTCAATTGCAAATATGAGAGGGATACTAATCACATTGCTAATCTTTTTAATTGAGTAACAAGTGTAGTTTCGCTACCTATCGCCCCAGTGGACTCTAGTTCAGAACCCTGCAAGACGCGGGTAACGCGTAAAAACTTTTTAGGGCTTCCATATCGTAAGATATGTATATATATATATATATATATATATATATATATATATATATATATAAAGTATTTATTATATATACAAAAAAAAAAGAAGAGAAATATACAGAATTGTAAAACTAAATCATTTCATAGTATGATGCTTGATCATTGATCAATGCCAAATGCCAAAGATAAATATTCACAATCATTGATCATTGATCGAGCAAGATTCATCATACATTTACCCTGGCAAACACATTCCCAGGTCTGAGATATTTATAAACTCATTGTATTACTTGTAACTGTTGTTCATTCTATTATCTGGTGTTATAAATCAATGTATTTGCTGCTACAAATAGACTGTGAGAAGTTGTAAAAGATTATAACCTTGTCTCAGATTGAGTACAGACTTTCTTCTATCTGCTGTTAATTTTCTGAGGAATAACTTCATACATCAGCTCTAAACAGAACACAGGAAGTTCTGAGCAGTTATCTATTGTGTATCATATTTGAAAGTTGGAATGGCTCAGTATTGATTCCCAGATTTGCTTCTGCATTACACAATGAATTATCACAATGGAAATCATCACTATGAAATGATCAATGATCAAGTACATACTATAATCAATGCCATTTTAGGGTTAGGGGGAAATTTTTTTTTTAAAAAATGTTTTTTAATCATGTTTGGGCCCATTTTTTTTTGACTTGGCCCATGGGTTCAGCCTTTGCCCGCTCGGTTCGGTTGGTGACGTACCAGAATAGAGCTGCGATGGTGCGCGGTTTAAGATCGAGTTAGCGGCGGTCTGCGGCACTCCATCACGTAACTCGGCGACTTGATATACGGGCACGCACCCTGTGCGTACCCAGCACGAACCCACAGACGAACCCGAACCGGGTGCGTACCCGAACCGGGTTCGAGGCCTGTGGGTACGAATCCGGTAACATAGAGTGTAAGCCTAGTTATAACATAGCATTTAGCTATGTTTGTTTTTTGGGACACAATGTAATGTCCCCTTTTGGCGCTTAGCCAATTCGTGCACATTTAGCCAGTTTCCAAGTCTTTTGAAGGCTAACTAGTTAGTTAGGGAAAACTACGACATTCTTGGAGAAGCATTTGATCAATCTTGCAGAGCAATTGTTCTTGGGTTTGAGTTCAAATTGTTAGTTGGAGCCCTTTGATGCTTTCGAAATCAATTTCCGACCTTTTGGGTGCTTTCCAAACTTCTTGGAGGAGCGGGCTATTTTTATAAAGTCACCAAGTTGATTTCAATCATCTTCCTACTGGTTCAGTTTCATCATGGTATGGTCAAAATTGGATTCCAATGACATTGCAATACATTCCGCAACTTGGATGAGTTATTAAGTTAATTAATATTTTAGTTTTTACAAATGTTGTCTAATGTTGAGAAATAATTAAAAGACAACTTCGTGTAATAGCTCATTGGAAAGGTGATTAAATGTTTGCACATAATGAATTTATTTAATTTAAATAAAAAAGTGATTTTTGGAAAAAGCGGCAAAAAAGCAAAAAGGTGATTTTTCAGAAAAAGCAAAAAATGTTTTTTTAAAAGTAGTGAAAAAGCAAAAAGCGGTTTTTTGAAAAAGCTATAAAAGGAGGTGTCGGGGGCTCATGTGGAATGCTGAAGAATGATAATGTTATGCTGTCAAAATGGCTTTGGTTCTCTTCAATCTTTGAGGACGAAATCCCTCATAGATTTCTAGTTTCGGAATTGCAAGGTATTCACTAGCTAGACTATGGTGTGATTCCAACCAAGAATCACCATTGGAGATGGTTTGAAGTTTCAATTTGGGTTTTCTGATATGGACTATTTTGATGGGTTTTAGCATTAGATTTTGGTGTGATTCTTTTTCAGATTGCAAGAATGTTGATTGTGGAGTTCAGAATGTTTTTTAGGGAGCCATTCCATTGTTGCTACCTACTTCAATTGTAATTTCAGACCTGCAGATGTCTGATATACCTTTCCAAAATAGTGATACACACTTTTCATGAGTTTTGGTGTGAGTTGGCACTAGGTTTGGAATGAATTGTAAGAGCTAACATTGTAACATTGGGTGGTAGTACCACCAGTGATCTTGCTCTTGTTACTTGTTACTTACCCCACTAAATACGTTGCTCATTGGTTCTCACTCATTGCTGAAAAGCAGAAGAGTTGCTGTTACTTTTCTATTCACTCACTGCTGAAAAGTGGGAAAGTTGTTCTTTGTTGTCGTATTCACTCACCACTAAAAAGTGGCAAAGTTGGCTTTACATTTTCAGTATTATATGAGATTTCCCACTAAAAAGTGGAAGTGGTAAGCTAACCCCCACTGGATAAGTGGATTACTTTCAGCTGCTTCAATTCAAATATAATTGTAATCCTAACATTGTATGTTTATACCTTGCCCAATCCAAGATCTGGGTAATCAAAAAGTAGGGAAGTTGTTATGATTTCATTTACTTTGAGGCTAATTTATTTTTATTTTTAAAAGTGCGGGTGGTTATTACACACAACCAAAAATTGATAATCTTTTGGATGATTTTCTGACTGGAATAGAGAGAAAACATCTACATCAATCTAAGAAAGCTATCTTGAAATTGAAGATGCCATAAACATTTTCCTTTTAAAACATCTAGCATCCATCTGATGTAAGACGCATTACCAACCAATGAGATGAATAAAAGTTCTGGAAATATTAGTAATCATCCAACTGCATATGTAACTCGGATCAGTCTTACCTATGGCTACCTTCATGAATCTTGCTAGCTTATTAGGCTGAATAAAGTATAGTCACATGAAGGAAAAATATTTCATAACATGTAGACACAAGCTAAAAGGTGAAATGGAGGAAAACTGGGAAATAACTTTGATTCCATAAGCATTTTTTCAATCAGTCTTTATTTTGTTAATAGCATGACATGAACTGAAACAGACTACTGCATGAATTTTTGAGACAGTTTTGTGAAATACAATGATAAATGCGATTCTCTATGCCATGATGTATATGAGTTAGTAGTTCGCAATTGTTTCTAAAAGAAAGAATATGAAATCACTAAACAACAAAAAAGACGAATGCCAGAAAAACAAAATAATCAAATAATAAGAAGGTTGAATGATAAAAAGTTGCTTACAATGAGACAGGAGCATTCTTAAGGTAAGCATCAGCAATTATCTTGCCGTGTCTGCATTTTAAGACTTTATGATCATAAGTGCCAATTATTATATCTGGGAAGCTCTCTGACTTTGTTCTATGCAATCCAGACGAATCAGATGCTAAAGATAATGGATCAACAGGAACCAACTTAATGCATGATATTGCGAATGGATTCAGATCATCTGGGAAAATCTCATTGCAAAGCAAAGAATCTGTTTCCCGATATATCTGCATCCAAGGTTGCTCCACAGAATAATCTGAGTAGTTTTCTGCAATGTCCAACTGCAACACGTAACAACCTAAAGAGTAGAGATCCAGTCGTATATATTTCCAATCAACATTCAACCTAGATGTAACAAAGATTAGGATTTAACATTCGTTCTGAATACCTGACTAAATTCCCCAGAACAACAAAGTATATACCAATTTTATAGTTACTACGATTAATGCATTACAATAAAAAATGTCATCAAATATGCCAAGAGAACCATTAGAAGGAACCATAAGCTGTCTTATTTCACAATGCTAGAGATGCAACAAACTCTGAAACTAAGAAGATCAACTATCATTTCCAATAGACAATCACATCTATAGCAGATAACAGTGATTCTAGTTTTGAAAATTGCAAAGCAAAGCAGCACATATGCAAGTTAAAATGAAAAATCAATTCATCAGTTTGTAATTGATGCCTTTGTCAAATAATACATGAACTTGAACTCTCTAAAGCATGGTTTTAAATAAGGAAAGTTCTATTTTATCTATGGCACTTGAAACTATGTTATTCCATTTGAGAAAAACGTATACAAGAACAAAATTACAAACAACCGATACATCATTCCTTGCAACAGTGTTACACAGGGATGCATCCCGGGACTTTTCCACCTGTCTCCCTCTTTGATACTCTTCAAGGACACAGGAATAGCTAGGAAACATCCCCAGGGCTATCCCTGATTGTCAAAAAAATTGGAACGTCTTAGAAACACCAAAAAAATTCAAAGGATGGCAGGAGACTGCCAGCTGTGCCTACAGCACAGCCAAAAAAAAGTACAAAACTGACAAAAAAGGGTGGTGGTGTCAAGGGGCCAACACCTCTTTACACAACCCTAAAGCAAATCACACTTATCAGCATGCCCAGAATCACAAAAGATGGGCCTCTCAGACTGAAAATTTTACAACTGCCATTTTCAAAAGTTTAGCTTTTAGGGTTCCTCTCTAACTAATCATGCTAATGACATAAATCTAGCATGGCCACTTT
>VDFB02179308.1:0-20721 GCA_007258455.2 Sequoia sempervirens | reverse complement strand
AAATCTATTTTCAAACCAGAAAAAATAATTTTGTTGGCGATTTTTTTTTTTCAAACTAAAAAATAAAATTCATTGGTGAATTAAACCTATTTTCAAATGATTAAGAAAAAAACATTGGCGAATTAAACATAATATCAAACTAATAAAAAAATTCATTGTCCAATTAAATTCAGTGGCGAATCCACTACCGTTCGATGAATTTTCAATGGACAGTTGTACTTGCATTCCAGAATTATATCTCTCAAGCACTAGATTTGCAAATGGAAACCTCTGGAATAACACTAGAACCATTAGATGTGGACAGGTGGCGAGATCAAGGGTCATCATCATGGTAATTAATCTGACAGGTTGGATTTTGGCAATGAGCGATAGAAAAACTTAAGTGGCAGAAATATGCACGTGCATTAAGTTTATTTTAAAAGAGGGACCGCCTAGAAAGAACGTAGGACCAAGGCTTAAAAACTTAAGAACTTTTTACACAAAGGATGTGGCACATCAGTCTAACCAAGACCGTTCGATAAATTTTTGATGGACAACTTTAGTTGCATTCCAAAGTATATCTCTCAAGCACTAGATTTGCAAATTGAAACCTCTGGAATAACTGTAGAACTGTTAGACGCAGACGTGTGGCGAGATCAAGGGTCATCATCGTGGTAATGAACCCGATGGGTTGGATTTTGGCGATGAGCAATAGAAGAACTTAAGCAGTAGAAATATGCATGTGCATAAATTTTGTTTTAAAAGAGGGACCGCCTAGGAAGAACGTAGGACCAAGGCTTAAAAATTTAAGAATGTTTTTTTTTTATCAGTGATACTTTTTTATTTTATTAATTATAAAGAAAAAGATACAAATTCTATAAATTTCGCAACATCCAAAAACTACCAAAAAAGTTGATCGATGATACTTGTTTATTTTACTAATTATAAAGAAAAAGATACAGATTCTACAAACTTAGCAATATCCAAAAACTACCAAAAAAGTTGAACAACCAGCTCAAAAACCAGAGTATCAGAACTTCCCTAAACAGCTACGCCTTTGTACCACCCAAATGAGTAATGACTTATACCCAAGCCACAGAAAGATTACAATTTCACAGCCAATCTAGGCTTAACCCCGAAATTTCGATGCAGAGGCTAAAAACAAAACAGAAAACTACACTTTACGTTAACCATTATTACTCATTCTTCTTTGAAGACTCGCCCATCTCCAACGATAGTATCTCCTTTAATGGTTTTGGCTTCTTCCACGGACGCAGTCCCTTCTTTTCGCGCATCTCCTCTATGGAAACTTCTTTTAGATTTTTTATTATTTCCTCTAATTCCATTAGCTCAGCACAAATTTTAAGTGCTTTCCATCCACACTCGGCTCCTTCCCACCACTGGTCTTTAGTGCGACCCTCTGGCCATCTGATAAAGAGGTGATTTAAATCCGTAAGCTTCGGGCCCCCACCATCCATTCCTTCTATTTTTACCAACCCTACTCCTAGTATCGCCCGTTGTAGAATGCTTTCCATGTCCACTAAAAAATATTTAAGCACCAAATTTTTCATTACTCTCCTCACCTCGTTCACCGGTTCTCCTAAGTCTAAACCCCAAGCCATGACCAATGAATAGATATCCATATTCTTTCTGAATCTATGTGTCCTTTGGGATCCCAAAGACAAGGCCCTTGGACGGTAATACATGTAGAGCATAGAAAAGCAAGTGATTTTTTTGGCCTTGGGATTGGAGGTGAAAAAGTAGACCTAGGGCATAGAAGACAATTTTTTAGAGCTTCAAATCCTCATCCTCATGGTCAGACACAATCACAACTAGGACATGCCCATGGTGGAGAGCTTAGTGCAACTGGCACTGCCTCTAGTGGTGATGGTATGGGTAGTAGTACTAGTAGTGGTCAACATGTGCTACAACAACAAGCTACACACAAGAGGACAACAATACAATATACCACATAAACACCAAGTGATCAAGGCATACAAAAGAGGCAAAGGATTTTGACAGGTCCAAGTCACACTACCAGTGGATCCACCACAAATGAGTTATTTCTAGGCACCCCCCAGTGCCAATTAGTCTGGATGCAACATCATTAACAATTGCAAGTACTACTACTCCTATTCCTTCGCCATTCAAGAATTCCATTGTTCTTGTGTCCCTAGGTTTTGATTACATTGAAGAGTTTAAAAATAAATTAGACATGAATAAAAAATAAAAGAAGCAACTGATGGAGAATGCATTTGTTGTAACTTCAGAGCCTGCCACAACCATGGTATTACCCATATTTGACACAAATAAAGAAATCATGAAGTACACATTTATTGTTCCCACAGTTCAAGACAAACCAACAAATCAGATGGCTCGATCTGAATTCCAAGTGAACAATATTCAATTGGATTTTTTTGGACTCAGAAATACTGACAAAATTAATGTATCAAAGAAGAACAATGAATTGGTGTACACATAATTGCTAAAGCAAGATAGTGAGAAAAAAAGGTTGCAAACTCAAATTGAAAAGTTACAGGCAGACCTAGCAAATGAGAAAGCAAAGAGGAAAGTAGCAGATAACAAGAGCAATGAATTAGAAAAAAGAAAAAAAAAAAATTCCTCTGCATCAACAAGCAAAGAGGATAAGCAGAATGAGGCTGTAGTGAATGAACTGAAGAAAAGGCTAGATGAGAGCAACAAGAAATATGATGAGGAAAAATCCACTTCAAAAATAATAATACTAAGCATTGCAAATGGAAATGCACAGTGGGAAAAAATTGGAGAAGGAGAGAAAAAGAAATGAAAGATTGGTGGCAAAGGTGATGGAAGCAAAAAATGAAATTGAGACTTGTCAAAATAAGTTATCTGCATTTTGTAAAGAGACAATAAGCCATATGAAACAAAAGATCTAGGATGAAATAATGCAAAGGATTGATCATTTGTGTGACACGTTTCAATTGATTGATGCTATCAAAAAACATCATAAGAAGCTCAACAAATATTTAGTGGACAACAAAAATGTGTTGGCATTAGAGAAATTTGCAAAATAAATTCAACAAATAGTCTACAAAGCCAGTGACAATGTTTTGAAATCAAAAGGGATTACTAATCGGCTTGCTACATCAATGGCGTCATCTATCATTGAAAAGTGTTTGAGAATGTGTGAAACAAAGGAATATTTGAATTTGGTTGCAAACAAGATGAAGAAGGTGGATGAAAAGGTAAGGAACTTCACAGAACTTGGTTTGCCATAGGGTTTTGAGACAAATGAGCGATTCATTGGAAAGAATGATTTCAGAAAGAAGATGGAGGATGCAATGGAGATTGATTTGGGTTAGTTTCCTCAGAACCCAAATGTGGTGAACTACTTGGATTCCATCAAACCATTACTAGCCTTGAATGCAAAATTGATTGAAGAATGCAAGATAGGTTCCAATTTGAATCATGAATTGATAACAAATCTTCAAGTCAAACAACATCAGTTAGAGCAAATGACAATTCCACCACTTGAACAGTGGAAGTTGCTAGAAAAGGTGTTGCAGCGATTTAATTTTTGATAACATGGGTTTCCAATTTCCAACTTAGCTCTATGCAAAGTTATCTTTGACTTCAGTAATGTGTCAATGTTAAATAATAAATTATATGTATTATTTATTTTTTCATTTGAAGAAAAAGTCTGATAGTGGTTTCAACTACTAGATACACTTCAAATGATTGTTGATGTTCATTGTTGTATATGCTACTAAGACTATTGCTAATATGTTATTAAGCATTGAGTTGAGTGATGAATTGCTTAGTACATGTTCAAGTTTAACTTTTAACACAATTAAAATATGAACTATAAGGTGACTTTAATTCCAGGCATCCATAATCTTAGTTAAATTGCATTACAATTCATACATCGATACTCAATCTCCATGACTAGTACTACTTATCAGATCCACTAAACATTTATATGAATTCATGCTTTAATCAAGGTACTTTAACTGGTTCATTAAACTAGATCCAGAATTAAAACATACATCAATGCATAATGACAAAGAAGATTAATGAAATATCATTGATCAAATTTCATTAATAATTCATGTATAATTCACTTTGTTGAGTAACTTAAGTTCATGCATACGTAACCTTTGAGTTACGGTGTATTATCTATGAGTTTACTGAGTATTTTTTCGGTGGATTATCTATTATTGGAATTGGAATGATAGATTTTTGGTTAGTCTCTTTTCTGTGGTTACTATCACTCAAAATCGTGGTTTTGGTGCTTTTCCTAACCTTAGTCACTAGTCCTCAGAGATTTATAATTTTTAACCTTATTGGTTGCTAGTCATCAGAGTTTTATAATTTATAACCTTGTTACGGAGTTCTAAATTTTCATAACTTCTCGATTCCCGAGTTGGTTCACTTTGTTGAGTTGCAGACTTGCAAGTCTTTCTAGTTTCTTGGTCATCTTTGTAGTCGGTGGGTCGGAGGTTTCAAAAACTTTGAAACTTTGGACTTTGGTTCTAAGGTTCCTAGTTTCAGCGACCACACGACATTATGGACTTATGTACAGACTAAACTAGAGTTGTCTTTTGAGGAATTTCCAAAAGCATGCATGTTTCAAGGCTATCTTTTCGAGGAATGAAATTGAATTCCGCATTCAATGCATGTCCTATAAAAAATAATGACATAAGTGCATGGCGAAGTTTTACTCAGACATCTAGCCTGCATTCTCATTCTTTGGCAAGGCCAGTACTTCTCAAGTACAAACATTCTTTTTACTCAGACATTTAGTCTGTATTCTCGTTCTTTTCCAAGGCCAATAGTTCTAAGGTGCAAACATTCTTTCTCCATGAATTTGCATTTTGCGCTCATGCAGAGTGAACGTACAGTTGGCATAAGGGATACAAAGCTTGGACCTTTTAAGTTAGAAGAATTTTGGGCACGCCTGGAGAGGGAGGACAAGTCTGAGCTAGATATAAAACTCTTAGAAAGTGGGCTAGCTCATGCTGGAGGGTTTCCGGAAGCTGTGTTGAGTGTGGACCTAATAAGTGCATGTGTGAGAAGGTACATTCCACAGACATGAGAAATTAAAGCTGTGGACGGGACTGTAATTACAAAAATTTCTCCTGAAGTTGTTTCCCGAGCGTTGGGGATTCCAAAAAGGGAACCTCTTGAAGACATGTTTGTCGCAGTGGTAGGTGAATTTTTTGAAGCAAATAAAGACTAGTGTAAGAACTCCATGGCCAAAACCTGGCTGAAGATTGAAAGGAGAGGTAAGTCACAACTGCCAAATAAACTCAAAAGATTGCATTTTAAGGGAGAAACTGCAGACGTTATTGATTTATTGCACCGCATTGTTGGGAATGCACAAGTTGAGTTATTTGAGGATTGGATGTACCGGTTTATCTTGACAATTTGTGATGAGAACATTTTCATTGACTAGGCTGAAGTTATTTGCTTCCATTTGAATGAGCAATTAATTAATTTCCACATTTGAATGAGCAATTAATTAATTTCCATAAGACTACTACTTTTTGTATGTGTTCTTGCCTGACCTACATTGTAGGTAGTTAGAGGTCCTTTTGGCCAGGGTTGGAGCCGCAAGGAACCCCAACTTCTGATATGCCTGTGTATAAACGCTTTCCTCAGTTCACTAAAAAATTTAGAATGGGTGATTTTTGTCGTGTTAATGATGCATTTTTAATGGAGGTCGTGAGGAAGCTGGATGGAAATCTAGAAATGCGCCTTTCCCCTAAATCCATTTCTCTTGTATCAAAATATGGGAGTTTTTATATCCAATTTGATAAGTTTTCCTGTTTGAGAATAGGGGGTTTTGAGAAAGCCCCATTGAAATTACCTCGGTATCCTGAAGATTTAATGATATTTCTGGAAGTTTGTCGACAAATGGAAATGGTTAGTATTAAGTATACGAACATGGGGAAACGAGGGTATGCCTTCCCATTGGAGACCCCTTATTTTTTGTGAAAAACAAACCAGATGGCCAGGGGAGCTGAAGGACTTCTCAAGGAATATAACCTCCAGAATTTGTCTATGAGAGCTAATTTTGATAGTAAGGGTTTTGTGAAGCAGAATCTCTATGGAGGGAGCTCATATCGGCATCACCCATCTATCAAATATTTCTGGGAAGATTATGTCGATGAGAATGAAGTTTTGGGAAGAGATTATATGAGGCTAATGCTAAAACAGATACAAGCTTTCGGTCTTCAATTTGACATTCCTGAAAATGTAGCTAAGGATTCAATAATCTTAGATCCTGGATATGAAAAATTTCTTGATAAATCCCACCCTAGGGTTGATTGGAACCAAAGTGAAACTTTAGATATGAGGGTGTGTGCTGCCCTAGTGCTTAAAAGAACCCAAGACTGGTTGGATGGGAAATGGCGGCAAGTTGTTGGTCTTGTTTAGGAGTTGAATTCATCACAGAAGAATGAATAGGGGTCTACGCAAGAATCTGGTGCAAGTGTATCATCGAAGAAACCCTCTGTTAGGTCGTCTAGTGAAAATTCTTAGTCAGGAGGTGATGGTGATAGACCACAAGAAACAGTCAAGTTGAAGAGCATCTATGAACAAGACGGTGTGCTTTCTCCTACCCCTAAGAAGAATACTAATCAAGAAAAACTTGTGGCTGCAGATTCTGAAGCTATCTTTAAACAAATTGTTGAAGATAATATCTTTCCTCCTATGTCTGAAGACTCTAAAATGCCCTCTTCTCTACTTGATAATCCACCTTTCACTCCTACCGCTCCTAAAGAAACTATTACTGGAAAAGAAGATTTTGGTCTAGTAGTAGCCTCCCCAAGATGGCTGAAAAAAGCAATGGAGAAGAAGAGAAAGTATACTCCTACAATGATAGTTGGAGTGGATACAGTTGAAAATTTACTTCAAATCTCTTCAAAACCTAAGAAAGCTAAGAGGATGTCAAGGATGGTGACTGATGCTACTTCTGGAAATCAAATGTTAGAAATTGTTGACCCTGTCAAGGATTTAAATGAAGATGAAATAACAACGGCGGACTACAAAGTCACACATGTTGATATGGGGCCTCAAACACTGGAAGGTGATATGTACCATGCCAATTATTTAGTCATTACCTTGATTAAAAGAGTGAAAGAACAGAGGAAAGAAAATATAAAACTGCAATCTCAAGTCCTCGCATTGAGTAACTTTATTTCTTCCATGGCCACTTCTCCTACATCTGATGAAGCCTCAAGCTCTTAGCCTCAGGTAGAGGGCATCTATGTGCTCACCATAGAGCAAATTAAAAATAATTTGAGCTATTCCAGAGCTGCTTGTGAGGGGATCGAAACAATATCTCAAGAGGCTATCTTCTTTCTGAATAAATCTTTGCAGTTTTACACTCAAGTTCTTGAAAAGAGGAAGGAGTTAGTAGGAGAACTTCAAGATGTCAGAAAAGATCAAACTAGTCTCTATGTGCTCTCTCATGAAATGAAATAATTTAACTCTATGGATCCGAAGATATTAATTGGCGAGAAAATTTTGAATAATCCTAAGGAGCTAGACCCTTCCTAGTCCAATTCATTAGAATGGAAATTGAATATATATGATAATCTGGTGAATGAAATTAATAACACACTTGAAAAATATTATGAAATGTTGGAGGAATTAAAAAATATTTTCATATTCTGGGAGCAGAAATTACTAACGAGTTTGATGAAATGATTCTAGATATAAGAGAGATCTCTCTGAAGTTTAGAGAGAAATTCAATAAAGAAATATTTGATCCTGCTAGAGTGACATGGAAGTCCTTCTCAAAACTCAGTGCAATGGAGCTCCACCTGAAGACTTATAATACTGGAGAAGAGAGAAGATCTCAGATGTTGTTTGATTCTGAAAAGGCTTTGGGAAAATGGAGAACTAGGTTACATATTACTACAACACCAGGGAGCAAAAACATCACCTCAATTGTCACCAAGTATCAGGAATACAGGCAAAGATTAAAGGCATAGGAGGCGTTACTAAAGGAGAAGGAGGCGAAAAATATTGAAAGCGAAGGAGTCGATGCTGTTTAGTTTTTAGTTTTTATGTTATTTTCTTTAATTTGGCTCTCTTGATACTTCAAATACTTTTTATTTTAATTTCTAAAACGGTTGTCTTCAACGAACCGTTATCAAGACAAAAAAAAACTCTGCTATTTTTATTGCTTTTCTATTATTTCAATATAGAAAGACAATGGTGAAGTTGATGCATGCAAAATCTTTGAGTTATGATGTGTACTGTGTGGATTTATTGTGCTTTTGTTGAGTAGTTTTCCAGTGGATTGTCTATTATTGGAATGATAAATTTTTGGTTAATTTCATTGTTGTGGAATGTTTATCTGTGAATAAATATTTTATGGTGATGGATGCGTAAGGAGTTATCTGAATAATTTAGGTGATTTGGTAGTTTAAGCTTTTATTGTTTAAGTTGTGTGGATGTCTTTATAAGTTATTTATGTTCAATTGTTAGCTTCTGTTAGCTTATAAGTTGTGGATGTTGAACTGTTAACTTCTGTTCAAGGAATGGATTAATATTCTTTGAGTTATTTATCAAATATTTTCTGAATGGAAATGCAATAGGAATTTATGAGTTGAGTGATAAGTGTTGTTCTTTAAAAATGATGCAAAAACACATCAAATTCAATACCATGGAATACAATATAAAATATAAAATATCACAATTTCATGGAATACAATATAAAATATCATCAACTAAAGTTTGGAATATGATTCATGAAGTGCAATGATTCACAATTTCAATTTTCATTCAATACAATATAAAATATCATCAACTACAGTTTGGAACAATGGAAATTGATTCATGAATCTTGTAGTGCAGTATAAATACCTAAAAGCTACTAATTCTCTTCCATTTCCAAAATGGAGTCAGGGTCCTGAAACTAACGTTCAACATTAGATAGAGCAAAAGAGTCATCTTGAAGCTCTTGAGTTTGAGTCTTCTCTTCACCTTCTTCAGCTTGTGTCTCAAATTCAACATTCACTGTCATTTTCATCAATGTCATTTGTCCCAGTCTCATTGCCCATGGCAGTGCCACCAGTACCAGCCTTTGGAATTGGAGTGTTGCACAGACCGGTCACTCTTCTTTCACATGTGGACCTCTAGATGCGAGTGCCCTATCAAAAGGAAAAATTTTGATATTATACGCAGTTCCTTTCATCCTCAAGCAATTTTCCAAATTCTTGTCTAGTTTGTTTCTTAACTTTGATTTCAAAAACCCTAATGTACTGAAAAATCTCTCATCCTCCACCGACTCCAATATCATTGTTTGACATTGTGATAGGGGGAATATAGTCGTTAAAAGATGAGAAACAAACTAAAGAGAGTGCAAATAACAACTAAAAAACACCCTACACTTCAAGATTGGGCAAATGATGAACTCAACAACATAAAAATGGAACCTTTTACCTTGTAGAGTTGTTCTTTGGTTGGCCCTTCGATTGTAGATGAGATGTATGCTCCTTGATGGCAAGTAGATGCAAGATGTGAAGTGTGAGATGCAAGATAGTTGGACAAAATGGATGCAAATGGCTAAGTGTAGATTGAGAAACAAAATTGCAAGAGTTTGGCTAGCAAAATGATCTCTCCCAAATGAGAGAAAAGAGGGGGTATTTATAAGAATTTTGAGAATTCCTAGAAGAAATGGATGGTTGAGATTGATCCCCCACATGGCCAAGATGTAGGGCTATGGTGAGTTGAGAACTCACAAGCCCTCACATCTTGACATGTGGCAAGGGGAGAGGTTTGAGAAAGATGAGGTGGAGATGAGGTGGAAGGATAGTACATGACATGGAGGGGGGTACAAAGTACCTTGGGATTGGACAAGATCTCCTCATAAAGGAGGTGCTTTTCCCCATGTGGTGAGAGGACATGTGAGGAATTAAAAATTCCTCAAATATCCTTATGGGGAGAGGGGAAAGAATAAAGAATAAAGAGAGGACATGTGGGAAGAAGTGAAGGAATTAAAAATTCCTTTTGAGTGCATTAGATTAAAAGTGAATTAAAAATTCACATGGGGAAGTGGAGTGCCTTGCCAAAAGGAGAAAGCCTTTAATAAGGTTGACTAAGGACACATGCCATAAATGGGAAGAGGATTAGGTTGGTCTAACCATATGATTAAGGTTGTGCAAGTACTTAATTAGATGGACTAATGACCTATTAGAAGCAAGTGGGAGATTATGGAGGATGTGACCCTAATGATGATTAGGGGTGTGCATATGCTAACCATAGTTAATTAGAAGAAGATGAAGGAGTTAAGATGGATTAGAGACCAACTTGCAAAAGTTGGAGGATGTGACAATGAGAGAGAAAAAGAGGAATTAAAAATGAATTTAAATTCCAAAAAGGGAATATGACTAAATTAAATAAATGGTGTATTTATTTAATTTAGAGGAGAAAGAGGGGTAAAGTATTTATTAAATCAAATACTTTATGAACCCTATGTAAGATGCAAGGTATTAATTAAATAAATAATTTAATTAATATTAACAGAGGGGATAAGCAGCTGGATGAATAAGGAGACGTCTTTGATCATATGGAAGTGGTCAAATTAGATGTCTACAGACATAAATCAACGGGTTTGAAATATTATGATGTCTTATCACACAATATTTCACTCTAACCTAAGTTTTTCCAAACCCTTTTTATTGATCTCGATTTAAAGGCCTTGTCCTTGCCCATGGATTTATACTCGTCCTTAATAGCTACTACAAAATCCTTACATTGCTTTCTTAGCTTATCTTCATTTAAAATTCCTTCTATTTTCTGCTCATTGATTGTTACAGTTTTCAAAAATTGTTTGATCAAGATTTTTACTTGAGCATGAAAAAATCTTGGGTTATCTCGGTTTTCCCAAAATTGAGGATACACAATACTCATGGCTTCAAGTATTTCATCTCGATGGAATCTTTCACGAATCTCTAAGGAAAGATATTTTGCAATTTCCTTCAAATTATCACCAACAGATTTAACAATGTCTTTAAAATCTTCCTCGTTAACAGGTACTTCTCTACTAGAGCGCCTGGTAGTCTTACATTAGTACATTTGTATCTCATATCCACGTACACAGATACATAAGTGCCCGCTTCCATTAAACTGTAAATAATTATCAGGATCGTTCAAATCAATAATTTTCCGCCACAGGTTATATTCTACGCCATCTTGTGTTAGATCTAGATATAGATGATCGAGGGTCAAGCATGTATGTTTATGCAGAATGGCATATTCATTAATATACATAGTTTTTTCTTGGGATTTCTTCACAAGACTGTTCATTTCATCCAGCATGGGGAGAAGACTAGCTAAATTCAAGAGTGTCTCTATATCGCTTAACCTATGTAAGAGGTCAGGAGCTTTGTCTACCGTCCTGCAATTTTTGTACATCACTCCAATTAAGGATTGATATTCTGAAAGAACTCGTTGCGTTGGTCCATGCAAGGAGATCCATCTGGTATCGACATCCTTGAGAAGCTTGTTTCCTGGTGTTATTCCCTCAGCAAAATTCTGAAATTTTGTGAAACGTTTGGAACTTCAACAGAAGTATGCGTGGATCTCGCGGACTAGATTTTCAACTTTTGATACTATAGGAAACTTGCTTACAATTTTGAATGCCAAATTTATTCTATGGGCCATGCAGTGAATTCCAAGCATGTATGGTGCACAAGTAGTTTGTAACTTTGTGCAAACACTGGTCTTTTGACCTGGCATCACTGCAGCTCCATCAGCTCCTACACACACCAATTTTTTTGCAATTGTCAACTCATCCATACCTGCAATTTCATTCAAATATTTCTTGACTAGTTCAAATTTATTATGCGATGTTGAACTGTCCTTCATTTTATGAACAAAAAGAAGATGAGATTTTTGAACATGTTGTACAGTATACAAATGCATACAGAAACAAGAAGTATTGTCTACCGCAGTAACTTCATCTAAAGATAATGCAATGAAGTTTGACTCTTTTACTTTCTCCTTTAAATCTTCCTTTTCCACTACAGCAAGACACTTTTCCCATTCCCATCTAGCATTTACTAACCAATGTATGTAGGGATAGTGAGGAACATTCAAAAAAGATAATAAACCATAATATTCTAGGTAGTCTATCATAGGATGCCCTCTAGACAAAATATGAAAAACAACTCATCTGAACAGTTTTTGGCATATTTGCTCCTTCCATTGCTTTTCCAAATTGAGCCTCAAGTGTACCTTTACATGCAGCAAGCTTCGACATGCTTTGGTGATGCTCTTCATAATCCGTGGCATACCTAACATGAAGACATTCTTCCTTTGATTTCCATCGTAAGACTGATTGTTCCTTTCCGTCTATGATTTTTTTCATAAACTTTACCGATATGCTTTTCTACAATGTCAATCTTTAGCTGCAACGTCTTGGGTTTTCCCAATTTCAAAGTACAAATCGTACATTTGGCATGTGTTGCTTTTTCAATATCATCTAATTCCCCCACTACTACAATGAATGGGTACTTTGACAACCAAGTTGAAAATTCCTTGTCATTTCCCACTCACGCCCCCTTTATGGTTTATTTTTCCTTTTCTTGCTACCAACATCATCCTCATCCAATTCAATTATCTCATTTTGGCTAACCAGGGTATCCCTTGGAGCATCTTTTGCGGTATTTCCATCCCCATTTGAATTTGATACATTTTGATTTAAATCAATGACAATCTCAACTTGACCTTTCGCTGGCACTGAGGTATTGTGAATGCTACCAATATTTGGTGGAAGAGTTGATGATGTAGCTCCATCTTGACCTAATCGATCAAAAGCTTTGGAAATTCCAAAGTAAAACTGTATGGTACGTCTAAGTTTTGGGGTTTTGATGGCCTCTCAGTCTCTTGATCTTCACCACAATGAGGAGCAGAAAGAGTATTTGCCACATAACTCAGACCAAAACACGTGAAGAAGAGGCAAAGCGAAACGATGAGGAAGCACAACTTTCGATGCAGCTTTGCATTAACTGCTTCCCCCACTTCGCCCATACCTTGCTCCATTCTGGCCTTCGTCATCAAGAACGTCCTCTGCAGGCCATTCACAAGTGGCATAGGCGAAACCCTAGTTCACCATTCAATTGCATTGATATTATTCTTCAGATCTGTCCCATCGTCTTGTCCCAGTCTCTCTTGTTGAATAGATATTCATTAATGACCACACTGCAGGTCGCTGCGTCATCCAACTGGTGCCCAGTTACTGCATCCCATGATAGCCTTAGTTCTTTGCAGCAGGGTGTTCACATTCAGATCTGAAACCTCGAACCAAAATGATGTCATCCTGCCCTCAAGAATCCTACTATTTTCGTCCAACTTCATTCTTCTTTGCTTTAGAGATGGATGATCCCTCTATGTCTCTCTTGGCCTTTCCAGTCGCTGCCTTGCTAGACTCAGCCTACATCCATCAAATACCAATGTGAGAATCTAAATGTTGAAAAAAATTTCATCCAAGTGTTAGCTTAAAATCATGATAAAACCATTAAATCAACCCTTAAGCATCAAAACTAAGCAATTCAGGATTTCAAGTTAACCCGAAAAAATCAATCTAGAAAGAAATTTTGAAAAATTCCGAACCAAGCGGATTCTCTCGATGAGGCACTAATATCAACAATAGATTATCAAAATGAACAAAAGAATGCATGAATCAGCAAAATTTTCCAAATTAAAGCATGGAAACATAAGAATTTATCATTAGAATCATCCATTTCACCAAATTTCTTAAATTCCACAAAGTATAGCAGAGAATCCGAAAAAATCCGGCCGAACTGGATTTCTGCAAAAAGGGAAAATTTTTGAAGTTCCAGCACATTTCCGGGAAACTGAAGGAATCTAGGAAAATCCAGCCGGAAGGGAAAGTCCCAAAGTTAGGCATAAAACACCCGGAGATCGGCGTGACCTTTGGTCTTGTCGAAATGAAACTTATATCTCACAGCAACAATAGATATCTCACTAATGGAGCTATTCTGGATGCATATCGCTGTGACTCCTGTCGACGGAATGTTCGGAAGTGATCAGTGAGACGAGTGAGTTCGGAGTGATTCTTTCCAACAACGTTTGTCTTGCCGACGAGCTCTGTGATCAGACACTTCGGCATCGGGGAGACTCAATTTAGTGTCTCACCGACATGCAATACCATTGAACGTTTTGACTAAATGAACTAGGGAAAAATACCAAATAAGCATTGAGAATCCTCGAACCCTAAACGCAACCCATGAATACATCAAATTCAACCACAAACACAATGAGCTGCTAACTCGGATGCCCTAGCGACCAAATCAACTTGAAACACCAGAAATCCATGCATCAACAAGCAAATCAAGAAATTAAAGCTTCAACTCATACAATCTCAAATGTAAGAACAAATGCACAACCAAGATGAGAGCAAGTGATAAATCAAAATGGAATAAAGCTCCAAAAATTGACCAAACCCGGAAACCCGACGGTGAAACGGAATCCAGAAAAAATCTGGACTAGGCGGAATTCTGTGGAGTCCAGAAATCTCTAAATTGAGGTGTAAAACAAGCCGAGCCGGACTTCGAGCGCAATCCGGGAAAATCCAGAAAGGGTGGACAATCCTGAACTAGCTCAAAAACCAGAAACAACAGCGCTGTAACTAGAATTTGAAAGAAATCCGGGAAAATCCGGACAGACCGAAAAATCCTGAACCAGGGTAAAAACCCGAACTTTTCCCAAAACATAAGATGTTCAATATTTAACTTGGGAAAAACACTTGGGAAAGCAAGATAAACATATTAAGCACATTCCAAGGCAAAGGAAAACCTCAAAATCGAAGGGGGCGAAACACAAAGAGCGAAAGCAAAAGAGGGTCCCATTTTAATCAAATTTAAAATGGAGTGGTTATGCAAGGCATAACAATTGGCGACTTGGTTGGGAAAATGGTTTAACCATTTTCAAGAAACTGGGAGATTTAGTTACCCAGAACTCCTGGTTTATGGACATCACAATTCTAGTTAGGTCAGTTTCAACAAACAAGGTTGATCTAGAATCTCAAATGTAAATCAACACTGGCTACCCCTGAATCTATGTGTGTGCTTGATGGTGCATCACCCCTTTACAAATTTTTCCTCATCTTTTGAACAATTATGCGCAAGATTTGAACTACATGATTTGATTCCCTTTAACTGTTGTGTAATGATATCCTGGGCATTGCTCCGCTGCCAATCAAGTTTCCATAGCTCCGACAGAGATACCTCTAGTTTTCTCACAACATTGCTCTACTGCCAGTCAGGCGTCCATAGCCCCGGTAGAGATACTGGAATCACCCATTCAGTATTGAGTTTTCTTTTCTTAGATAGTTCTCTTTTCTTTTTTTTCTTTTTTTTTCTTTTTATTCAATTCCTTTTCAATATGTCAGATGTCCAACATCTATACTGGGTTGGAAACTACCATGGACCTCATAACAGCATCCAAGGAATTGGATTTTTCACTCAAATCTTGCAACACCATCGTCCTAAGAAAAATATACCATTACAAAAGGAGATGCTTCTGATGATTTGTGACAGATTCAATCATAGTTAGTGAAGATTGCTTACTTTACACCTTGTTCTCAATAACTTTCCACAACTCTCATTGACAATGGACATAAAAAAATAAATTTAGAACAAAATCATCCAATCAAAAAACCTAAAAATATCTAAACCAACTTCTCTCCTAGTAACCAAAGTACACTTCAGATAACAACCCCCTTACTTAATTGAATAAAATGGAGGCCCCCACCAAAAAAAAAAAAAATCAAAAAGCAAACACAAGGAAAAGACAAAATCAACGGAACAACAAACTATTTACATATATACAACCCAACAAAAAACCAGATCTTTTTACGACCCAAAATAATGTTTGAGAGATTGTCCATTGACAGGCAATGGAATAGGTTCTCCTATTAAACTACTCAGCCGGAAAACATTTTCTCCTAGGATTTCAACAATTTGATAGGGACCCAACCAGAGCTTATCAAACTTTTGGTGGTCACCCTTCTTTTCATTGGCTTTATCCCACAGTAAGACAAGGTCTGATATCCTGAAAGCCTTGAATTTGGCTCTTTTTTCAAACCAATGTTTGACAAAAGCCTGGTGCCTAAAAAATTGCTACAAAGCAGCATCTCTCTGCTCTTCTAATTTCAACAAGCCAGCTAACCTTACTTCAATCCTATCATCACTAGAGTAAAATTCTTGCACAAATTTCAAGACAGGTATTTGCAAGTGAATAGGGAACATAGGCTCTTGGCCATACACTAGCTTAAATGGTGAAGTCTTCAACGCAACCTTGATCCTAGTCCTATCTGTCTATAACGCAAATCTTAACTAGGTATACCAGTCTCTAGGATTGTTCTCTAACAGTTTTTTGATTACTCCTAGGAGATTCTTATTAGTTGATTCTGCAACTCCATTTCCTTGCGGATAATAGTTTGAAGAATACTTTAAAACAATCTTATGATCATAAGCCCATGAAATGAACTCGGCAGAAGAAAAGACAGGGCCATTGTCACATACCAGTGAAAAGGGTACTCCAAACCTGGTTGTGATGCTTTCATTGAGGAACTTGATTACTACCTTCATTGTGCTATTCTTGCAAGGTATAGCTTCTATCTATCTCGTGCAGTAATCTGTGGCAGTCAAAATGAATTTATGTCCTGCACAAGAATCTAGGTTAATTACCCTAATAAAATCAAGTGCCCATTGGGAAAATGGCCTTACCTCATAAATAGGTTGCAATGGCATGGCTGGATGACGCTCTCTTGATGTAGAAGTTTGACATATATGACAAGTCCTTACATGTTGGTGGGCATCCTTAAACACACATCGCCAATAATAACCAAATATGAGGATCTGATGTGCTAAAGAATCCCCAGAACCATGACTTGTGCCATGTTTCCCATTAAATTCAGCAATGTGTGCTTAGCTTCTTATTGATCAAGGCATCGTAGATAAACCCCCTCAAAATTATTTATGTATAACAATCCTCCTTTGAGCATATAATGGGAGCTTTTCATTCTCAGTGCTCTCCTCTGAGTTGTATTCATTCCCTCTAGGCACCGATTATTGAGCATGAAATAAATAATATCAGCATACCAAGAGTCATTAGAAAAGGACTGTGTTGTGTATTGATGACAAGTAATGTTCTTACCAGCATCTACCATTTCTTTAGATAGGCCTTGACCTTGGAAAAGTTTCTTAGGGTGAATCTCCATATCGAACTCTTGCAAAATAGCCATCCATTTCCCCCTTTGTTCTCCCAACTCGCTCTACAAAAGTAGAGACTTCACAATAGCATCAAGAACCAAAGCAATGACTTGACTTTGAAGGATATAATGCCTGAACTTCTTGACAGCTCTAACCAATGCAAAATCTTGTTTCTCAAGAGGTGGGTACCTGACTTCAGCATTCTTAAAAAGAGAGCTCATGAAGGCAATTGGCCTTTCATCCACCTCCTCTCTTCGTTGTGTCAGGACAGCTGCACATGAGTGTTCAAAAGCAAAAGAATAAATATAAAATGGTTTCAAGTAGTCAAAACTGGTGAGGACTAGCACCTCTGAAATGGATTGCTTAACCTAAGAAAAAGCAGCCTTTGCCTCATTACTCCATTCTATTCTAGCATCCTTCTTCATCATTTCGTTCAAAGGTTTAACAATTTCTGCAAAACCTGTGATAAACTTCCTCACAAAGTTGATCTTTCCGAAGAAAGATCTCATCTCCTTCTTACTTCCTGGCATGGTTAACTTCAAAATAGACTCAACTCGGTTTGGATCTATCGATATCCCTCTTTATGAGATTATGTGTCCCAAAAGTTTCCCTTCAGAAACCCTGAACACACACTTTCTAGGATTCAGAGAAACACCATATTGGATACATCTTTCAAGAACTTTAGCCAAGTCTGCAACATGGTTTAGTCTATCTTTAGAGAATATTGTCAGGTCATCCATATAAATGATGATGCACTTACCAATCAAATCCTTGAATGCTACGTCCATTGCACGCTAAAAGGTTGCTCCAGCATTTATCAAACCAAATGGCATCCTCCTGTAAGCAAATGTTCCCCACTTAGTAGTGAAAGCCGTCTTCATTTTGTCCTCATAATTAACAATCACCTAATTGTTCAAAATAACCATCCAGAATGACATCATTTGAGACCCATTGATGCTTGCAGAGAGTTCTGGTCTGCAGAAGGGAGTGGGTAGTTATCCTTTCCGAAGCTCTATTTAGATTCCTGAAATATACACATAGCTTGATCTCTCCATTCTTCTTACGAACTGGAACCAAGTTAGCCACACATGTTGAATGTCATATAGGGAAGATTATTCTTGCAGAAAGCAATTTCTGGACTTCCTTAAAGATCAGTGGTTCAATCAAGGCGTTGACGGGATGTTGTTTCTGCCAAAATGGTCTAGCTTCAAGCTTAAGAGGGATAGTATGAGCTATCACGTATATCAAATGTTTTTAGATCTCATACCCAAGCCATTGCAGCAATATCTCTTCGCCCCCAATATATCTCTAATTACTCGTAGGCAAGCTTTCCTATGTAAACATTCCTTCGTGGCCAAATACTTGCTATTAGTTCTATATTCAATTTCCCTATCTTCTATTGATGTCTCTTCGAAATCTAGATCCAACTGTACCATTTCTAAGGCCACCATTCCCTTGGGAATTCTATTAATTTTTAAATTGAGGACACCTTCTATATCACAGTCTTTGGGGTTCTAATCTCCTTGATCCTTGTCAGACTCATATATGATATGTCCTTCAAAAACATTTGATCTTGCTATAAAAGAAAGGATATGTCGATCATCATCGAAGACTTGAAAGTTCCTGACATTATCAAGGACAGCGAGGGTGGATATCAATTCTACTGAGAATCTCTTGAGCTTGGAGCCTTGCATGGGCTCTAGGGTACTTGTAGCAACAACTAATGAATCAGCTATTTGATTCTCCTCTCTAGGGATTAAACTAATCCCAAAAGCATCAAAGTCTTCAATCAAGTTCCACACCTGATTTCTATAAGCTGCCAGCCTTTTATTGTGACATGTGTACTGGCTGTGTACTTTCTTGATAATCACTTTTGAATCTCCTTTAACCATCAAGGTAGCAACTTTCTTCTAATGTGCGAACATCAGTCCCCGAGCTAATGCTTCATATTCTGCTATATTGTTAGTGCATCCAAATTGTAACCCTGTAAGAAGCAAAAATGCTTTTCCCTTTGGGTCGGTTAATCCCCAATTCCGTTATTCACACCCTATTTTAGATTTGGATCCATCAAATGTGAGGGTCCATAGTTGATTATGAGCTGGGGTTGATCTCTTTGAGCTTGTTGTGGGTGCTTGGATAAGATGAACGATAGGTGGGGCCACTTGACCTTTTGCATCAAATATTGGGAATGAGTGTTTAATAGGTTCATCAGGTGCAATATCCAATTCCCGCTCAGATATATCATGTAATCCTAGGATATCTTTTTGACAGTTATTTGTATCTTTGATTAACCCCTTGGGTTTTGGTATACTTGTGAGTGCAGGGGTATCAAACAATCCCTAGGATTGTTCAACATAACTATGTTGGTCTGGTATTATGACTGGGGTAAGTTCAGTTTGAGGAGGGACTTCCTCTGAAGGTATATTATCCTTGGTTAACATTATTGCATTTTTGGCTTCAAATGAGAAGTGATCTGAAATGGTCTCAAGGTGACTTGGGCTAGTTTCTTCAGTTTGTAAAACATGATTTAGAACATTGATGTAGGGTTGACAAGTTAATTCCGAATGATTTTGGTAGTGCACCCTGCACCAATTTGGGATTAGAAGACTCCACAAATCAATATCTTCCCCTAAGACCAGCTGATCCTGTTGTAGCTTCCTGATCAATACCTGCTGGTTTACAATAATCATGGGATCAAGGAACTCTTGCATTGACAAATCATTAGAATCAAGAACTGAAAGAGTCATAATTTCCTCTCTTTTATAAACCCCTATCTCGGTTTCAAAATAAGCTACCTCGTTGGGACAGTCATACTCAGTGATGATATGTTTGAGGCGAGGTTCACTCTCAATCCTAATCTGCGTAGGCATTCCCCTCCATGGTAGCCACATATGTGAAAAGTCGACGGAGAGATATCCCCCTATACTCTTCATTAGATCTCTGCTCAAAAGCATACCGTAAGTCTCAGGAATGTCTGCTACCTGAATATCCATATTGGTTTGAATCCTAGGGTCAGACCCTACTTGTACATGTATATTTCTCAATTCTCCAACCACATTAACCTCTGTTTTATCAAGTTGGATGACCTTCTTGTTTGTTTGGACAGGATTCAATCCCAATTTCTTGCATACATAAAATGGCATAACATTGCCATAAGCCCCTGAATCTAGCAGACAATTGTGCAGTTTTTCCCACAGATTCTCAAACTTAAAAGAAATGGTGGGGTCCCTACCTTGTTTCTGAACAAAGTTGCATTCATGTCCGCAGCGGGTGCCACCTTGGTTTTCCCTTTTGATTTATCAGCTTCTTCCAAAGCTTTCAGCACTATATCTCATTGGGAAGGGCACCATTTTAGGATGTCAAAGTATGATAAAGAGGTTTTTTGTTTCTACATCTCAGAAACAATATCAAATTATGTGTTATAACTTGCATTATATTTGAAAACACCAGATGAATTACCTTTGCTAGGGAAGTCAGGCAGACCCTTTGATGGAGGAGGGTTGTTATC
>VDFB02179307.1:0-18713 GCA_007258455.2 Sequoia sempervirens | reverse complement strand
AAAACTCGTATGTCTGACCACCTTAACTTGGTCAAAACTTCATGAAATTCAATTTTTCTTTTTCTAATCTTATAGTATGCGAAGTAGAGAATGTGACACATGTTTTGGATTCAAAAAATGTGATGTCGTTTGAAAGCTATAAATGTTTTTCAATCAGCCTGTCAATCAGGACTCTAGTCGTAGTTCAAATAGAAAATGAATAATAATTATTTATTAAATTCAAAGTAAAACATAATTTATATTGGTGGAAAGTTGAGAATATCCTTTAAAAACCCTTTTCATTTCATCAATTTTGGGTTAAAAAAAAGTTGTTAGCCACATACCCTACACATACCCATCATATCGCCACTTTTTGGCCTATCATGATCCTGCACATACCTAGAATTTGAAACACAAAGGTAAATGTTTGGCTTACCTACATGGTTATTTGATAAAGATCTGTGTGGTGGAATTTGACACAAAATGAAATCAACCTATTGAACAACGACACCCTAGATGTATGTTCATATCTTTAGGTCTTTAGTATTGTAACATTTGGACAAGGCATCAAAACAAAAATTAGATACAAATTATATCTCTCTACTGGAGCACATCTATAAAAAGTTATATTTCCAATAAAGTATAATAATTTTATAACTTCAAAGATAATACATAAGGGATTTATATTTCAATTCACAAGATATACTTTTCCTTCTATTTGTAATGAAAGATGAGCCCACAATTACAATGACTATAGTCAAATATACCATTCTCATTTATAGGTTTTACTATGCCTTGCTAATAATGCACTTTACTTCAAATAAATAGGTGGATTGTAATCTTTGAACTAAAGATTTCATGCACATAACATGATGTAATTGGTGATCCCACCTTCCTCTACAAAGAACAAGAAAAATCTATATAAATAAATGTGGGGATCTCATTTGAACCATGCACAAATTTAGATAAAATTGGCACATCTACACAATCAAAACCTAAGAGATTGATGTTTGGAATACATGCATCTCTATGCAAAATAAGTGATACCTCAACTATCACTCCTATCAAAAGTTTGAATTTTTTTCAAACAAGGTGGATGATAAAATTTCATGTAACTATGAAGAAAGAAATCCACCAATTTAACATAAAGAAAGGATATAGGTGAACGAAATATTTTAGGTGTTAGGATGATATGGCTCTCTTGCTCAATTAGTGTTTTCACCTAAAGGAGAGAGATAGACACCACACAAAATCTAGGTGGCTCACTCAAACTAATGTAAGTACAATGAAAATATGCCTAAATGTATAAATGAAAAAACTAAAGAGATAGATTGATTATTTATGCAAAACCTAAGAATTATGAGATGTTTGAAAACACAGTGTTGTATGCAAAAAGACCTAGAAAGATGAATAGAAATGCAAGTAAAACCAAAAAAAAAGCTATAAAACTGAATGTGTGCACCTGTAAACTTGCTGAGGACTAGAAATGACTCTGAAATTCTAAAAATGTTGATTTTTAGGCCTGGTGGGACTCATTCGCCATTCTAGGCAAATCAGTCTCAGTTCTAGAAAACTGCACTAGGGCCTGTTTTAGCCAAATCAGTGTCCAAATCTGCAAAAGTCTCTAGAAAATAGGTACAGTGGGATTAATTCACCACTTTGGGAAAATTAGTCCATTCTAGATTTTTTGAAAACTCAAAAATGGAATCTGAAGCTTTCGATCTGCTCAATCTGCACCTCCATGTGTGCAGATTTGAAACCTTGATTTTTAGCACTGCTGGTGACTTTTTGTGTTGATTTTGGCCTTGTAAAAGTGGCTCAGATGACTTCAAAAAGTTTGTAACCTAATCTTCAATCATTTCCAGTCCATCTAAGCACCTAAATCTGCAATCACACAAAGGAAGAGAGAGAAAATGTTGATTGTTATGGATTGGGGGTTTTCCTTGGTCAAACCCTGTTTGAGTAATTAAACCAAAATGATGAAATAAGATAATGAAACATGAAATATGAAATAATGCAATTAGAAACTTTCCATGATGAAGGATCTTGAATTGCTACAACAATAAATGAAGATTCTTGCTCTTGAATGCCTTAGAAGTGAGCTTGAATGCTATCTTGAATTTGCTTGATTTGACAATATGATGAGTGGTGATTGAATTATGAATGGATTAATGAATGAATTAGGGTTTAAAGGTCTCCTTTTATAAAAAAGAGTTAAGAATAAGAGTCATGATCAAGGGTAAAGATTAAATTAGAAAATAATTTAATCAAGGGTGGAGGTTAATTGAGAGAAGAAAGACATGGATATATAAAGACTTGAGGTGGAAGATGAGTCATTAGCATAGAAAAAGAGGTTGTTGGAGAGAATTAAATAATAAAAATTATTTAATTTAGGTGGCCAATATAGGAGAAATAAATAAAATATTGATTTTATTTATTTAAAAAGAAAGGTGAGAACAAATAATGAGATAATTAAATAATTAAAAATAATTATTTAATGGAGAGGGAAGGGATAATTAAATAATTATTTAATTGGGGAGATAAAGAAAGGATAAATGTTTATTTAATTATAGAGAGAAAAGGATAATGAATAATTAAATAATTGAAATAATTATTCAATTATAGAAGAAGAGGGAAAATATAACTTTTGAATAAATGTCAAGAAAAGTGTGAAAGTCATTTACAATTCTTTACAGCACCTTTACAAGACATGCATTTTATTCAATTTGCAAGGGCCCAAGACCTAATTTGGACATGTAAAACACCTCACAACACTAAATCAAGGCCTTGTTAAGTCCAATTTATCATTAATTATTCCCAAATCAAGCAAGTTTCCTTTTTTTCTATGGTACAATAAGAAAGTTTTCAATTTTGATATAATGGATAGTGAGCACATTAAAGTGAATTCCACTTGCTTTAATGAGGTTGTAGACTTTCATTTCAGAAATGTCCAAGTAGGTTTTATATATACAGTATCTAGAGGGACGATCAAAGCTACAAATAAGTTTTACAATAAACTAAATAGTCAAATAGAACTCACTTTAGTCGATGATTCAAAGATCATTCTTTGTGATGACGATCTCTTAATTCTAGCACATCAATTTTCTTATACACCCATTAATGAGATCATTGATATAATAAATAATTTTTATATTGATCTTATTGGAATTATTATATGGGTGGACTATGCCTCAACAAAATGAAGAAGAGATGAGATAGAGGTCCTTCAGAGGAGCCTCAAATTGATAGATATGTCTACCTCCACTATAAATGTCAGTTTGTGGGGCTGAAAAACTCAAAATGAAGAAGAGATAAAATAGAGGTCCTTCAGAGGAGCCTCAAATTGATAGATATGTCTACCTCCACTATAAATGTCAGTTTGTGGGGCCGAAAAACTCAAAATGAAGGTTTAGAACCTCAAGAAATGTATCAAATACAAAATTTAAATGTTCTTTCACTAATAAAAGGTCATGTTACAGAGTATAATCTTAAGGTGATGAGCATTCTAGTCACTACCCAATTGTTTATTAACCTTGATATCTAAGAAATAAAATAATTACAATATTGGTTTGCACAGAATGGGAATTATTTTGTCACATCAACAACAACCCAAGTTGTCGATGCACCTCTACTTCTTACATGAAAGAACATTGTCAATATCAAAGAATAGTCTTTAGATGTAAAAAACCCCCTCCAATGCATTATAAAAGCAACATTAGTTTTCATCAAATTGAATTCATTTTGTTACCCAGCTTGGCCTATTGAGTTCGAGGGAAAATAATGTGAGAAAAGATCTGTATAAAATAATGAAGGAAAATGGTATTGTTCAAAGTATGTGAATCTACATTTGAAGATTGTAATTATAGATATGTTCTTCAGAAAAAGATTAAAGATCACACAGGTACTCTATGGGAAACCACTTTTGAAGAAGTAGCAACTAAAAATAATTGAGATTCCTTCACCAAAATTGTATATGCTACAGAACTTCAATCAATAAGTAGAGGAAAATAGTGAAAAGGTTTTACAAAATAGACTATTCAAAAAAATTCTCTTCACCCTATTAAGTAAAAATGAAATGCACAATAATGAAGCACGGTTGAAATCAACAATCTCAGAAGTTGGTATAATTTATTTCACAAGTGAAAGCACCTCTTTGTTAAGTGAAATTGTTGAGTTGTGCATTGCTAACCAAAAATAAACATTGACTATAATGCATTTATTTTTTGTGAGTTGTCTCTCCCTACTTATGTGTTATTTTTGCAACAACTACTATCTATATAATCTCTTGTATTGTATAGGTTTTCAAGAACCCTTCAAAACTTTTTTTTTCCACATTTATTATGAATACAAAACATATGTAAATCTATTTCTTATGATTATAAATTCCATAATGTGGTTTAGTATTTTTCGTAACAAAAAAATATCAATTGTATCGTATCCATCTAACATATCATAGACAAAAAGTATTTTGTTTAGAACCTTTTGTGGTTTTCCAATGTAGATATTTATTAAAATCATATTTATTCTATTCTACTTCCATTCCAGATGAGCAAATAAAATATGCATGATTATGAAAGACAACCATGCTAAAGTAATTCCAAAGATCTACAATCTCATAAGAGAAGTTGCTTGTATTATGCTCAATATAGAGAAGAAATAAGTGTTTGTCATATAATGCAAAAAACACAAAACTTACATAAAAAATTACATCAATCAGTACCTACCCACATAATAGCTTCTACAAGTTCCCAAAATCAACAAACTAAAACATATCTACGTAAATAGATGACACAAAACACAAATTCAGTAACTGACTTGGGTATTAATAGGTCTACCAACTTTTGGAGACATCTAAAACATTTAGAAATAGTGTAAATCAGGGTAAAATTATCAAGGTTAGGCAATAATGCATATAAATCAAACCCTAATAAGCAATGAAGTAGAAATAAACATAAAGACACAAAACATAACACAATATCACCATAGAGTCTTCATGCCATCATTGATTCACCTCCATTGCCCTTCTCCATTTTACTTGATATGAATAATTTCCCTTAGATTTGAGTGTGCAATAATAAGCCTATGACAATGACTAGCAAAATATTGAAGATAGTTTTCTCACACTAATAGCATGTACTTGCGTATGAACTAGTTACATGAAAATGACAAGGACAAATGTCTTTTATAGAAAAGCCAATTTTGAATGAAGGGTTGATATTGAATTCCAATAAGATGTGTCAATCAATGGCCAAGAATGAAAGATGTAGTATGAAATAGGGTGAGGGAAAAATTAGAGAAAATTATAAGAATGAATGGCTAAGATTAAATTATAAGATAATTCAATCAAGGGTTAGAATTAAATGAGATTTCAAGAGATAATATTTGATGCAGAAGATAAGATTGGCATAGAAAAAGAGGTTGTTGGAGGAATTCAAATAAATATAAAATTATGTATTTGAGAGAGAGATGAATAATTAAATAATAAAAGGTATTATTTAATTATAGAGGACATCTGATAGGTTGACCTTTTGAATTTGGAAGATAAGGCCAAGTTAATAAGAAATTAAATAAATAAAATTTATTTAATTGAATGATAGAAAAGGCTAATGAATAATTAAATAATTGAAATAATTATTTAATTATAGTTGAAAAATGGATAAATAATTTAAATAAATAGTTATTTTTTAATTAGTCAAAGAGGAAATAAATCTAGAAATGAAATAATTAATTAATTAATTTTTTTTAATTAATAGAGGACTTATGACTGTAGGAAATAATTAAATAATTAAAATTATTGAACTATCAAGGATGAAAAAGGGGAAATGGCGAAGAATTAGAGTTCACAGGCCTAGGACAATTTTTAGTGTCTACATTTTGCCCCTCTTTGATACAATGTAGTTTATCGCATTGTGTGAAAGAAAATTTAGTCAAAACATGCCCCGGTGAAAGAAGGGTAGATATATGCCCCCTCAAATATTTTTTTGAAAATTTTTGAAATTTTTTTTAAAAAATTGGAAATTGTTCTTATAAGTCAATTAGATAGCCAGAAGTTCAATGGTGGTGACGTAAATGATTTTCAAGGTCATTTAGGGGTTCAAATTGAGGTTCAAAATGTCCAGATAGTGGGTCCAATATACATGCCTAGCACAAACCCTCGAAAACCCTAGGTCAATTGCCTATAAATATGCCTTTGGTTAAGAAATTTGCTCATTTGTGCATTGCAAAGTTAGAAATTTAGGAGCTTTGGGAGAGAGAAGCTGAGAATATGTCGTTGGTTCCACATTTTACACATTGAGGCTATTGCATCCATACCTTTCACCGACCTGAGGGAGCGAAGGACCCAATATGTACTTCAAAACCACCTTGTCATTTTTTCATTTTTCATGCATTTAGGGCTAGGAAAAATTTAGCAAAAAATTGTGTTGAATGTCATTTGATGCAATTACGTGCATGAACAATGCAAGTGACTATGGTTCACCACAATCACCTCATCATGATACAACTACTAGGGCCTAGGAGGGTGGTTGCAGTGTGATGCATTTGACAAGCTCCACCGCATTTGCTTCTTGCATCACACCCATGACTAGGAACAACACAATCAACAAATAACACCACAAGTGCAAGGGGGGATGTGCAAGTGAGAGGGAAATGACAGAACTGATGAGGGGTTGACCACAATTGACCTCAATGATGCATTATCTAAGTAGTGCGATGCAATTACATTTGCACAATACATGTGCAATGATAATGATGCGAATGATTTTTGTGACGCAATTGATAGGAAAAATGACACAATTACTGGTTAAAAATTTATACCAGTTTATGATAAAATGACTTGCTCAATTTAGGTCTAGGAGGTTAAATAGGAATTTTGAATTGATCCAATTACTTTTCTTGTGACCGTAGGTTGTTCTTCCCCCTATCTACACATGGGAGTGACAACTAGTGACATTTCGGCTTTGAGACTAGCTGTCGGATGTTGAGAGGCAGGTGCTACTAGATCTAGGATTTTATTATGTCACATATATTCCCATTGTCAGAGCAACCAGAGATATGCTGATAGTGCTTGCAGAGTGATGGCACTCATAGACTTGCACGTTTCACTTGTCGATCGGGGAGGCTATTCTGACCCAGGAGGATGTATACAGGATACTGTGACTACCGATTTGTGGGGAGCAGGTTCGATATGATCCTGCATGAGAGTTGGAGTCAATATATGACCATTATGACTATAAGGAAATGTTAGAGCTTGGTGTATAGGGTTATGATATCAGATGGGAGACCCTGGAAGAGAGATATGATGATTTGATTATGTTTTGTGCACATTGATTGGCGACATCCTGATTCTAGACTGTAGGGGTCATGCTTTTCTAATAGGGTGGGGAGAGATGCTAATAGGTATGATGTAGGATCAAAATTCTATGCTTGGGGACCATGTTTGTTGGTATGCTTTGCTTCTAGCTACATGATATCGTATATCAAGGTGGGCAGAGCATGAGTTGTGGGGTGACACTACTAATGGTATGGGTATGGGAGCACATTGTTGTGTTTTTACCAACAGTGGGGTGTCAATTGGGAGATGGGATTGTTGGATATTGTGGTTGTCATTGATGTCAACACTATTAGCATTAATTCATTTGAAGTTGTATATGTCAAGGATATTGAGAAAATTGTAATAAATGAGTTGCAGGTTGTCAGTGGTGAAGTGAAGTTCACTATGTCGGTAAGTTTTGTATGTTGATGATCAAAGGTTGTGGACTAAAGGGTTTTTTGATAAGTGTATCTAGTTTATCCATGTCAAGATTCAAAGATCCGCAAGAAGATTTGATTGAGTTATCAATATTTTCATTCTCACATTTTTTTTGTTGCTTCAGTTGGTGTTCCTGATTGAAGATGATGCGATTTCAGTTAGTTCAGTTGTTGTGGATGCTTCTCTGGTGATTCATGATGTTTGTGGATGTTTCTATATCATGCTCTATCTTTGTTGCACATTCGCATTAATCGTTGTGCTCATGGTTGGCGATTTTCTCTTGCATGTTCACATTTTTCTTGTTCTTGGCCAACATGGTGGTTGTAGCGTGTTGTGGATCTTCAAGGAGTAATTAATTGAAGTGTTTTCATGTTGGAGATGTTGATTTGGGTCTTCATTAAGTTGTGGCCAACCTTGGTTGATTTGCATTAATAATATTTAGTATTTTGGGCCGACAATTTATCTTCATTTTATTATTTTTGTTGAGGCCGACATGAAGGGATGAGACTTCTTGTTGCGGATATGCGTATGTGCAGGATCATGATGGGCCAAAAAGTGGCAATGTAAAAAAAACTTATGTTTTGCATCGACCAAAAAATGCAAAAATCCTGAGTTGACTTTTTTTTGGCTTGGATGTCAGTACATTGCTCCAAAGCAATGCCCAAGGCAAGAATAAAATATCCGATTTGGATCGGGTATAAATAGATATTGAAGTGGGCTTTTAAAATCATTTGAAGCATTTTAGAGCGGAGTGTGGGCAGTGAGAGAAACATTTGCAGATCATATATCTAATTTCCAGGGTAAGTTTTTAGTTTTATTTTTGTTTTAATTGTTTTTTTCTATTAGTTTTGTATAATTTTATGTAGTTTTTTTATGGATTTTTATTAAAAAGTAGGGTTTTTTATTGATTTTTATTAAAAACTAGAGTTTACAATGGATTTTTATTAAAAACTAATATATTTTATGGATTTTTATTAAAAACTAGTGTTGTTTATGGATTTTTATTAAAAACTAGAGTTTGTTAAGGATTTTTGTTAAAAAGTAGGGTTTTTTTTTTATTATTAAAAACTAGGGGTTTTTTACAATAATTTCATTTATATTGTGTAATTTCAATTAGATTAATTAGTTTTTAACTTTAACTAGGTATTATGGCTGAGAATGAAAATGCACAAATGCAAAATGCTCCACTACCTCCACGACCATCAATTGAAGACTTAATTGGTGAAAATTTGAAGCAATTGAGGGGCATTTGTGATGTTTATAAGACAATCCCTCGATTATCCCAGATGACAAACACATTGTAGGAAATAATTAAAAATATAGAAACCCTCTCCACCCAACATAATGCCTTTCTTTCATGGCAAGAAACCATGAGGGAATATTACTCCTGTGGATTGTCTTACAATGATCTGAAAGATATCCAAATAACAAAAGCCCAAATAGTCTCTTTATTCGTTAACCCCCACACTGGTTTGCTAGTTAATGTTAATAAACCAAAAAAAATTATAAAATGGTGCACGAATAAGGAGATTATAGATAAATTTTGGGATATTGGTGTATGGTTTTTGATAAACCGCCCAACAACAATAGTGATATACCATTTTACTTTATTAAAACATTATACGTTGAGTTTGTGTTATATCATGTCAATTATTTCACATTAAACCCTTCCACAGGCGCTTCTATGGAGGTATGCCCTAGGGATAGACTAGGTAGTTAGAGTATTCACCGATATGTTCTCCCTCCTCCTTTCCTCCACCACTCTCCAGATATCATCCGAGATATCGCGATGCAACCACACGTGACTATCTGTGCTATTCACTTTGAGGGTTCATCATACTTAAGGTAGCTCGCCCACATTCTAGAAGTTATGTTGCAATGGATCGAAAAGGTTGCATTATCCTCCTCGTCCACATATTTGTGCCAAGACATTGTAATTATGTGCCACCAGATATGCTTGGGTCCTCTTGTACAACCAACTAAGCATCCCTTGGATACTTTTGATTATGACCTCCATGATGTGGACATTATAGGAGATTAGACTCACATGATTGGAGCACACCTTATAGAGTCCTCTCTTGCTAGAGAGGGGGATGTTGGAATAGTTACACAAGTAAGATTTAAGTTGTAAATTCATAACTTGCATTTGTTTTTAAATGAATATTAATAAGAGACAGTATCAAGTACTAATATTTATTTACATGGTCTATTTAACAGTTGATGTCTGAGGAGGAGCTTACACAGGTTACTAATAGCACCCTCAAGGCCATTTCATTTGGCCTCAACATGCATGTGGTATATATTTTCACACTCGCCATTTACATTTTTTTATTATATACTTGTCATTTGAATTGTCATTAATAAAATTATATATTAACTTATATGTTTATCTTATTTTCCTCTTGAAGGAAACACCTAGTGCGAGCGAGGTGCAATGCTGTCCAGACTATGGAGGCACAATGGTAGATAAGGGAAAGGTAATTGAAATCAAATTCAATTGAATTGAGATTTTTAATATCTTATAGTGATTATACATACATCGATATAGATTGGTAGTTTCATATGTATTTTCATTTTATGTACAGGAAGGCGAGTTACATCATCATGGAAAAAGTGTCACAACACCAAGGAGTAGGTATTGAAAATTCAAGGAGAAAAGTTGAAATACCAAGGAGAAGGTGTCGTAAATACCCACAGAAATTAAAGATCAACCTAAAGAGGTATGTGTTTATTTTTGATTTTGTGTTTGGTAACATGTTCCTATTACCGACAATCATGTGCTAACTTGGATCAATTTTATGTTCTTGTTCACATATATAGATTGATATTTCAAAAGTTGGTTTGGTTGGTTTTTTGAGAGGGGCATATTCTAGGACTCCTGACCCTTTGAAGAGACGTATATTTCAGGTAATCAAGATTTCAATTTTAGAGTTCAATTAAAATTCAATGTATATTGATTTTGATGTTAATTATTCAATTTTAAATTATATAGTATAACTAATCCAATTGTGGTTTGAATTTTCTCAGTGTACCACCTCTCGTAGCCAAAGAGTGCTTCAAAGAGCCCATTTCTTGATGATCCACTAGTAGTTTAGGATGAGAAACATTTGCACAAATTCTAGTATATTGAGAGATGGCATATGCTACATTTTGTAAAACTTTGTTTGAGTTGGCGTTGATGCCATTTTTGTATATGGACATACACTTGATTATTGAATAATTGATATATAGAAGTTGACAATCGAAATTTAATTTGTTCCCGCGTACATTAAAACTCTTGAGAATTCCTTGAGCAATGGTTAAATATCACGTACACATCATAAAAAATAATGGTTATATTATGTAGTTTATATTTATATATGGATTACATCGTATTGCACATCTTTCAAACTCAAAGCATTACTTCACATTGCATTTAACTAACAGCTAGATGTTGATAGATGAAAAAATTTCAATTACAATATAGTTTTTACAAAGTCAATCTAAGTGCTTGCACCATTCACACGCATAACCATAACTAGTAGCAACATCAATTCGTAGTTTGTTTGTCATGGAATCTTTAGACCACATTTTCGAGGGATTTTTGAAGTTAGTCCACTACCTTGTTCATGCTACCATATTTTTCATACATGTTCACCAAAGCTTTTATCAAATGGGGCTTCATCGGGTTGTTGTTATGGCTAAAAGCCCAAAACAAGTGCTTTTCTAAATGTTTATGGATGCTTTGGAAAATCTCTATCGCTTATTAATATATTAATAAGTAATGAATTGTTTGAAAATGTTAAAGAATGAGCGAGGATGGAATGCCGCACAATTGTGCATTTGATTCTCATGGTATTCCATCACCATGAGACCTCATTTTCGAGGCTTTTTTCAAATGTTTGGATCATTTTTGTTGATTTTCATGCATTTCATCACCATGAGACCTCATTTCATTGAGGCATTTTTTCAAACAGTTCACTGCCTTGTCTATGCTACCACATTTTTCATACATGTCTATCAAAGAATTCTATCAAACATTTAATTTCATTGCTGCTATGGCTAAAATCCTAAAACAAGTGCTTTCAAACAAGCTATGGATGCTTGGAAAGAATCTAACAAATCATAATAGTAAGCAATAATATAGACAAGGAAATGATCTGTTTAAAGAAAATGCCTCAAAGAAATATGGTCTCATGGTGATGAAATTCCATGACAGGAAAATTGCTATAGATTGTCATGGAATTCCATCACCATGAGACCACCCTTTTTTGAGGCATTTTTTCAAATAGTTCACTGCCTTGTATATGTTACCACAATTTTCATACGTCTACCAAAGCATTTTATCAAACAGTTCACTGCCTTGCTACTATGGCTAAAAGCCTAAATCAAGTGCTTTCAAACAAGCTATATGGATACTTAGAAAATGGTGCAGGAGCACCTTGGAAACAAAGGACTATTTGATGGTTAGTTGATGCAACCAAGGATGGCAAACCACTCACTTTCACAATACAAGGGATTCCTAAACACCTTTCTCAACTTAACTCTCAGATCTCTTTAACAACTCCTACAACTAATCATCATTCTAGACACCCATTTTAGTCCCCTTCAACATACTTCCAACTCACATAGAACTCCTTTGGAACAACTTTCACAAATCATGCAAACTACGCTACTCAACCTAGCCAAATAGGCTAAATTTCCAAAGCAGCCACCCTTGGAACACTTCACAGACCCTAAAACTCATTGGGGCAGCACTAAACAGATGAAAAAACCTCAAATTTTCCCATTTATCCTCTAGAACTTTCCCTCTGAGACCCTATTCCACAAAACCTTCAAATTGCTCAAATTTGGCATAGGTTTATTGAAAAACCTACTTGTAGACTTCCCAAAACTTTACCATAAACTCCAAAACCCTTGAATAACCCTACACAAGCTTAAAATAACAAGAAAAGTGACTTCCCTCAAACAGTTCCCACTTTTATCCTCTCTAACCTCACTTTTTCATGCAAAAACACCCCAAATGCCATTTAGGGCATCACAAAAAATCATAATGCTGACCTCCCCTGCACAAGAAACAATGCAAAAATGTTCATGTATCCTAACTAAGCCTATCCACTAAGTTATAGCATCATACAGTGGGTGGAAGGATTAAAAGTCCATTTTAAATGCACTCAAACACTTGGAACAGGGCTCACAGACCGACCTCCGGTAAAATACCTCTTAAATGCACAAGAATGAATGAAATTACTACAAAGCTAGTTTGTGAAGAAGTTAACTCTACTTCCTACTAGTTTCCATTAAAAAGAAAGCAACAACCTATGGTTGCATGGCTTTTTTTCGCACGAAAATCAGCGTTGGGGTTTGGTTGGAGGCTAAAAACTACTTGTAAGGGCATAAATAAATCTTGTTCTACAACTCGTATGAACAAACCGATTGTTCCATCACATCTAGATGGGTACGTTTAGGTTAGGTATGGTCGCCTTTCACACCCAAACAGGCCGAAGCAGTTCGAGCTACGTTCAATCAGCGAAATCCCTTAAGAGTCCAAAGTGTAGACACTTAAATATGACATAGGCATGCAAGCTTCATTTTTACCACTTTCGTCCTAGCATAATTATGACATTTAATTATGTCCTTGGTCCACATTCAACTACTGATTAAATAATTCATAATTGTTTAATTAATTCATGTCCTTTTATTCTTCATGATTATTAAATAAATAAATTCTATTTATTTATTAAATACGTCGCTAATTCTCTAAATCTCCCTATAATTAAATAAATTTCTAAATTTGTTTAATTATCTTTATTCATTAATTCTTCCTGATTATTAAATAAATGAATTACATTTATTTATTTAATATGTCACTAATTGTCTTAATTAAAATAATTCTGATTAATTTTATTTAATTAATAATCTTATCCTCTAAATTAAATAATTAAATTTAATTATTTAATTGCCAAATTTGATATTCCTCTCATTTTAAATAAATTAAATTATTTAAAATGTCATCTTAGTCTTAACTGTCAGCTCATTTTGGTAAATAATCTCAAAATGGATTATTTATTATCTCACTCAGTTCACATTTGGAATTAATTTAATTCCAAATTGGTAACTTTCCTCCAGAAGTCGAGTGATTGGGTAGGTTCTTGGTCCTTCTAAAATTGATCTTCAGTCTAATCTTTATCTTCCTCATTTTCGAAAATCTTTATTTTCGAATTAGTTTCTTCATTTATTCTCCACCGTCGATCCGATTCTCGAAGATATTATCTTAACTGTCCAATTAATGAATTTTCCCTAACCCTAATTAGGGATTCTCATATTTAATCTAGACCTCTCATTCTAGGTATTTCTTAGAATTCGATCTCGCCCGTCCATTCGGAATGGCAGTTTCTATAAAATGCCATTTTCCTCTCACTTTTCAATTACACACACAGACATAATATACATTCTTACACTTGCACACTTATGCTTCTCATTGCAATTATTTGTCTTTATTTAAATTAAGTATTAGTATGTTTAGGCATTGTCAATCATAGTCATTTAGGCATAGGCTTTAGATATTTTATGCAAATCCTTCAAAGCTTAGTGTAGGACATAGACATATATTTTCAGATTGCTCGCACGATGGATCTGAGGGCAAAGCATTATCTAGCAAGTAAGAAGGTGTTACGAAGGTGAGTCATGGAAGCTTCAACAATTATCAAGTATACTTATTCTTTTACATTTCGCTTCCTTTGCACTTTGTAATCACTTTGTGTTTTTGTCTTTTACATTGATTTGATTGATCTAATCTAATCCTCAAAATAAATCCTCAGTTACATTGGTGAACCCGACATTTTGTAGAAAAAAATGTGTTTTCTTGTTTGTTTTCACTGTTTTACAGGTTACAGCCAAGAAGTCATATGAAATCCCGTCACCATCTTTTGAGCACAGAAAAATAGTTGAATATAATCATTTAAAACATTTTCTAAGTTTTGTAGATCTCAGTCTCAGCTTTCTAGAACTTCAAACGGTTTGAAATTTTATTAAGATTTGAGAAAGTTATGGCCATTTTAGTGATCGCAGTTTTTTAAGTTTTAACTGTTAAAACCCGAATATTCTTTTGTTTATAACACTTTTGTTTTGCAGAATTTTGTAAAACGTTTTTTGGTTTTTGAAGGTCTATTTCTTAGCTTTCCATAGATATCTACTATTTAAAATTTCCTTAAGTTTTGCAAAAGTTATCGTTGTTTTAATTTGCTGCTGTCATTAAATTTTTATTTTTATTTTTTTTGTTACTAATAAGGATATGCAGCTTGTTGGCGGTTACTTTTCATGGGTTGAAGACAAACACTAAAACTACTAATGTATTGTCTTGTAGATTCGATTGTCAAAGATCAAACATCAAAATAATGTGCTTGCCTTTTTATTAGTATAGTACACATTTTATTTTGGTGCAATTTAAAATGAACCTCTGTTTTACTATGTTTGAATGTGTTTGCAAAACGGTAGGTGAGTATGCTCTCACCTTGTGAAAACTTGGTGATCAGAAAACTAGACCCGTTTTTTATCTGTTTTTACCTAACGATTTGGTTTATCAAAGTATCCTCTCCCCTTGCGCTTTCAGGCGATCTTGGGTGTAAGAGAAACGGTTACCAACTCTAGAAATTGGGCCTGCCTGGGGATTTCATCACCCCAACGTGACTCAAACCGGCAACGGAGCTAAAGCCAAGATACTCCTGACCGGTATATAAATGTAAATCTTAAGGGAAAACCTAAGATTGCGAGTGCGGATGTGTCATACGGACAGAGTTGTACTCCCTTAAACCCTGTTGAGTTTAACCTCTTCAGGCTGGAGTGCCACCTTATTGGTGATTAATCTCTTGCCCCATGTATGGCCACTCGAATGGGGGTCCCGAACTAAAAAATTTTGTGTAGTAAGCCAAAAACCTTCTATTTGCTAGCGTAGCACCAGTTGGTGTGAAGGCATCCACACTTTCGCAGTTTGTAGTAGAGGTGATCAACTTGCCATGGGAGTTTCATGGGGGTTGGAAGCTTGTTGGCCTGAGAAGAGAGTGCACTATAAGGGGGCCGTGCAACCAAGCTTCTGAATTCACACGCTATATGCGCGGTGGGGAAACCCATGTGAATCTAGTGAATATTGTCCTGGCTAACCTAGGATTGTACTTGTCTTATGTGTGCTTGCTTACATTCAAAACATTGTGCTTGTCAAGTGCTTTCTAGATTTTCAAACAATATACACAACAGTCACAAATCTGGATACAAACAATCGACCTTAGACAACTCAAACTTTTCAACAAAACATCAGAAAAAAATCTCAGTCCTCATTTTGAACTTAGACTTTGCCTTGTTCATCTTAGTCATCATTTTGAACCTAGACCTTGCATTTATAACATTAAGTCCTTAGTCAAACATCATCATCTTAGTCCTCATTTGGCACTTTGGCCTTGACAACCTTGTCATCTTGCATTAATTATTTCCTTAGGAAAACGTCATCATCATCTTGCATTGTCATCCTTTATTCCAAAAATACAAAAAAAAATAGTGACATAACTTGTCATCTTAGTCTTCATTGTCCTTTGGCATTAGTCATTTTCTTTAGACAACATTGTCATATTGCATCCCTTATTGTCAAAAATCCAAAAACATAGTCTTGCATTGTCATCCTTTATCCAAAAAATCCAAAAAAACATAGGCTAGTATCATCCTTGCATTTAGTTGTCATTCTCATCAATCTCATTTGAGCAATTCCCTTCTATGGTTGAGACTAGGCTTCAAAGACAGAAAGGACAAATGGAAAACTTTGGACAAGATTTCAATCCCAACATTGATAATAACACTCATGACACAAACCAACATTGGAATTTTTCCAACCCATTTCACAACATGAACATTCAATCTTCCATGAACATGCCATCTTCATCACAAAATCCTTCTGAACCATTCATACAAAGAGACCAAAATGGACGAGTATATGCAAAAGACTTAGAAGCTGCAGCACAAAATCCTGATATAGTCTCATTTGTAGAAAAATCAATCTTATGTGACCCTTAAAGGTATCTAGCCATGCTTTTGGACCAAGGGGATAAGTTACCACAAGGCTTTGACATAAATAATTTGCCACCTCCATCCGTCTACCCTCACCATCAATAGTCGCTTGACATAAATCCTACCAGTAATTCGCAACAAACGTCCACGTATCACCCTTATCCTAACCTTGACAAGGGAAGCCAACTATCCACTAGTCCATTCCAAACCTCCATGGCATATTCTGACCCTTCACCTATCAATCCCGTCCAAGTCTACATGCCTTATCAACCATCTACCAACTCATGTCAAGTCCTCACATCATACCATATCAATCCTGTCCAAGTCTCCAAGTCCTATTTTAGTCAACCTTACACTAATCCAACTCAAGACTCCATGGCATATCCGGTCCAAGTCCCCATGTCACATCCTATGCTGTCACATCCTAATCCAATCCAAGACTCCATGTCATATCCGGTCCAAGTCTCCACATCATACCCTTGTCCTTCACATACTAGTCTAATGCAAGTACCCATGTCATATCCTAGTCCTTCACATACTAGTCCCGTCCAAGTCCCCACGTCCTATCCTAGTATGTCATTCATTAATCCTTTTCAAGTCATCCCCTCACAAGCCACATCTAGTCATGAAAATTCTATCATAGTCCAAAGTCAAATCACATTTAATAAACTTCAGGATGGATGTCAAAATGAAAGCCCAAAGCAGGACCTTATAATGTCACCCTCATGTCAAGAACAAGGTAGTTCATCCCATGACCCTATCTTTCAGTCCATCCATGAAGTCCTTCAAGACAATCATGACATCCAGAACACACCTCTCCTTGACAATGATTCTATTTCTGACTATATAATCTATGACAACCCCATCTTCGACCAAGACCCTACCATTGACCAAGAAGTCCAAAATGATCCACTCCTTGACCTTTACGCCATTCATGATCAAACACTTTTCGACCTTACAAAGGCCTTGACTATTGAAACTTCCCATGATGAGACACTTGCCTCCATGGGACACATAGATGATATTCCTCCAGAACAAGAATCTTCCACTAGGGACATGCTTGCATATGATCAAGTTATAGCTAAAATAATTGGACTCTATGACACTAAACATAATGATGGCTTCGACATTGCCTTGGAAGCACCAATAGAATCATCTGAACCTGACATGTCACACGATCAGACCAAAGATATCAGTCAAGAATATGTCCAACATGACAATGAAGCTAAGACACTTTATCAACTAGGGTCATGTATCTTTGTCAGAGAAAGCTTTCTTGCTGACGAAAATATTACAAGTGACAGTATCCACATACTTAATGATGGGTTAGCATCTTGCTTTCAAAACAACAAATACCCCATCGCAAATAGAATCTGTCAAAGCATGCAATATCAAGGCAAAGGACTAAGCATACACGAGCAAGGAATTCTAGAACCAATACAAGTTCAGGAAAATTACAGACATCAAGGTCTTGGCTATTCCTCAGACAACAAATCAAACAATGTCAGTGGTACCTCCTCGATACTGGGGGCCACCTTGTTAGATACAAATGTCAAAATGAAATCCATGAGAAATCCTTGTCATAAGATTGCTGCCAACACCCCGTCCACCCACACCATAAACCATCATTCTATCATGAATCAACCTCCCCTTTGGGACCAACAAAAACAAAAGTCTTACAAGTCAAAAGATCAAAATCAAATGTCAAAGGCCATTGAATCAAACAAAATGACAAGTGGACAAATGAAATTAAAATGGATCCCAAAGAAAGATGGATCAAACAAAGACACCAAGTCAAATACAAAAGTCAATCACAATGTGGAGCCACAAGACAAGAGGACTCCCACATATAACACATGTCCACCTCCTTCAAAATGGTCATCAATCAAGACATATAAAAGTGTTGGTTCCAAACACCATCCCTCCAAAATCCGCCATCCACCATCCCAAG
>VDFB02179306.1:0-53070 GCA_007258455.2 Sequoia sempervirens | reverse complement strand
ATTAAAGGTTGGTTGTGCGATCATAAGTTGTCGGGAGTACGTCTCCGGCTAGTATCACATTATTCCTCTTCCTGCTTGGTTCTCTCCTCGTACCGTTGCAGTATCTATTGCCTCCGGCGTTCCTAGTCGCACTCCGCCCAAAGATCCTACAAGATGATGAAGTGGCGAGCCAACAACCTTGGCAGACGGTTGAGGAGATGGTCGACCTCATCATTCACTTCTAGTTTGTCCCATATGACTTCCTGAGGGATCTCTCGCCTGAGAGCTTCCCTTTGTATGTGGTCCCTTAACGATATGTCCCACAGGTTCACTAAATCTTGTGTCAAATCGTCTTCCCATTCTTCATTTGTTTGCATAGGCTCTTCCACAGGTCGACCCATTACGACGCCATCTTACCATCGGGTCATTTCCCTAGTACACTTAGGCAACGGCGCCAAATGTTTACTCACCAAGTGGTAATTGCAATAGAGAGTAAACTAAGTTACAGAATAGCATTGAAAGTATAAAACCAGTCACATAACAATTGCACAGAAATATGTTTCAAATTCTCATTCATATGGCTGCAACATTACAATGCATCACATTTGTGCCAGTCCTTGGTTACAACACATTTGGCACTATAAATAGTTAGCCGACGTTGGTTGCGGACACCAACTGTCGGCAACTACCCAATCACTAACTATTAACGAGGACTAATTCCTGACAAAACATGTATTATTTTATTTTATTTATTCTATTTGCTTTGAACTAATTATGCTGATTACAGACACACTGTACAAGGAGCATTTCATCTATCTAGAGACCCTCTTACATCCACACATTCCAATGGACTAAACTCTCCAACAACACAAGCTTTTCTTTTCAACTAAAAAGAGGAGGAATATACTCACCGTTCTTTCTATGCCATCTCCTGCCTCTTCTTCCCCAAAATTGCCATTGGCTTTATTGATGTCGGTTTGATTTCTTTAGGGATGATCACATTTCAAAAAGAAAAAATTATAGCAGCTAGCTTTAGTAAGACATACAATAAAGATCACCACCAAATAGAAACTGCTCTAGAAAATGGATCATCACTACCTTGAAATGTGCAAAACAGGAGCAATCTAAGTTTCTTGAAAATATTCATCTGCCGAAGACATTGAAAACATGCAAAATCATGCTTGCATAACAACTACTTACACAACATCTTTGTAGCACTTCTCTTGAATAGCAATTGCTTGCCCAACAATTGTTTGCATGACCACTTCTTATCGAGAAACTGCAGCAACTAAGCTATAAACATTATTGGAGATGAAGAAGTTTTAGTATAGTTCATTCAGAGATTTGTTTAATTTGCCAAACACTAGTTTGTTGGCCCCAGGGTTGTCATTGCACCAAAAGGTCGGTGTGTTAATGCCCGATACAACCACCAGAGTTAACAGATCCACGAGAGGCAGTTAAGCCATGTCACGAATCCCGAGGCGGTTAAGCCATGTCATGAATCCTGAGGGGAGTGCTGACCATCTGCCAATAAACTCTCCCTCAATGTTACCAGAGGGGATTCGAACCTGGCACCTTTGGCTCTGATACTAATTGTTGGCCACATGGTTGTCGTTGCACCAAAAGATTGACCTCTTAATGCCTAATACAATTGCCAGAGTTAACGGATCCAAAGGAAGCGGTTAAGCCATGTCACAAATCCCGAGGGGTGCGCTGACCATCTGCCAACATAGTTATCTGACCAAGTTTTTCTCCTTTCCTCTTTTTTTTTCCTTGATCTACCAAAGGCTAGTTTTGAGAGAAAAAATATTCCTTGATCTGCCAGGGATTGGTTTTCAAAGAAAGTTTTTTTGTTGCCTTGATCTGCTAGAGACTGGTTTTCAAACTAAGTTTTGTTTTCTTGCCTTAATTTGCCAGATACTAGTTTTCAGAACAAGTTTTTATTTTTTAATAAATTTAAATATATGCTAAGCAATATTGAATTTGATGAAGGCAAACTGATCCCTTCAATTAATTTTACATCCATCTAATTTTGTGGTGGTTAAGAATGGTTTATGATACAATTTCAAAGGATGACTATTTTCCATCATTAACAATCTAGCAACACCAACAGTACACAACTTGACTGAACCATTATCCAACACGATTTCAATCTCACAAGGTCCTAGCCACCTTGTTAGGAGCTTGCCCTTGAAATATTTATACTGTGAGTGTGTAATGGAGTGAATTTGTACCCCTTGCAAATTCCCCATTTACACCCTTCACCTTAGAAAAATTAAACCTGACGATGCTTTTCCACCTCACCCATTCACTTTCCACCCACTTGGTGGCTTTCTATAGTGTTGATGGGAGAATTTTTGTCGAGGACGCTAGCGCGGCACACAGACGTCTGCACGGCACACTTCCATCCTGATAGAATTCCCACCTCTAGAATATGCAGAGGCATTACACTTCTCCATTGGCGATGAAGAGTAACGCTCTTGCGCCCTTGACCGACGTCGAACGGCTCTTTTGGGCTTTTATCATGCTAAAAACACCTTCTCATTCATTCAGTCGATCTTCTACACATTTCTTGAACTCTACTAGCTACTACACACTTCATTTTCACAATATTCTCCATTGTTGAAACTCCAAGACATTACTCTGTTGGATTTTCTACTCACGTTGTTGTGGCAACGTTTGCATATACAAGCTTGCGAGCTCGCATCTCCCTTCACGTGCTTGAGGGCACCTTGCTTGGGAGGTGATATCCATTTCATTTAGCATCGTTATTTGATTTTGTAGCATAGTGTTGTTACCATTACTTGGTGGTACTTTCCTTCCATACTTTCTTTATCACATTTTCTATATCGTGGCTATTCTGGCTGTCCGTGGAGGTGGCAACACCGAAACGGGGGTTTAACTGCAGCAAGCCCCAAAATAGCCCCAACATTTTTCCCCGTTCTGCTGTGTGTAGGTGATCGCATTCATGTGGAGCCTGCGGGAGGCTAGACCAACCGTGAGTTGTATTTCTACCACCTATGTTCTCACCAACCTTCATTTCTTAAGTTAAAGTATTCTTCTTGTTGTTCTAGATATTTAGTTATTTCTAGTTTTATGTTGTTGCTTAAAAACGTGTTTATCGGGTAGATTAGTTAACTCCCTATCAGTCTTAACTGTATTTCACACCTTTTGTCCGTACAGATGCCAACGCCCGATAGGGACGCCAGCGCACCATGTTGTCGTTCGTCTTTTGCGTTGGAGTCCTCTAGCACAAAGCAGTCGAGGTTAGAGTTTTGAGGCGGGAATTTGTTCACCTGGTTCCCTAAACCTCTCAGGTTGATTGAAAGATAGTGGCAAATCAATTGTCCTTTTTCACCCTTCCAAAACATTAAACTTACCCTGAACTGTCATATCCCCCCCAAGATTAAAATAAGATAATAACTATCATACTTTAGTATTAGAATACAAAATAATAAAAATACCAATAAATAAAATATCAAAAATAAATAAATATAAATAATTGCCATTTTTTTATTATAATCATATTACTAAGTAAATATAATAAAACAGAAATATTAAAGTGAATATAATAAACATGAAAAAATAAAAATAATTAAATAAACAGAAACTAAAATATCATTATAATTATAATTATTAATAATAATATTATAATTATAAAATGTTCATTAAAATAATAACAATAAAATCATGCCTTAAAAGGCAACAATCCCAATCTTCATAAACTAGGAACAATAATCATGAAAGTCTTGATAATGAATATATAAACAAAACCTTAAACTCGGTGATCATTACCCAAAACATGCGATGGGAAAAGAAGTGACTTTCCAAGGAACCCGATCAAGTCTAGAGCCCCATCCCATGATAGGGGGGTGGTGGATACTTAAGAGAATAAGTTTCCACAGGAGAATCATCGGTGGAGGAAATACATGCTCATTGAGGGAAAGACAATAAATAAAATCAAGAATATACAAGTAGATGGGAGTCCGCAGAAATAAAGAATAAGAATCGCAGTTGGAGGAAATAAAAGAACAGAATATATTCTGACAGGAAGAAGTTTCTGTGGGATCCAATCAAGAACAAAGCAAGGAAAGTATTATCATATGTTGAATAAAGGTTGGTAATTACTTATATAATTAGAAGGTAAGAATAGGGGATATCAAATATATTATTAATTTAAATTTTAGTTGATACTTATAAATATATTTAAATATATTATGATTTATGAATATATTTAAATATATCATGACGGATAAATATATTGAGAAATTGAATAACATGTTAATAATTGATAATTATATATTTAGATATATACATTGTGGTGATTGACAAATACAATGCATACGTAATAATATATATGTATAATATATTATTTATGATTATTCAATAATGATGCTTGCACCAATTATTGAGCCTTATAAGCAATTATGATTCTTTAATATAAAAATGGATAGATTTATGTATGTCTTTACCCTATGATCAATCAATGTAAGGTGGAGGAAGGCAAGTTAGGAGGATGTTGTTTATGGGCCTTCCATGCTAAGTACACCACTTCGAGGGTGGAATAGTCTTCGTCGGACATTCCTACCACTTGGGGCCAAGGGGTGGGTAGTCTTGGTCGGACGCTCATGCCCTTGGGCTTAGATGGGTTGAGTAGTTTAGAGGCAACCCTTTCGAGACCTTCCCACCAAGCCAAACTATGGTTGATTGTTAGGATGGATTCAAGGAGTCTCACTCATAAGGAGGATGGACAAGACAACATGGATAGGAAAAGCAGAAAAAAGTGTATCCACTAGGCATGCCACTCCAAGGGTGGAATAGTCTTGGTCGGACGTTCCTGCCACTTGGGGCCAAGAGGTGGGTAGTCTTGGTTGGACGCTCATGCTCTTGGGCTTAGATGGATAGCTTCGGGCGGACCTATCATGTGTCTCATCCAAGTCCTATTATGATTAAAGATTCCACATTGCATTATGGATATTGGTGGTTATGAATTTTGTATAGCTTACATAGATAAGGCATTTATAATGTTCTGATCATATGAATTATATTTCCGATATTATCTAAAATGATTGCAGGATCTAAACCAAGATTTATCTTGTTTGAAGCATTCAAGTGATAAGCTATAACCCTAACTACATTATTTTGGTAAATTTAGGGCAGGATTTAGGGTTATCCCAAAAGGGAACATTACATGAACAGTCCTGTTGTGACCTTTTCACACATCTCCCCATTCAAGATGGGGACCCCCTAATTTTTGCTCCGTTCCGGTCTTTTGGCTTGGGTTTTTCTCTCTCTCTCTCTCTGTCTCTTTTCTAGTGTCCGTCTTTCGGGGGGTTGTGTACGTCATTGAGCTTAAACGCGAAATATTGGCCAGGTCTAAAATTAGGGTTTCATCTTTTCTGGCCAGTCCAAGGTCAAGTAAAGTCAGAAAATTGAAAATTAAACTTAACAATGTTGTCAGCAGGCATCCAGCAGCCTTCCAGCCAAATTTCATCAGATTCTGAGGTACTTACTATTTTTAGTAAGTGTGAAATTCAAGGCAATTTGTCAGCATTTTTTGAGATTCCGATCATCACATTGCATTCAGAGTACATCAGACTGCTTGCATGCCAAATTTGAGCGAAAACAGACAACTTACTATTTTTAGCAGTCCGGCTTCCGGCATGAATTTCAGAGTCCAGATGCAGAGATTTTCCTTGCATGTCTGGATATTCCTTCTGGGTTTTTCGAGACCTTCGCGACGATATAACATGCAAGTCGAGATGACCACTTTCAGGATTCAGCCTCCCGAGGCTATTTTTAGGGTTTGCATGTCGAGCTTTTCTTTGCATGTCAGGTGATTCCTGATGGATTTTTCGAAAGCTTCGCGATGGTGTGACATGCAAACAAGGATTCTCACTCAGTAAGGAACTTGCTATTTTTAGCAGGTATGCCCCGGCAGCCGCTTCCCAGCAGTTCAAAATCACGAGCTGATCGCAGTGCCGCAAAAACGAGAGCAAACGGAGATCTTTTGATACACATGCAATACAGATTAGGGTTTCCAGCTTCGGAGCCTAAAAATAGGCATCAAAAGTCAAAATCTTCGAAAACCGATGTAAACCATCGCGATCAGCATCCTTCAGGCTACCTACTGGTGAAATTTCGAGTCAATCGGAGCACTTACTATTTATAGTAAGTCAATTTGGAAACTGGCTAAAAATAGTAAATCGAGCGCATGCGTCAGTGTCGGCAGTAAGGTCACGTGGTGAGGAGCGCCCCATCCAAATTTCAACTCGATCGGAGCTTGGGAGCTATCAGAATCAAGAGCTTACTATTTTTAGTAAGCCACCCTCAGAAACAGGCTATAAATAGCAGGGTGACTAAAAATTGCAGTGTTGACAGGTTAACAGGGTGATGAGGATGCTAAGTTCAAAATTTCAGGCCATTCCGAGCTTCAGAGGCGCGAATACAGAGAACTTACTATAAATAGCAGGGCACGTAAGCTGGCGAGGATAATGAAAATTTTGTCTAAGTCTGGAGTCTCGTCCGGCAGGCATGGAGAAATGCGCCCAACTCAGCTATGGGCGTAGAAATTTTTTTGAAAATGTGAGTTCATCCTGCTGAGGGGTCAAAATGTGCCCAAGGCACCAGAAGGTCAAACAAAAGTCAAAGGTTTTCATCCTGCTCAGGGGTCCAAATGCGCCCAAGGGAAATTGATGGAAGTTGAAAAAAATTCTAAGGCATGAAAATCCGCCTCACCCCTCCAAATGCGCCCATCCTTCACAAGCATGAAAATGCGCCCAAGGTAGGAGTCAACAAGAAAGTCAAAGTTTTTTCATCCTCCTCAAGAGGCAAAATGCGCCCAGTTTGCAAAGAGTCAAAGCAGAGTCAAAGTTTCCGTCCTCAAGGGGCAAAATGCGCCCAAATGCATGCATGTGAGGACAAAAAAATGGGAGGCGAAGGGTCACTCCAAAAGGTTTATCCGCCAGACATGTCAAAATGCGCTCAAGTTGAAGCAAGTCAACAAGTCAAACCAAACTCGTCCTCCTTAGGGGGTAAAATGCGCCCAAATCATGCAAGTCAAGACAAAATTTTGGAAGGTGAAGGGTCACCCAAAGATGTTGGAGATTTCATCCTCCACTAGTATGAAAATGCGCCCAACTTGCATGCTTGTCCTCCTCACCCCCCTAAATGCGCCCAAATGAGCTCACATGAAGACAAAAAAACGGAAGTTGAAAAGTCACAAGGCATTTGCAAGTTCGTCCTCCTCCTACAAGGAAATGCGCCCATGTTTGCATGTAAAAAGTAATTAAGGGTGATGAATAAGGCGAAAATGTTACCAAGACATGGTGAAAGATGGTAAAAGAAAGGCGTCATCCTCCTCCACACTTAGAATGCGCCCAAGGTGAGTTAAGTGTGATATGCGCCAAGGGTGGTGAAGGAAAGGTGGTGGGCGTGATTTTTTTTTAAATTCCCTCTCAAGGTGTGATATGCGCCTAAGGTTATAGGTGTTGGAAATATCTTGCTAGGCGTTGAAGGTGATGTGTTGTTAGAAAATGCTAGGCGTTGGAAAATATTTGAAAGTGTGGAGAATAAAATATCAAGTATGCGCCAATGTTTGAAGGGAGTTATAAGGTGATTTTAAAAATCTTGAAGGAGTTGAAATATTTTGAAGTATGCTAGGCGCCTCAGTGGAAAATAAAATATTTTCTAAGTGTTGAAAATTTGCCTAGGCGTTGGGCTTTTTAATGAATATTTTCCAAGTGTGAAGTGATACGGGATGAAGATGAAATGTGCAAGGCATGCCGGGAATGAAGTTGATATAAAAAATTTCTAAGTGAAAATTTTCTCTCCGTTGGCAATCAAATTTTTCTAAGGCAAGATTTCAAAAGTGCAAGAGGATTTTAAAATATTTTCTAAGGAAAATTATTTTTCCTTGGAAAATATGCCTAGAACTCAGATGATAGAATTTTTCGGAGCACGAGCAACTTTCTCAGTGATGAAGTCAGAGACGATGATAATACAAGATGATTCAAATTTTTTTCAAGAGGTCAGAACAACACAAAGTAATCACAGGCGAAGAACAATTTAAAATGATGGAAATAATATTTTTCTAAGGTTCGAAATTTGAAAATTTAAATGAACCCGTTCGTTGGGTACCCATGGATTCGAGGCATTCTGACGAAAATTTGCTTCTGGGTACTGAACATTTGTGATGATGAGTGGATTTCCAGATCTTTCAAGCTTCGCCGACACTTTTTCAGTAGAGAATTTAATCAGTGCTTGAATGGTGAATTTTCCTAAGGGAGAATTTTAAATTTTCTAAGGCAAAAGTGAATAAATGAGTTTTCAGAGTGAATTTTCTTCGAACGATGAATCCGAAGGGAGTTGCCTAGATAATTGTGATTAAATTCTTCGAAGATGAATTTTCCAGAGCAGATGATGAAGTGAAAAATTCGAATTCAAGTGACAGAGCTCCGGCCGGTGAGTTAAGAGAAGATGAATTTGAATTTATATTGTCGAAAGTAAAATCCAAAACGCCAGTCAAAGTCAAGTTTCTAGAAGAATAATATTCCCGACGACTGGAGACAAGTGCCAGGAACACCAGAGAGGGAAAATTCGAATTCTTGAAGTGGAGTAGTGGAGTTTAATGGCACTGGCTAAAATTAACGTCTTCTAGAATTTGAATTTTAGCTATAAAATGAGCAAGTTTTTCACTCATTTTCACAACTGAGAAAGGCGAATTTGCTAAGTCTGAGTGAGCTTGAGGAAGTTCGAATTTTGCCAAGGAGTGCAAGTTGCTGAAGGGGCGCACTTGAGAGTTGATTGAAGTTGCTGAGAAAGGTACGCCATTGCTGAGTGGAGAAGTGTTTGCTGAAGATTAAGCTTGCTTGTAAAAGGTACGACTTAAGTGGCTGAAATTTGATTTACTTGAATTATAGAAGTTTGAAAGAGGTGCGCCATTGCTTGAGAAGTACGGCCTTGCTAAGTTGAAGTTTGAGATCTGATTTGCTTAGTTGAAGTTGCTGGTTAAGGGACGCCTTGTATTGAGTTGAAATAGTTGAGAAAAGCACGAACTTGCTAGTGTGAAATGTGCTTATTGCTGGTTTGAAGTGCAAGGATATAGAAGTTTAAAATTTGCTGATTGCTGATACGAAGTAGTTGAAGTTGAAATTGCTGATTGCTGATTGAGAAGTGAGGTCATCAGAGTTCACTTAGAAATCTGTTCTAAGTGTCGGAATTTGAGCTTATTCAAGAGAAGAAGCTGAGGTTTGCAAACATGAAAGATATTGCAGCTTCTAGAATTCGACTGCAACCCCTATCATGCCTTATTTTATTAAATTTAATTGCTGATGAACGTTTGTTATGTTGCAGATGGCTGAAGCGAGGACAACCGGAAAGGACAATGGTACCTCAAGACAAGCTACGATCAAGAAGCTGAGCAAAACGTTCATGCCGGAGTCAAAGTTCATTTCGAAATTGGGCAGGTTGACAGACACGAACTTGGGCGCCGTCAACCTGGAGACTCTCAAGAACAGGCTGTTCGGGATTGGAAGTCATTACCGGTCACCCGCACTTATCGTCGAAGTGGACTATATGCAATTGCTGGTTTTCCGCCATTATTGTTCGAGTTGATTATGGAGTGCGCCAAGCGCTACGAAACTGCCGGTCGATCCGTCACGGATGTGCCAAGTATCAACTCCTCACCGTGCCATTGGTGAAACTTTTGGGATCGGTGCATAGAAACATGATTTACAAATTCGTGAGCCGAGCGGATGTATGCTTCTGCTTTCGAGAGATGCATGGATACAATTAACACTCACTGGATGAGCACTCGGAAGCCGTCTCGTACGAAGCTGCCGAAACAGATCATAGCAGAGGACTTGAAGCAGGAATATTGTGATCTTATCATGTTGCTGAGCAGGGTTGGTGGTTGCCCTCAGTCTTATATTTTTGAGTCGTGGATGTTTGTAATGTCCCCTTCTCAAACCTGATCTTTCCAGTGACCGTTGGCCTTTTCTTTGGGAACCCGAAGGCTAGTCGGAAGATAAATTAGGGTTTCCTATTTTTGAGGAGGTTATTGCTCAGAGATGATGGATTCAATGGGGATCCTTTCTGGGTTTTCAGAGAGCTTCGCAGTGGTGTGTTCATCTCGGCATTCTGAGCATTTCCCGGAATTTACTATTTTTAGTAAATTCTATTTTTGGCAGTTTAGCAGTTGGGTCCAACATGGTTGACTTCCTATGTCAGTTTGATCAGTTGACTTGGTTATTATTGGCTTCAGGGCACAATTGGAGAGATAAGTTGATATAATTAATTAAAAAGTCAAGTTTTAATATTATATTCGGACATTGACCCCTTGGCCTAGTCTATTGACTTTATGTTGTTTTGAAAAGTGGGCTTTTTGAGGGTGGCGCCTCATTAAAGATTATTTTATATTTTACATTTTATCCAAAGTCAAAACAAGCTATAAAGGGGACGCAATTATTAAAGTATTGATTTTAATTATAAAGTCAATATTGAGCTTGAAGGAAATGGACGCCATCCTTGAAAGAGATTAGGGTTTTTGCCTTGAAGAGGAGATTAGGGTTTTGAGAAGTCAACGAGAAAGTTATAAAAGGAAGGCTTTGATCATCATTTGGCATCTTTGGTCTATGCTAATGTTATGCTGCCGAAATGGTTGCGGAATTGCTTCGAGGAATGAATGCCTCCTAGTCTGGGCTCGACTTCGTGCTTGAGAGACAGCACCTAGTGGAGAGGTTCGATTATTTAAGATAGATTTGTGAGTTCATTGGTTTTTGTGCATCGTAGAAGTCATTGTAATTCTTAGTTTCTGATTTCTGCATATTAGATGTATTTTCTGGAGTTGCTGATTTGATACAGCAGATTTCATGTTTTATTCATATCTCAAAAAAGACAAAAAAAATAGTTCTGGGTATTGCATTTATAGCATTGTCTAGGAGAGGCGAATTTGTGTCTCAAATCTCAGATTTTATGGTGTTGTATTTAATTTTAAAAGCTAAGTCGAACTTTCCAGCTTGGCCGTACCTTTTAGAATTGCATTGAAATCCGTGTAAATTAAATTAGGGTCTCTATGTTCAGTTTTAGTGTCTTGAAAGGGTCGCCTATACCTTGAGAGAGTAATGCATCTTATCTTGCATCAATCGGATAACATTTGAGAAAGTTATGAACAAATCATTGTGGATGTAAGCTGCTGATTTTTGTGAAAAGTGCAGATCTGATTATGACAGTCCAAGAAATCTGCATTTTCTGACTTGGGTTTTTGACATGGTGGTTTATTTAGAGCTGGTAACAAATTTATTGTTGATTGCTCCATCTGGAAGGACTTTGATGTATTGACATTGCAGGCAAGAATTACATTTTGTAAACTGGCAGTAGTACTGACCAGTATTCTCTAATATTGCTTTGTCATTAATTGTAATTCACGTTCTTGCTTTCTATACTAGTGAATTAGTTATAACTCCGCCCTATGGTAGCTACTCTCCCATCTTGGGTCAGCAAGCACATTCTGGGTGTTGAGTGTTTTCCAGCTTCAGCATTTCTCTTTCAAGTTGTTTTATTGTAATCACTCCGTCATATGGTCGCCCCTCACTCCGCATTGGATTGGGTAGCACATACTTGACGTTGAGTTCTTTTCTGCATTTAGAATAGAAGACCCTCTGACCAATGCTCGCCATCATCGGCGCCATACTGGTTAGAGTTACAGCATAAGCAGTTCAATTTAGATCCTCTGACCAATGCTCGCCATCTTCGGCGCCATCCTGGTTAGAGTTGCTTTCTTGCACGTTCTGGTTTTCTCCTCTAACCTTAACGGGTGCACTGCTTTGTAATTTGAAATTGTAAAAAACGAAAAATTTGGCTCGGAATATTTCAGTGGTATCAGAGCCAAGATCCTGCCATCCTGTGCCCATCAGAGTTCACTTGACAGAGAAAACAGATTCTACATCAGAGGTCAGAGCTGAGTTCAGTATTAGTTTTCAGAAGTTTCAAAGATGTTGCATTTTCTAAGGCCTATGGGTCGTGAGAAGTCAGATTCAACTATGGCATCGGAGGAAGGAAAGGTTAGTGATGTCGTAAGGGACTTCATTGAATATGCTAGACAGTTTAAAAGACAATGTGAAGATGAGGCTGTCAAACTCCGTGAGCAATATCAAACCATGCCAGATGATTATAGGTACAATGTTTCATTTGATTCCCATTTGAAGTGTGTGGCATCAGTGGAGCCCGAAAAGTGGAAGATGGTGGACCACATTAGGAAAAGGATAAAAAGGGAAGCAGAACAAGCTTTGTTCGAAGAATCAAAGAAGGAAGGAGATGAAGTGCCTATTTGTGGATTGCAGCCGACAAATATGCAAGTTGAAGAGAAAAATCAGTCATCTAGCATTGAAGATGGCACAAACAAGGTGCACATATCACATCAAAATGATCGTGAGCTCGAAGGAGAAAACGTGACAGTTGAAGAGTGTGTGGAAGAGCCTCATAATACGCCCTTTGACTTGCATGTGATAGCAAGTGAAGAAGAGCAAGTTGAAGGAAATACTATTGGTGTCTTTGAATCAGCTTATGACCGTTACCAAAGTGGTGATGTTGGTAATGATTTCGATGTGTTTGTACCTCCTCTTGTTGAAGATTTAGTGAGGGATAGATTGGCTCTTGTTGCTGTCTCAACTTCCCGAGAAGTTCCACATAAGGAAATCAGCAACATAATCTCTCATGAGGGTTCCATAGAAGATAATGAAGATGAAGTTTTTCAAACACCAAACATTGAAGATTCTTCACTTCATTTCGGGGGTGACATTGTTGGTCATGGGATTGATCAGCAAACTGAGCCATTGGAGAAAAACTTTTTTGATGATTTCAGCTTAAGTGAATTAGGACTTGACTTATTCAAAGAGTCATCACTACAAGGGGAGCATGATAAGTTTTTTCCAGTTGATCATCTTAATCAGCTCACTAGCATTTGGGATCCGGGTGTGATGGCATCAAGTTATGTTAAAGAACCTGTGTGGGATAAGTTTCCCTTTGATCCTGATGAAGAACAAGAACCAGGTTGCACAGTAGACTATGAGGTGGCCCTTGGAGGAGAAGTTGTCTTTGAAGAAGAAGATTGTTCCACAAAATTCCATAATGATCTCTTTGGAGTGGTTGCAGCCACTAAAGAGGAATTTGTGGTTACAGAAACTTTCCGAACAGCGGACAAACATGATTCCTTGAGCAGGTTGGATACTGGTCTAATGTTTGATCAAGGAGGCCGTGATGAAGAAGAAGAGCTAGAAGTCCATATGGCTCTTGAAGATGGAGAGTTTGAAAGTGTTATTAAACACAAATCAGATTTATCAATACACGAAGCTGGTTGCAAGCAATGGGTTGAAGAATTTGTGGAGTATGATGCTTTTTATGATGATGAGCATTCTCTGCTAGTTGGTGGTGAAGTACAAGAATGTTGGAGTAGCAAAGAGGGCAGCAAAGGCAAGGAACGAAGTTCTGATTTTCAGTTGCAGCCTATCAGCAGTTCACCGTCTTTGCATGTTCATGAGTGGGAAGATCAATGCAAGGTATCTTTTGGAAGAGAAGTACAAACGCTATCCCTATTTGATCGCACACACAATTTGGTTGATGATCTCTATTGGAAGGCTCAGTCTGAAGAGAGACGAAGTGGAGTTAAGGATGAAGTTTCTCTTCCTAACTTGCAACTTATCAGAGGCTCTTTGGAGACATTGAAATCAGCATACATACACTTGATTGAAGATCAGGATCATGCCGTTGAATCTGCAAAGAAGGCCTTCATTGTTTTCGAAGAAAGGGAGAGTATGGTTGATGAGCTCACCTTGGAGCTTAAATCAACAGAGGACAAGTTGAAAGAAACTTAGTTGGCTCTAAGAAAGGTTGAAGACCAGTTTGCAGATTTCAAACTTTTCAAGGAGCAAGAGGATGCACGAAGAGCTGGAGAAATCAAGCAAGTAATTGATGAGGTTGATAGTCTTCGAGAGGAGTTTGATCTTGAAGGTTTCACAAGAAAATCAAAGGTTGCATGTGCAGATTTGGAGCAGCAAGATGAAAGGAATGACTTTCAAGTTTATGACAATCCTCTTTTTCAAGAAGGTGATGAGAAAAGTTATGATAATCCTCTCTATGAAGTAGAGAATGAAATGGAGAATGAAACTGATTCTGGTTTCCAGTGCTTGGATGCTTCGATATCACTCCATGAGGATGTGCCACGTATGTTGAGTAGTAATGGATGCATAAGTGGCTTTGAGGATGAAGGTTCTACATGGGAGGTGACGAAGCAAGGTAATTTCAACATCTATGACATCAAGGTGTTGAAGAGACAAGTCTTGTTAGCTGTTGGTAACTTCATCACAGCAGCAACGAGTGAAGATTTCAGACTTACTACTCAGGAGGAATGGGAAAAAAGTGAACTAGACTTTGGTAGTTGCACTCTTGAAAATCCATCCCTTGGGTGGAATGATGTTTGGGATCACATTGATCAGTTTTGGGAGCTGAATTTGAAGCCACTTTATGTTTAAGCTTCAAGGATTTACTAGAAGGGGCATCAGTTTCTTGAGAAGGCACTTGGTTCTCAATAGCACTTTGGAATGTGTAGAGATTTTTTTGCAGTGTGTTGAAAATCACTTTCAGTTGGATATCCATGCTTGGGATTCTCAACTTGGGTTGTCAGAGTTTATTACTTATGGAAAAGACTCTTGGAGGGATAAGGAACAAATTTCCAGACTTGTTGATGTTGTTCCCTTCATTTCCAGCTACTTGATGGTTCCGTTTGTTCATCAACAAATGGATTGGAGAGAAATTTTGAATATGGGTTGGAACGATCAACGATCAATAGTTCTTGGAAGTGACTTTCAGCTCAGACAAGGGCAGATTTTGAGACACGACTTTGCTGGTTGGAGGCAGACCAGCCACTTTACTTATGGAGTTACTTTCATTCAGGAGAGTTGGTACCTCACTCCTGATCAAAGAAGTGGTAGTTTTCTGATGGAGATGGCTCTAGCGTGTTTTTCAGCCACTTTGGAGGTTTGTAATGCAAATTCTGATGGTTTATTTTCATTATTGGTTCATGACAATGAGCTACCCCATACTTTGAATCTATATTTTGAGACTCTTGGGGTTGGAATTGTGAAAAAACTCTTCAGACTTCATAGTTGTGCCATGGTAATTCAGTTGAGGCATAAGGAATTCATGTGGAGTTCTGAGTTTGAATTTGTTGAGCTTTTGCAAAGGATTGCCTTCCTCTTTGCAAAAAGAATTGAAGATGTCACATTTGCAGTCATGTTTCCGTTTGTTATCATGTGGAGGTATGCTGAAGAGTTCAAGTTTGATTTGAGTAGACTATCTGTCCTATTGCTTAGAATTCTGATTGACAGTAGTATGGTTGATACTGTTAATTCGGGGCATCGTGGACATGAGATGTTGCATGATTTTGATTTCCCTCCTTTAAGATCTTCCAGTTTGAGTATCATAGATGGTAACACTTTGGAGTTACAAGGGGAGTCAGTGCAGCATTGGCATGATATTTTCATTGATGTGATCAGAGTGGTGCAGCATCGGCATGGTGGGTTTTTCCTGAGACGCATTGGGGAACCAGGGATCATACTTGTTGCATATGGATTAGTTTTCAAATTTCTGGAGTTGTGGTGGTATTGCTTGAGGACAAGCAATTTTGGGAAGGGCGGATTGTAATGTCCCCTTCTCAAACCTGATCTTTCCAGTGACCGTTGGCCTTTTCTTTGGGAACCCGAAGGCTAGTCGGAAGATAAATTAGGGTTTCCTATTTTTGAGGAGGTTATTGCTCAGAGATGATGGATTCAATGGCGGATCCTTTCTGGGTTTTCAGAGAGCTTCGCAGTGGTGTGTTCATCTCGGCATTCTGAGCATTTCCCGGAATTTACTATTTTTAGTAAATTCTATTTTTGGCAGTTTAGCAGTTGGGTCCAACATGGTTGACTTCCTATGTCAGTTTGATCAGTTGACTTGGTTATTATTGGCTTCAGGGCACAATTGGAGAGATAAGTTGATATAATTAATTAAAAAGTCAAGTTTTAATATTATATTCGGACATTGACCCCTTGGCCTAGTCTATTGACTTTATGTTGTTTTGAAAAGTGGGCTTTTTGAGGGTGGCGCCTCATTAAAGATTATTTTATATTTTACATTTTATCCAAAGTCAAAACAAGCTATAAAGGGGACGCAATTATTAAAGTATTGATTTTAATTAAAAAGTCAATATTGAGCTTGAAGGAAATGGACGCCATCCTTGAAAGAGATTAGGGTTTTGAGAAGTCAACGAGAAAGTTATAAAAGGAAGGCTTTGATCATCATTTGGCATCTTTGGTCTATGCTAATGTTATGCTGCCGAAACGGTTGCGGAATTGCTTCGAGGAATGAATGCCTCCTAGTCTGGGCTCGACTTCGTGCTTGAGAGACAGCACCTAGTGGAGAGGTTCGATTATTTAAGATAGATTTGTGAGTTCATTGGTTTTTGTGCATCGTAGAAGTCATTGTAATTCTTAGTTTCTGATTTCTGCATATTAGATGTATTTTCTGGAGTTGCTGATTTGATACAGCAGATTTCATGTTTTATTCATATCTCAAAAAAGACAAAAAAAATAGTTCTGGGTATTGCATTTATAGCATTGTCTAGGAGAGGCGAATTTGTGTCTCAAATCTCAGATTTTATGGTGTTGTATTTAATTTTAAAAGCTAAGTCGAACTTTCCAGCTTGGCCGTACCTTTTAGAATTGCATTGAAATCCGTGTAAATTAAATTAGGGTCTCTATGTTCAGTTTTAGTGTCTTGAAAGGGTCGCCTATACCTTGAGAGAGTAATGCATCTTATCTTGCATCAATCGGATAACATTTGAGAAAGTTATGAACAAATCATTGTGGATGTAAGCTGCTGATTTTTGTGAAAAGTGCAGATCTGATTATGACAGTCCAAGAAATCTGCATTTTCTGACTTGGGTTTTTGACATGGTGGTTTATTTAGAGCTGGTAACAGATTTATTGTTGATTGCTCCATCTGGAAGGACTTTGATGTATTGACATTGCAGGCAAGAATTACATTTTGTAAACTGGCAGTAGTACTGACCAGTATTCTCTAATATTGCTTTGTCATTAATTGTAATTCACGTTCTTGCTTTCTATACTAGTGAATTAGTTATAACTCCGCCCTATGGTAGCTACTCTCCCATCTTGGGTCAGCAAGCACATTCTGGGTGTTGAGTGTTTTCCAGCTTCAGCATTTCTCTTTCAAGTTGTTTTATTGTAATCACTCCGTCATATGGTCGCCCCTCACTCCGCATTGGATTGGGTAGCACATACTTGACGTTGAGTTCTTTTCTGCATTTAGAATAGAAGACCCTCTGACCAATGCTCGCCATCATCGGCACCATACTGGTTAGAGTTACAGCATAAGCAGTTCAATTTAGATCCTCTGACCAATGCTCGCCATCTTCGGCGCCATCCTGGTTAGAGTTGCTTTCTTGCACGTTTTGGTTTTCTCCTCTAACCTTAACGGGTGCACTGCTTTGTAATTTGAAATTGTAAAAAACGAAAAATTTGGCTCGGAATATTTCAATGTTTTATTACATCAACCTGGTGTTAGAAGGCAAGGATTATGTCAATTGGGCTGAGATGATCAGCGACAATATACATGAGCAACTCCTGAGTTTGCGAAGGACTAAAACGTTTTACATGAGCTCCTATCTTGTTTACATGTTGGCACGGATGACAAGGTACAGAGGAATTTCTTACAAGGAACCCATCGGTTGTGGCTCTCACCAGTTCAAAATTCATGAGGCGTGTACACAGTTGCACCTGTCGAGCACAACCCATTACAAACGTGTGAACGATTCATTCACCATGTACATCACGAGGCTACTTCAGGAGAGGTTACAGTGCAGAATCTCTAGAAATGCCCAGGAGCTAATTGAGAGGTATGGGTGCTGGTTTATACAATTTCCAAGATTTTCATACATTAGGCTGCAAGGATTTTCTTCATACCCATATAGGCTGCCTAAGTACCCAACAGACAGAATAATAATGCTAGAGATAGCTAGACAGTTGCTGGCCTTTGACAAAATCCAGAAGAAAAAGAAGAAAGGAGGGATAGAGTTTCCAATTGTGATGGGCAACTCGGATGAGGTTTGTCCTTCGATACAGGCAGCTAGAGAAGCTGAAAGTGAGCTTCAATTTTATCATTTCTCATATCACACAAGTAGACAACACTATGACCCACACCATAACATCAACTGGGTGTTGTCAGAGGAATTCAAACACAAGGCCACCATTGAGGATTACTGGGCTGATGCAATTGATGAGATTGAAGTGAGGAAGAGAATGTTCTCTAGGTTGCCGATTACTCTGATCAGGGAGTGTGAGGTAGTTCCGGTTCCGGACCAGGTTAATGAGGACATGGATGTTGTTCATCCAGACTATGCAGCTGTTCGGGATACTCCACTTCCGCCTATTGATTGGTCAGAGCCCGAGGTTGCTGATTTGGATACTCTCTCCATCCCGGTTATGACATTCACCAGGGCATGGGTTGATAGACGGGTGAGCAGATTGAAAAGTAGGTCAATTGCCTTGACCTACAACTTAATGGGAGATCACAGGACGCCCACCACAGGAAGGAAGAAACAGATCACACGGGGTCCAGAGTCCAGAAAGAAAGAGTTAGTTCAGCCAGAGCCTCCACGAGTCACAGTGGCAGTACCTTTGGAGACACGTTCTCCAAGCATACAGGAGGTGTCTTTGTTTGCTGATCAGAGAATTGCAATGAATCAGGTACCAGAGATACAGGATGATATTCAGCCTCCCCGGAGGGAGTCAATTGGCCAGAGTGCCAATGTACCTGTTAGGATCGATCAGCAGGATGATGAGGGGACCATTACTGACCCTCAGTTTCAGCAGGAGATAGAGGCGGCCATGAATGATGGCGATGATGATGATATAGTGTCAGGTGACACTCGACCACTTGAGGACGATGAGCCTCGCCAGAATGAGGAAGAAGTGGAACAGGTTAGAGAAGTCGAGGCACAGGAGCAGCAGCCCTTTGATATATTATACGAGGTGCCCGATTGGCTTAGAGATAGAATGCGAAGAAGCCCGAGTGAGGAGATTGATCCAGCTGTTGAGATGGAAGAGTTTTTAAACCGGATCAGTGCTCCTCCACCGAAGAAAAAGGCAAGAAAGTTTTCGAAGATCTCCACGGATGAGGATGGCTCTCGCACCTTTCACGCTGTCGTACCACGAGTCGAAAGTGTGACCGAATGAAGCAGCTCCCCGAAAACTATGTGGTCACCACTGATTTGGGACGCCTCTGGTGCACGATTGTTGAGGAGGTGATAACTCCTTCCTTGCCCTTAAGGATAGATTGTTCAAAAAAGAAGGAAAATATAAGAAGTTGTTCCAGAACACAAGGCGCTAGTTGGATATGTTCAAATTTGTCTCGCTCGAGGGGCGTGATGTACAAAGGATAGAGCCTCCACGGATGTACCGAGAGTCGCATCGGCCATAGAGCTGTAGAATGGCACAGATAGCGCATAAAATGGGTCACGTGATTCAGATCGGCGACGTGCAGGTCATGGAGGAATCTTTGCCTTTGCCTTCGAGCTCTTCCGGTTTTGGGTAACGATAGATGCGTGGATCATGCTTGGGGCGACAAGCCTCCATCCATCGTGAGTAAGGTGATCCAACCGCCTTCGTGTGTTGAGGCATGTGCCATTGCAGCTTGCTGATTGATGGAGGTGTCATTCAGGCGAATGACCGATATGATTTCTCTCGGTGGTATTCTTCGGCTATCACGGGGCGTGGCTTCTTCGATGCAGCACAGGCGGATTCAGCCAAGGTACACAAGGCCATGGCCAATATCATAGATGGAGTTCATAACACCTTCGAGGCCATATTTTCTAGGCGGCTGAGTCCAGATGAGATAAATTTTGATAATTTGAGGGGTTTGTTGGTTCCCTTCTTCGCAGATGTTAAGACCTTGGTACAGATGACTTTGAAATACCGCCACATTCTCCACTTTGATCCGCATCACTCCAGGACTCATTACCCGCTTGAGAAAATCTTGTACGAGGCATCTAGCATTCAACACTCAAGTGTTAGGAGTTTCAAATGGATTGTGGGGTTCTATTTCTCATGAGGGGTTGGAGGCCTCGTGATTTTGGCAGATTTCTGGTTGAGCTTGGCAAAATGAGAGAAGGCCGGAACACGCCATCGGATCTATGGATCTTCTAGAAGACTGAGCATTTATTACATTTGCTATTTTGGGAGTGAGTGGGAATCTTTGATTCATTTAATGTACCACTCCCTATTCTGGCAGTTTTTAGGGTTAGGGCTGAGGTGGCACGATTCTGGCCACTCTATTGATTGTAACCCTAGCCGTCCTTTGGGACTTGGCTAGCTATAAAAGGGGGAGTCCCCCTCATTTGTATTCATTAGGAGTCAGAACCAGAGTAGACATTGAGAGAGCATTAGCTTTAGAGCTAGATAGTGTAACATTGTAGAGCATTTTTGCATCATTTGGAGAAGAAAGAAAGTTTTCCCTTTGAAAACTTTTGAGGAAATTGTTGTGTAACACATTTTATGATAATAGATCTTTTCATTGATGATGGAATTCGTCTTGTCATGAAATGCTAGCAAGGTTTCTTCTTCCTTTCGTATCCAAGTAGCTTAATTCATGCAAGTAGCTTACTTTAGTGTGTGTTGTTTTATTGAGATAGCTTCGCTTTATTCCATACCACTAGCGGCTTGTTGATGATAAGTTCGCCTTGTGTGGTCAACTGGACATTATCTTGAGTTTAACTTCGGTTGTGATTTACATACTTATATGTGTTGTTCTGATGGTGTACGTATGTTAATCTATAACTTGAACACCTTTCGCTATCCCCTTTGAAGATTGCACCGATTTTACTGAGGCTGTCCGACGGAGGCTAGGTGAAATCTGGTTGAAGTCTATCAAAATGAAGCTCCAGATACCCTGCATTTAGAATAGAATATAAATTTCTTAGGCCCTTTCCCCTTTACTTTCCGTATATTTCTTATTAGTTTTAGGAGAGAGATTAAATTGCCAAATCATACACGTGAGAGTCCCTTTCAAAACCATACATTAACTGCTGACTGCAAGAAATCTGGACAATTGTGTAAGTCCCCTCGTACGAACACAGCAATACACATCAACCAAACTGGGTCTATTCGCACTTAAGGAACCTTGGAGTTGAACATGCGAACTTTCTCGCAATCTTAGCGCATGGAATACTTTGATCAAGAGAGAACGGAGTAGCCCAAACTATTTTGTTCTTCGGCTGTTTGGTATGGTCACAAAAACCGCATCAACAAGTCCTTAGCATGAGGTAGATCAAGGTAGTTGATCGTTCTAGACCCTCCCATGACCTGGGGTCCTGAGTGTTTGGTCCCCCTCCTCTATAGTGTGAAACATATAATAGGGCCCAAGCACCCAACTTGAATTGTTTATCTTTTATAAGCAAGTCATGCAATATTGTTCTTCACTTTTGAATAACCTTTGTGTGAAAAAGGACTTGCTAGAAGATCTCATCCAACGACAATATGATCTATCTCATAATTCAAGCTAATGTGGCAGTCAAAGTGGAGCAAGACGCCAACAAAAATATACTTTCATTGCATCTTCTCAAGATAATAGTATTGCAACTAATTGTTACTTCTTTCATTCTAGTACATCTTGACATTTCACTAGTGGTAGAGACTAGTATGCTGTAATGTCCCCTTTCCCTAGGCAGCGGTTAGATGCAGTGGTTAGTCTACCAACTGGTCCCCATAGGCTAACAGGGTGTTCAGGGGACCCTTTTGAGGGTAATCTTTGGCTCTTCAACAGACCCTTTGGTGCTTATTTCAATTTTCTTCAGCTCAATGTCCCAGTTTATTTGTGGTGCGCCTTCCAGAGGCCATTCAGGACCATTTGACGCACACTTATTATTTTTGGTAAGTCACTCGAATGTGTTGCTCATACTTACTATTTATAGTAAGTCACTGATATGGTCATCTAGCAGAGTTTCTATATCTGGCATAGTGGCATAATTATATCCTAGAGTTATATTGGTTAATATTGGTCCTATGCATTTTATATTAATAATGTTGTTTACTTACTGGGTAGTGTTCAACGTACTACGGGAGTAAACAAGAATAATTCACAAACATAATGCACGTACTAGAATATGAATCACATTTGAATCACAGAACAATCGTAAGAGTAATTGCACAGCACAATGGATTGATTGATTTCATGAAGTATCTCAACAATACATAGCAATTGTCCCTCCGACTACAAATGACAAGATACATATATAGATGGCCGAGGTTGGTTGAGATATCAACCATTGGCAACTCTTCCTAACTACCTGCCCGACAACTAATCCAACTTTTACTTTAAACTATGCATGTATTATTTAAAGTTTAAACTATTATTATCTATTCCCATTACAGCCGACTACAACATTTATTTAATTAGTACGGTCGATCACAATATAATTATTTATTAACGTGGTCGTCTACAAACGTCAAATAATAAAGTTTAATTAAATGATTTAACTTGATGCGTTATTAAAATATTTTAAAAAGGGACTTTATTATAACGGGGATATAAGTGATTTCAAAGTATACTTTATCATATAAGTTAAAGTGTCATTTTAAAAGGGGAGATATAAGTGACTTTTAAAGTATACTTTATAATATTATATTATAAAGTTATGCACTAAAAAGGTGGGAAAAGTTGTGTTCCACAGCCTTTTGGGGACGGGGATGGGGGGACGGCTGGGGACGCGTTTCATGGACGTTTCCTAGGGGCCCATTTTTAGGGGACGGTAGGGGACGGCGACATACAAAATACATATATATATATGATTTTTTCAAAATTTATTAATATATTGTAGACAGAGAGAGGCAAAGAGAGAGATATATGTCAATAAATTAATAATTGCTAACAACAATATCAATATATAAATAAATCGCGAGAATAGTAGCATAACAACATAATAAATGTCATTAAACTTTAAAGCATTATAAAATTTATCATAGCAATATCAAACATCAATAAAACCATGGTCTATCAATATCCAAATGTTTCAAACATGCATCCAAAAGTCTCAAAGTTCAAACATGAAAATCAAAATACTAAATACATTGTCCAACAGTCTATGAAATTAAGCCTCATTCGGGCTATCAATATCAAAAGACTCAGAACTATCTAAGTCACTATCATCTTCTGGCAAGAGTGGATCATCCAATGGTAGCCCGACCAATCCTGGTTGCACCTCATCCTCATCAATTTGCCTAACGTCCTCAGGATCAACATCCCATCGTGCTGCTGGAGTCTGTCGATACTCAGTAGTCTGACGGTCCTGAAGTCTCAAGGCACTATGAACTGCAACTAATTTCTCAGCTCGTTTTGAAGTAAGCCTGTTCCTCTTAATGGAGTGGATGAAGCCATAGGTGGACCAATTCCTCTCTGCAGCAGAGGAACTAGCAATTTGTGAGAGCAAACGAATGGCAAGTTGTTTCAAATCCGGTGTGTCCTTCCCATGAAATTTCCACCATCCAATGGGGTTGTTCTGTGCAATGGTGGCCCTATCTGTCCTAGCCTCTGGTTTGTTGAATGTAGGACCCTGAAGATCAGCAAACATAAGCCACTGCTCTCTAATAATGGTTGCTAGCTCATCGGTATACATTTTACGAAGGGTTGCTGTAAGCCCCTCTATCACCTCATCATCCTCAGAAGCAAGCATTCAACCAGGTCTAGGTACATACCACTTCGGATTAAGAGCATAGGCAAGCATATGAAGAGGGGTATTCATTGTGTTCCACCTCTTTGTCACAATAGACCTAATATGGTCCTCATAAAGTCTCAACTCAGGTTCCTTTTGACGAATAGCTTGCTTCATTTGGTCAAGCATGCTATCAAAAGTCTCATATATCTCTCCCAAGCTAGGAGAGTCTATATCTGCATACCGGATTACCCTCACAGCTGGTGATATGAAAGAGCAAATATACCTACAAGCAACAAATTAAATATTAGAACTTTTAAAATACAAACTACAAAGTAAAACAAAATGTAACCAATTCAAAATTTCAAAAACAATTTAAATTTTCAGATTTCTTACTTGATAGTGGCCCACCAAGTTTCACTAAGTACTCTATCTCTCACTTCCTTGCCTTCATTTGTCTTCAACAAATTCCACCTTTTCCAATCTGCACAAACAACCATGGCTTGTAGAGCATCTTGGACCTCCAACATCCTCTCCAGCAAAATATAGTAGCTAGCATATCTAGTCTCAACTGGTTTCAGGAATTCTTTCTTTGAATAAGACCGGAATAGTGCGTGTGAAGTGTGATGGTTACATACAAACATTTGTATGCCTCTAGCCTCTGCAACTGTTGCCCTCACCCAATCTATTTTTCCAATGTCCTTCAAAGCATGTACACAGCATGGAGTCCAAAAAATATGTTTGTAAGCATTCTCAATCATCAAACCAGCTAGCTTACAAACACGAGTTGAATCTGTCACAACCTACACAACATTAGAAGGCCCAACCTCCTCTACAACCTTCCTCAAAATGCCAAACTGAAAATCAACATCCTTATGCTTCCCAGAACAATCAATAGCTCAAAGAAAGTATGAACCAGCAGGGCATGTAACAATAACATTAATGAGTGGCCTATGTCGAATATCAGTCCACCCATCCATGACAATGGAACAACTAGTCCTAAGCCATGTCTGCCTCATCTCCTCCATCAACAAGGTAGCTTTTGAATATTGTTTGTCAAGGAGGGAGGTACGCAATCTATGTTCTCCAGGGGGGGCATAAGAGGGTCCAACTGACAATATTTCTTTCACCATAGTTTTCAAATAAGGTGACCTTGCCAAATGAAATGGAAGAGCATGTGCATAAAAGAATTTGGCCACTGCATCATCAGCTTGCTCACTTTCTGCGTATTCATCAACCCCATGATTGAAGTTTTCTCACTTGCTTTCTTCTTCCCTCTATCACAACTCTCTGAAACCGATACATTGGAAGAGCCTTGCAAATCAGCTAATGGTCATTTTTTATTTTGAATGGTAATGATTTGGTCATCACTACATCCAGCCAACTTTGCAAATTGAAGTTGCTGCTCCAATGTTATTGTTGTACAAACTCTAAAACCCTTTCCACAGTCACCCACTAGATGGCCTCTAATCCTAGTATAGCTCCCATGGTGATTAGATTTACAGACATGACAAAGCCATTTCCTGTTGCCCCCTGAATTTTTTTTCTTGTTGACAGTCACATCTGTGGCAAACTGATGCAATGGTTTGTTGCGGTTGAAAGGGCCTTTTACAAACCTTTGAAGAGTGGATATAGGGCATGCAAAATGGTCTGAAGAAGCATGGGTTGGATTTTCAGAGGTAGAAGAAGGGTCTATTGACATTATTTGAACGTCATTTTCACTGTCACTACCCTCACCCTCATGACTGTCACTGCCACTGCTGTTGCTGCTCATTTTGAAATTTGTATGGCTTTTTTTCTTTATTTTTTAAAATATGAAGTTTGTATGCTAGTTGAAAATCTGAAAGTTTGTAAAAATGATACCAAATCATTTAATCAATGAACCATTCAACATTGAAAACAAAAAATGAAAATAAAAGCAAAAATTATTATTAAAAATTAAAAAAAGTGATAAAGATAATATCATAATACAGAAGCAAAAAAATTATTTAAATTTAATCTCAAACCTGGAAGTGGTAGGAAATGGAACTAAGTAAATGCAGCTCCCAACTCCTCAAAGCGTCCCAAACACAAGCAAAATGCAGCCTGAGTGAAGAAAAAAACGCAGTCAAATCCCAGCCACAACTTTACGCTAGGCGTGAGAAACAAAAACTTGAAGAAATCTGTTTCATGCCTCTTTAAAATGCAAAAACGTCTCTGTTAAATGCCCAAACGCAGGAGCAAAATGCCATAAATTGTTTAGAATGAGCTGAGGTAGAGATTTTCGGATTTCCCGTGCTGTGTGAAGTCGCCCTTGTTGTCGCTTGCCGTGAGAGCCAAATAATGTCATAATACATTGAATTGAATGCTTATGAAACTTTATTAAGTTTCATTTAAATTTTTGCTTTTAAACTTTAACACAAACGCCCACAAAAGGAATATAAAATGTTTTTAAAAACAAAAAATTTATGTTTTTTACTTTTCTGGAGCTCCATTTACGCAGGGGACAGAGGACCGTTCCCAGACAAGAGGAAACGTTCCCCTTCGTTTCCTGTGCATTTTTCTGATTCGGGGACGGTCGGGGACTGTCCCCAATGCGTCCCCAGGACGGATGGGGACGGGTACTGGGGTTTTTGGGGCAGGGGACGCATCCCCATGTAACACAGGGGAAAAGTAAATGAAATTAAAGTAAATTAAATGAAATGAAGGAAAATGCAAATTGAGTATTATAAAAGGGCATTTGAAGCTCATTTTATTGATTAATGATTATTATTCTTGTTTTGGAGAAATTTGGAGAAGAGCTTCAGCAAGGGTTTGTTGGTAGTGAAAATCTCAAGCTTTTAGAGGACGAAATTCCTCAAGAAGAACAACTCGATACAAGAGTGAGAGATCTCTCAAGCCAACTTGCAGACAATTCCATTTCAGGGATTGTACTTGTAATTCATCGTTTACAAGAAAGCATTCGAAATAAGGGTTTGAAAATTTAACCATCATTTATGAGTTTAATGTGCACATTAATAGTTATATTTTGAGATAGTTGTAATCAACATAATTAGTCAAAAGTAATTAAAAAGCAATAGAATAAATAAAATAAAATAATACATGTTTTGTTCGGGAATTAGTCCTCGATAATGATTAGTGATCGGGTGGTTGCCGATGGTTGGTGTCCTCAACCAACCTGGCTAACTATTTATAGTGCCAAATCTAATGTAATCGGGGACGAGCACAGATGATATACATTGTAATGTTTGTAGCCATATGAATATAATAACAATCCATTATTTTGTACAATTGCTATGTGACTAGTTTTATCTGTCAATATTATTTTGTACTTTAGTTTACTCTGTATTGCAATTACCACTTAGCGACTAAACATTTGGCATTGTTTCCTAAGCGTACCTAGGGAAATCACCTGACGGTAGAATGGCGTCGTGATGGGTCGTCCGACGAAGGAACCCGTACAAACAACCGAAGAACGAGAAGACGATTTGACACAGGATTTGGTGAACTTGTGGGACGTATCGTTAAGGGATCACGTACGGACGGAAGCTCTCAAGCGAGATATCCCTCAAGCAATCATCTAGGACAGACTGCAAGTTAACGACAAGGTCGATCATCTCCTCAACTAACTACCAAAGCTGTTGGCCTTCCATTTCATCATCTTGCAAGATTTTCGGGCGGAGGGCGACCACGAACGTCAAATGCAACAGATATTGCAGCGGTATGAGAGAACCAAGTAGGAAGAGGAAGAACGTGATACTAGTCGAAGACGTACTCCCGACAACCAATGATCGTATGACCAACCTTTAATGCCCATATAGCCTAATAAAGATAAGAACTAAGTACCAATCGGGCAAGAAAGACAGGAAGAAAAGGTTTGGCGATGACTCAAGTTACAGGAGCAAGAAAACCGACGACAAAGGCTAAAGCAAATTGATAAATAAATCAATGAAGATATAATTGAAATAAACCAATCTATTACAAGAGCACACCAAAACTTTGATGAAATAGACCAATCTATCATAAGAGCATACCAAAATCTTACCGAGGAAAGGGACGAAGGACCCTTCAGGACACCGTGCATAGAAAGATACAAAATTAATGGAAATAAAAATGAACTAAGAGCTTGAGAGCAATATCCGACACATTCGAGTGTTTTCCATATTAAAGTGAAAATATTAAGGTTTGCTTTAATGGAATAGTAAAAGGTGAATAGTAACTGAAAATCATAAGGTGAATAGTGAAAAGTGCCCCCATCCTAGCAACTCAAGTTGTTTTTAAAAAGTGGCCCTTTTCTTTGGATGAGGAAAGACCCTCAAGAAAATTATTTTATTGACTTTTATTAAAAAATTCCATGAGAGGTTATAAAGCAATGTGTTGGGCTTCCTTTTGAGCATTTTATTCTCATTTTTACAAAAGCAATTGCAGGTTTGAGCTCTGGACAAGGGTTACAGCATTGTTTCAGCCTTCTAGGAACGAAAACTCTTAAAGGCTATCGTGAATTGGACGAGAACCCAATTCACCTTTGGGGAGGGCCTCCCTTGAGTCTTCATTTGGGCTTTATTGGATGAGTTTCAGGTATATATTTTTCAAATCTGAGTTTGCAGCAGTATTATATCAGCATATTGCAACAGATCAGGGGCAGCCATAAGCAGTATAGACCTTTTCAAGGCATTGGCAACTCATTTTATACCATACCTCAACTTGCTGCATCATTTCAAGAACACAGGCTTCAAACCCTAGGTGCTACGAAGGGTTTCATACCAATTATTGGATCTGATTTACATATTCAATTAGCTGGAAATTCATATCAAACCCTAGGGCAGATTTGTGAAGCGGGGAAGAAGCTGAAAAGGGTTTGTCTTTGTTGTTCAAGTTTATATCAGATTGTATATGCAGACTTGTGGTATGTACAGTAACATTTGAGCCAATAAATTCATCATTATTCCTCTCTATTTAAATTGTATGGTTTATTTAAGTTTTAGCAGTAATTTCCTTCCTTCTAGTTTGCAATATTGTTGCGTATATCAACATTCAGCAAAAACACACAAAAAAGTCAAAAAAACACAAAAGCAAAACAAAAACAAAAACCTTCCTATTTGCTGGTCAAAGACTTGAAAAGACAAAACTCAGAAAATCAGATCAGATTTGGGTTGGGGATCTTTCACCGGAGCACTACATTGAGAAAGGTAAAGAATATTTGGTTTGTTAAGCAATCTCTTATGATGTGGTACCAAAAATTTAATTATTTTGTGTTAAGTTGGAATTTTTGAGATCCAAATCAGAACATTGCATCTACTATAAGATGGATGGTGATCATAATCTCATTATTATGTTATATGTTGATGATATGTTGTGTTTTCTTAATAGGAAAGGTATGATTCATGATATGAAGTCTCAACTTTCAACACAATTTCGGATGAAAGACTTAAGGGTAGTCAAGTACATCTTAAGAATGGAGATCAAAAGAGATAGAGTGAACAAGAAACTTTGGTTAAGTTATACTATGTGAACTCAATGTTAGAGAGGTTTAACATGTCAGGTTGTAAGACGTTATGTGTTCTTGTTATAAGGGGGACAATGTTATATGTTGAACAATGTCCAATTTCTCCCAGTGAGATGGAAGAATGAGCATAGTATCTTATGCTAGTGCAGTCGGGAATTTGTTGTATGTTATGGTTTGCACAAGACCAGACATTGTCCAAGTAGTGAGAGTCCTTAGTCGATTTTTGGCTAATCCTGAACAAGTACATTGAGATACAATAGAGTTTTCAAGTATTTATGAGGTACCTCTGAGTATTTTCTTATGCTACCATGGTTATCCTACAAGAGATAGACATTCAATTTCTATTCATAGGTTTGTGGATTCAGATTGGATTGGAGAAGTCGACAACAAAAGATCCACCAGTGGATATGTTTTCACATTGTTTGGTGGTCCAATCAATTGAATGAGTAAACAACAGGTTGTGGTCACAGTTCACTATAAAAACAAAGTACATGGCAACAACTCATGCTTGTAAGGAATCCATTTGGCTTAAGGGGTTGTGACCAAATATTGGACTAGAAGCAAAAGCCATTACAGTTCATTGTGATAGTCAAAGTGCCATATGTTTAGCAAAAAACCCAATCTTTTATGCGAGAACAAAGTATATTAATGTTTAGTACCATTTTGTTTGAGATATGGTAGAGGATGAGAGGGTGACCCTAGAAAAAGTTGACACTTTAAAGAATGTTGCACATGCACTAACAAAGCCAATGAGCACAAAACAATTTAGGTGTTGCTATGAGTCCATGGGCTTCTTGGCCCCTAGCAATTAGATTATGCTGTTAATACTCCTTTTGCTCTTGCAAAATGTTCGACAAGTGGGAGAATATTAGAAATGATGTCTCAACCTATCTCCTATTGATAAGATTACAAAAAGTGCGAAATTTGGCTTATAAAATAGAGAAACTTAATTTCTAAGCTATAGAGCTATTTTTTGGCCAAAAATGAATTTTTCAAGTTGTTTGGCACTATCAAGGGGGTTCTTGTTGCAAAGGTATCTTCAAGATCTATAATTTAAAAAAAGGGGCCCAATCAACCTCCCAAATCAAAAAATATGGCCTCCAAAAGTTTGCGTAGGAAATGTAAAAACATGTTGGACACATAAAAAAGTTGTAAGAGGGAATTACATTTGTTGACCAACTAATGATGCATGTTATAACACATCATCAGGCACCTTTGATTGGAGATAGTGGAACCAAAATGGAACATCCAGTTTGGTGAGTGCATTATAATGAGGTTATGATAGGTGGAAGAATATGCTATTTTCAACCTATAAACTCATCTTCAAATTCGGGATTTGGGAGCCACTTTTGGGTGGTTAAGATCATAGTTTTCTAATTACAGTTTAATGGTTTCATCATCATGTATTGTATCTCCCATATATTAGGTTTTTGATATGGAGGTTGTGTGAAGAGTTATTTAGTTCTCAAAATTCTTCCAAATCTCTAGTTGGTGATACTCCTGTGAAGGCTTGCTCTGCAAGTGTATTGTAACTGTGTTGTTTACTAAATAATATATTGGGTTATATTATTTATTTTATGTTTATATGTGTTTTTTTTGTTTTGTAATAGTTAAAAAAATGAAATTTGCACAACACTCTTCTTAGAATTTTAGTGTATACTTTGCTTCCTTTGAATAATATTATCTTAGGTTCATGCATTTCAAATGTAATAGAACTATTCCTATAATAGGTAGTTTATGTGAGAAAAGCATCATATGAATGCAGTCATTTAGCCTCCAAAAATCTTTGTAATGAAGCAAATATCAGTTGAGTCCATAAAATTAAGTGCACCAAAGGATACATGATGACATAAGACAAGGCCATCAATATTTTTGTACATGCTCAACAAGGATCTATGTAATTTCATTCAAAATTAGTTGGTGTACGTTCCATTGCAACAAAATATAAAACTTTTTAAAATGTATGCTAGGAGAAACCCGAAATAACAATTTATTCAAATGATGCATAAAATAAGGAAAAGAATCAAAAATCAAATCCTTCAGAGACTATTTTAATAAAATCACCATAAGTGGAATGCTTACAACAAGTTTGCAACACATTTCCCAAAGTGATGAGCACTAGGAAAGAAATTAAGCTACAGAAGAAACAAAGCATCTCAACAAGTTGAAAATTTTGATGCTAGCAATTAGTTGTTTAACTATGTACGAAAAAATTGTATATAGTGCAACTATTAGAACTGAAATTTATTGGATGATGTTTGGTCAGAAGATTAAACAAATTCAAACTAGATGAGATGTAGGAAAGCAGAAATAATATCTCTTCAACCTATCAGTTTTGGAAATAGAAGAGTTGAAAGAAAAAACTGAACCTGCAGCATTTCATCTAGTATCCCAACATCCAAAATTCTAGGAATAAACCCTGCACCAATGCCTTGGATTTGTGAGAGGCCTGCTGACTTGCCAAAGCATATAGACATCTTGAATTGCTAGCGAAAGTCATTTTAGCAAAGTACTGATTGACCAAAGAGAAAGTTTGAATACCTGCTCCTGACATAATATTTCTCCCAGTTTGTTCCACTCCAATAATCTGTTTAATAGATCAAAAATACAAATTAGAGACCTGCCTTTGGTGTCATTAAAAAATAACCTAGATATTAAGAAGATAGTTCTCCATGTTTGTAATGTATAATGTACTTACAAAACTTGAACACAACATTCTAACAGTATTCACTTCAATTTCCCCAAATGTCATCATAAATTACTTACTAGGAAAGTCATTTTCCTGTTTGCCATCAAGTATGCCTAGTATTAGTTAATTTCAAGATAATCTAATCTCAAATAGTTATTTTTGACAAATTAACCCAACATGGATTATATGAAGATTCAAGATAAAATAGATGATCAACAAGTGAGGAGCAAGATAAAGGAAAGCAAGCACCAGAATGGGTGAGATCCAAAGCAAACAGAAAGAGGAAAATTACACCTTATTATAAAATTAACTTTAACACAAAATGTTGAACCAATGGATTAGATTTTTGGGGCAAGTAAACATTGGGCAGATGCCAATTCGTCAAAGGTAGTCATAAAAGACATCAAGGAAAGAGTCCTTAAGTGCAAAGAACACAAGGCAGCCTTTAAGGCTAAAATCAAATAAATATGAGGATTTTGTTACTCTTTTTTGTAACTTAGTCCAAGCCCTATAGGATATATGCAACAAATTTTACAATCTACTAATAAGTCAAGAAAACTAGATCAACTAGTTGCAAATCAAAAAACACCAAGAAATGGATTCATAAAATTTATCAACAAAGTACAAGGGTGTTGCAAATGTTGTATGCTTTGCTGGCAAAAGCAAGAAAGGTAAAATATGAGATTTCAGATATGGAAAAAGATATTACAAGCCAACTTTCTACTTATAAACAATTTGGAAAAAAGCTTAAACCTGCCAACACACTAGAATCAACTAAGTTGAAAAAAAAAACAAGTTTCTATCAATATACCCTAGGGAAATGTCCCCTACATATTTTCACCCATCTCCTATAGAGGATGTTTTTGTGGCAAGAGTTTCGCCCTTGGTCTCCTTGTGTTGTGCAGCACAGCGCTTGGGTTCATGACATGGCTTAACCACCTCCTATGGATCTTGTATAAATCTGGCGGTTGTATCGAGCATTAATAGGTCGATCTTTTGGTGCAACGGCAACCACCAATGTAACAATTGGTATCAAAGCCGAGGTCACAGGTTCGAACCCCTTGCTTGCGCGGGGGGGGGGATTATTGCAAGAGTTTCGCCCTTGGTCTCCTTGTGTTGTGCAGCACGACACTTGGGTTCGTGACATGGCTTAACCGCCTCTTGTGGATCTTGTATAAATCTGCATTAATAGGTTGATCAATCTTTTGGTGCAACGACAACCACCAATGTAACAATTTCAAGGATGCGGAGACAAGAAGGAAACATCCCCACCCCATACCCAATTTTGAAAAAATCTTGGAAACGTTTCAAAAAAATCAAATTTCGAGAAGGAAATAGTAGGGTATGACTAGCCATCCCCTACAGCCTAGCCAACATAAAAAACAATTAAAAAATAAACAAAATTCTTATACTTATACATCTTTTTATAACTATTTTTTCAAGTACTATATGTATTTCAGCGCCCTGCCGCCACCCCGCCACCATCCCCCTGCCATCCCCCCGCCGTCCCCAAACTTAGGCCTTGGTCCCCCCGTCCCCGAAACCCGTCCCCACGTCCCCGCATCCCCCCGTCAGGAAACTCCATGGAACTATGGTTAATTTCTTCGTTCTACCCATGGAGCTATCAGACCCTTTGGATATGTAGCTTATCTATTTTTCACCTTCAGACATTTTTATCTTTAACATGATTTTTTATATGGGTTGGCTTGTTATGGTAGCATTGATATGCATTACCCTATGCTAATCTCAGGTTGCATATGTCTACTGGCCACTTTCTATTGCAAAATCCATCTAATACACTTACCGTTAAACTAATTTTGCGCATTATATGATGTTTTTCCAATTAAACAAATTTTCATACAAATGACATCATATTAAATCTGATATGTTAATTCGAATATAAGGCTCTCCTTATCATTCATCTCTAAAATCAAATATTAGAGATATTTGCAACATTAATGATCTTGAGCTCTTTTAGTCTCTTTCACTTACATGTTTCATAAAGATACAAGATTGAAGAATTTGGAAATATTAAATCAATTTATACATTAGCATCAAAACAAAACAGTAAATCCTTGGATTGAAACCATTTTCAGAGCCCATAGTCAGTCCTACAACAGATGGTTTGGTGACGTGAAGAAGTATGAGGATGCTAAGACTTTGACTTGATCCTTATAGCACATATCAAACTTGTCTATAACAGAGATCACAGTTTCAAATCTGGAGGAGAGTATTGTTGTACACATCATTGACACTATAAGGTAAATGGATAAACAATTTCCTTGTGGAATGCTTGCATAAGGATTGTCTCACTTGGTAATGACCTAAGAGGCTATCTTTACCTTTTAACTTTTATAAACTCATAAAAAATCTAAGAAGTTGCATTATATTCAAAAAAAGTTTGAGTTTAGAATGTTCTGCATATAAAAAAGCTATGAACCATTTAGTTACGATTTAAACATTAACCACAAATACAATGGATTAGTAGTAAGGTGTGTATTGTATGTGTTCGGAATGAGCGATCCAAATAGAGCTTGAAAAGATTTCAAACTGTTTGAGAAGCAAGTATGATGAAAAATAATGAGCAAAAGCTTGAGGTTTCACATCCATGTTTCAAGATGAGTTTTGACTAGGACTGGGATGAACAGCCACATTGAGAGGTCTAATTTGGCATCTTCCTTTTGAATTGTAATCAGTTTCAAATGTCATTATTTCAAGCCTCCAAATTAGTTCCAACCCAAGTGTTGAAGATGGATGACAGATTTCACTAGCACAGAGATGCTTGTAATCTAGAGGGCAACCTGTGTGTACTTACACTATAGAAGCTGCATCAAATACAAATTGAGAGGAATCCTTTTCACAGCAAATGAAAACATGAACATAAACAACTCCCTTCTTGCACTCATAAAATATTGTCCAAGGAAATTTTATTTGAAAAATTTATAATCAATTGACTATTTTGTGTCACAATGAAATGGAATCCAAGAGTCAAGATCATGTATATTGTTGGTCATACCTTGATGTCTGGATTTTTACTTTTCAGATAACGGCCAACCCCAGTGACAGTCCCACCAGTTCCAATTCCTACAACCAATATATCTATCTTACCCCTAGTATCCTCCCAAATTTCTGGACCTGTTGTCTGAAAATGGGTCTACATTAAAGCAAAAAATAGATTAGTATATTGAAGCATCAACAAAGGATACCGGGAGTACATTAGTCGCACAGCTAGAATTTTTTTAATATTAATCAGGGCTTAGTTTATCCAGCAGCTAGTACCTCAGGATTTGCAGGGTTCTCAAATTGTTGAAGCATGTATGAATTTGGTGTTTTAGAAAGGATTTCCTCAGCCTTCTCAATTGCTCCGATCATCCCCTTAGCAGGATGCGTAAGGATGATTTCTGCTCCCAAATCATGTAATACAATTTGTCGTTCCAGACTCGTCGATGAAGGCATAGTTAAAATGAGTCTATACCCCTTTGCAGCAGCAATAAATGCAAGACCCATTCCTGTATCACCGGTAGTTGGCTCTACAAGAATAGTCTGCAATGTAACTATATCAGTCCTCTTGTACAAATTCTATACAAGGACGTAAATACTACCTCTTGTTTCTTCCTCAACAACAATTTCCAAAGCAAGAAGTCTAAAACTTAAGACATCAAAGCTGCAAAGAATTTCACAGCCATTCATTTCACCTAAAGGTCCAGCAAATATCACCTCTAAGATGCCAGTAAGCTTTCTATACAAAAGAAATGCAAATGTATTCCAAACAAAAACCTTCCAAAAGAAACTCACCTTTCCAGAAGCAATCGCTCCCTTCAGTTCAGCATCAAATATCATACCGTGGGCAGTTCTGCAAGAATAGAAGGCTGCTAGTTAATTTCACTCTTTATTCTATAGTTCAATCAATCAAATATAAATCAAAGCACTCACCTGGCCTTTGCACTAAAGCAAGGCTCCATGAATTCAAGCTTTGCAGCAATATTTGCTACACATCCCTTAACAACAGTGTTCAGATAAACCATGGGTGTCTTTCCAATCAGCTGACCAAATATTAACCTATCAGTAACAGAGCATATATAGCTTCCAAGCATTTTAAGATTATGATGATTAATACTGTATATTGAATTTAGAAATACAAGGTTCAAAGTGTCATATCAACCAGCAACTTCTTTATAGTCAAAATTTAAACCTAATACTATATTATCTGTTCCTCTATTATGGAATATAGGTCCGCAACTCCTCTTAAAAAAAATTCTCACTGTGTACATATATTAATTGATGAAACAATTCAATCAATTTCCTGACTGAAACACAGATCAAAATATCTAGATACTTGTCATGAGATATCTTGATATTGTTACTAACAATCAACTTTTCTCCAAGTCCTGCCTTCATACCAAAAATAAATTGCATCGACTAACAACAATCAATTTCATACAGTAAGAATATTGTAAGAATACAATTTTCTGGGTTTACAAATGTTTCTGAAAAGATGCTGATGTTTTAAATGTATTCATATGCCTAAGAAAACATTGCCTGGCCCAAAAATTTTCCCTTAACCAAGTTGCATAGCAAATATTTATTTTTTCCCAGATAATCTACAAAAAATCCCTAGCTTTCTTGCTTAGTAGACCATGCAAAATTAATCTGTTTTGATTTATTCCTTATCATTTTCTCTTCCTTCAAAATTATTCGAAAAACTGGTTCTCTGAAAACTTTTCTCCTTAGGTTATATCAATTTTAAATCTAAAGAATTTATCAACTAATACATGTCATTCGATGAATTTGGGAGAATGGATACTCCTCAGTCCTTGGCACTAAACTGAAGGAGGTCAATGATTCATGGATCTGATACCAAAGGGCTGCATAAGTATCAGGGTGTTTATTCTCCCAAGCCCCAACTAAAAAAAACAAAAACTTTTTTATTTTCTTTAGAAATATGTATTGGTTCCCAAATCTGCATAAAATTAAATCCTAAAGGTTTGCCACATCTTATGCTTAGGTTCAATGAAAGGTTTAGCCAATGAATGGGAGGCTAGTCTTATACTCTTCCCCCCTGCACTTCAAGATCTGCAGGACCTAGGGGTCACCCTTAATAACACCGAAAATGAATATCATATGAAGTCATATTACAGAGCCTAGCAGATGATTATCTTCATACAAATGAGCAAGGATTTATTGTTTGAAGGCATAAACAACACATTCATTGTCATCTTCATAACCCTGGTATGAAGAATGAGAATAATTATAAATAATTTATGATTTGGCTTTGGAATTGGCTTTCAATTTGAAAATTGTTTCTGAGACTAAGGGAAAGTCATTCAAGATGGATTGGTGCCTATCTAAGGTTACACGGTTGTAATGCCCAACAATCTCACATATTACATTCTAAACATATTTTGATGGTCATTCTATCACTATTACCTTATAACAATGAGACCTACTACTGGCTTACAATGCAACTCTTCTTACAAATCCATTTATAATGAAAACACTCTTACCATTTTCACAAAAGCATTTATACTGTTCTTTGAATAGATCAATTAATGCAAACAATTCATAACAGCAAATGTGTATGAAGCATAGCAGCAAAAATCGTTTGGGGAAAAAATCAGCAAACCAAAAGTTGCAGGATTTTTTGAAAAAATTGGGGAAAAATAGGATTTGAAAAAAAACATAAAAAATTGTAGAAAAAGAGACAAAATCTAGTTTATTTAAAAACTTAAGGTCATTTCCATAGCATAGAGATATAGAGAGCAAATAAAATTGAGATTTTAACCCGTGAATTGTAGAAAATAGGTTTTTTTTGTTTATATTCATATCACTAATTACATTGCATTGCACAAAATATACTTCATAGTGCATGAATAATAACTAGATGTTGACATATGACAAAATGTCAATTACAATATAGTTTGTAACTTTGTACAAAGAAAAATCAAATGTAGCCAATGAGAACTACGCTAGAGGGTAGCAAGTCCTGATGATGAAGCTCCTAGTTCGGAGCTTCTCCTAATTTGTTCAACCACGTGACTATCCAAGTGAGTCTCTAGCATCTCAAAATCCTCAAGCTCAAGAAAGTCCTCATCAGCAGCAATCCACTCAAACTTTGGATCAATCTCATCAAGGTCAATTGGCTCGTCATCCTCAACAGTACCTGTTTTTGTCCATGTAGAAATTAGTCTTGGCCTTTCAAGTGAAAAAAATAATGAATACAATTTCAACTAACTGCAAGTATATTGAAAGTCTAACCTTGAGCTTTCTTTAGCTTCAAGCGAAGGTTGTGGTGAACAAACACCAAGTCATTCATCCGTTGTTGTGTTAGCCGGTTGTGTTTTTTGGAGTGTATGTGTTCAAAAACACTCCAAATACGTTCACAAGCGGATGAACTGCATGGCTGGCTCAAATGCGTCTCACCATCCATCTAAGGTTTTTGGTTTCATGACTAAAATAATCCCACCATTGTGCTGCAAAAACACATTACATAGAGATGATATCACGTAAGAATATCTTAAAATAATCTTAACACTTAATGATCATGTCCACAAAATAGAGAGACTTTCACAAGTTTATAGAGTCTATTTGGTAGCAAGGTCTTCTTGCCTTCCACGACAACCTTAGATGAGAGAAAACCCCTTGCTTGCTTGTACATTGCTAACTCTCCCATAGCTGCCTATAATTGTTTTGTGGTAGCAAACATATTTTCCATGCATACAAACAAGCACTATGAAACCTCACCATCATCATGTCTAAATGAAGAGTTATAGAACAAACTTGGATTAAGATAGTATCCTACAACATGGAGAGGAGAATGCATCTGTTGATCCCATCTTCTATCAATTATGTCCCATGATGGCATATACCTGTCCCTATTATTTTCCATCCTACCCCTCATCACCTCCTTGGCCCTATCCACAGCCTCATACAAATATCCCATGGGGGATTTATCCCCATCCACTAGTCTCAAGACTTTTACTAGAGGCTCTGAAAATTCTACAACTTGTTCAGCTACATCCCAAAAACTAGTAGAGCACATGTACTTTGCCACTGCTATGCCATCTACTAGATTTGTGAAGCCAGACTCCATCCACTCATTTGAAACAAACATTCGTTTCAAATTCATTTTTTGTTGGCAAAGAGTCTGTAGTGCAAGGAAGTGTGTTGCAATTCTTGTCACCCCTGGTTGAACTAGCTCCTTGCCCTCTATGAAAGTACACATCATGCACAAAACCCTCGTGCGATTATAAATGAACTTTTTAACACTGTGGGCCTTTTGCAATACCTCCTTAACCCATTCAAGCTTTTCAATGTCCTCAAGGGTTAAATCAAGGCAATGTGTTGCACATGTGGTAAAAAATATAGAGGGGTATTTATCCGTCAAGAGTCTCCTAGCAGCTACACAAGTTGCAACATTGTCTGTAATAAATTGAACCACATTTTGTGGCCCTACTTCTTTGACCACCCAGTCAAACATCTCGAACAATACAGCTGCAAATTTGATTGTATCTGATGCATCTCAGATTTTAAAAATATAGTGCTAATTTCACAAGAGACAAGGAAGTTGATGAGGGTTCGATTCCTTCTGTCTGTCCATCCATTTGACATTATGGTGCCACCAGTCTTTGCCCACTCTAGCCGATGCTCCTTAAGAACATCATTAACATCTTGTACTACATCATTGAGCATACCAACCCTCAATGTCTCATAAGATAGGGCTTTGAACCCAAGACCCGCAGCTACAATAGTATCCACCATACCTTTCCAATATGGTGACCTAGCAACATGAAATGGCAAGATAGAGTAGTACCAAAAATTTCCAATCCTTCCTTGCTTGTTCATGGACATTCTTCCTCCATCCTATACTCTCCAAAGTGGTATGTGATCCTGGTGTAGTATGAGGTGCAAAGAAAGCATTAACGTTTCCTCCACTTGTGTTTGGGCCACATGTTGTAGAAGACGGTGCTGACCCTGATTCCCTCAAAAACTCATTTGCACCATCTTCCTGACCCTAATTCCCTCTAGCACTAGTAGAATTAGAACCTATTTCAACCCCGATTCTTGCCTTTTTTGCCTTGTTCTCAAGAATCGCATGAAGAGCCTGTCTTGCCTAATATGTGACATCTGCAGGGCATGCTAGACAAGGAGTGTTGTTATTTCCTAGCTCCTTTGCCAAGTGCCATTTGAAGCGATAAATGCCCCTAGTGATATCATTCAAACACCAATTTGTACCCAAAAGTGAAGTGCAATGTGTCCACGCAAAGTCTTTTTGACATGGTATTATGATCAAATCTGCAAAAACATTTTAATTCAATCTACTTTGCCTTCAAAGGCCACAAGAAAGTTTGAACTTTTAAGGCATGAATGATAAAATTTGAAGGAAATGTGTCAATCTTGAAACATTCTAATTCAGTCTACTTTGTCTTTAAAGGTTGGGATTGCCCTCATTATACATATTACAGATGACAATACTCTCAGTTCATTTAATATTTCGAACATGTCACAATCAAGACAAGTTGACAAGCAATCCAATCCAACAGACTAACGAAACAACATAACTGTACTATTCTAATCTAATTACAGCAAATAGACAAGGGAAAACAAATATTGTTGAGAAGCAAATAATAAGAGCAGAAGTATATTAATGTTAATGTACAAGTGAGAAGGATGTTCTCGGTATGCTATATTTTATGTTAACAAACAGGTGTTTAGAAGGATATTAAAAGACAAACATGAAGGTATACAGGGCATCCAACACAACTATTTTATGACATCTGGATTTGAAGATCCAGAGATGTATGGCGTAGATTAAATTTTGTATATAGGATTTGTGGAGATCTTTCAGCTCTCTAAAATAATTTTTCTTTTGCTGCGCTTCTCTATTTATTTATTCCAAGAGATTTTGCATTCTCACATTTGTAGATAAAGTTATAAGAGTAATGCCATGGAGTGACTCTTAAAAATCCCACATAACTATAAATTGATGAAAGAGGTGTAAAATACTTGAGAATAATTTTGATACCTCTCATCGAGTTGTCCTAAAATAATATAAAATAATAATAGATCTCAATGATTGAGTCCAGAGAACTAAAAGTCATATGTGATCAAATCTATTTAATTATTTCTTGAGGCACAAATATACTATTTATGTTCTTAGAGTGTAATGTCCCCTATCCTAATTTGCCCTAGAATTTGCTTATCGATCACAAATTACAACAAATTAGGGTTAAAGTTTTCACCTTATCAAATAAATATCTCTTTAATGATATAATCTTGGATTCAATCCTACATTCACCACAAAAACAACATTCACAAATATGTATATATGCTTGTTAGGATTAGACAATTGCATCACATTCGTAGATTATCAAAACTGCAAACATGTAAAGAAATTGGGAGAAGGGACATGATGGGTCCGCCCAAAGCCATATGCCAAGCCTAAGAGAGTGTATACCATAGCCCTCCCCCTTGGCGTCTTGTACCTACTTTCCCCATCAATGTCTCAACCCCTAAAGACACTTGCCACCTTGTGGGATTGGGCGGTGATCACAAGTGGGCTTTTTTGGCTCTTCCTTCTTGAGGAATTGGGCGGAGGTCACAAGTGGGCTTCTGGCCCCTACCACTTTGCCACAAGCCCTACCCACAGGGTGGGTTTCAAACAGTCAACACAATTCTGATTCAATCATAAGAAATCCTTCATTAACTACTCTTATTATCTTATAAGCAAAATGCATACATAGGTAAACAATGACTTGCAGACAATACACCTAATTATATTGAAATATTTGATAATAGCACCCTGTTATGATACACGGGTCTGAGTCTCTTTGTCCTTCTAATTTGTATGTTCTTCTCCTTGATCGATCTGTTCTCAATACTCAAAAATATTGCTTAAAAAGAAACCAATAGATTAGTCTCAATCGAGTAATGATTAAAAATTGTTGCAAGCATCATTATTGCCTATATAATTTGTATATTTATATTTTTATACGAATATATATATATATATATAAATATATACTAGAGATATATATACTTCTATAATTATATATATTCTTGCAACAATGTACTTATTTGATGATCTTTGCTGCTATACTCAGATAATGCCCCTATTTTTGTCCTTGTTCACTATTGTATATCTATGTCTTAGATCTGATTCCATTCTGCTACCTTTAATGAGTCCCCCTTATTATTTATTTTCCATCCTATTTCAGCGGGTATAACAGAAATGTAAAGTGCAGAAATGTAAAGAAGGTTGATCAGTACTACTGATTCAACATTACAATATCATGTTTCAGCTGCACTAGAAAGAGATATGCATATCAATGGATGATCAAAGTGTTAGGAAACAATCTCCAATATCAAATACAAAATACCCAACTTGAAATATGATGAAACGAAGGAAAATACCAGGTCTGTTATACAATTGCAACGAACAGAAAATTAGACCAGCGATGCCCTAGTTCACCAAAATGCTCATAACTTGCTCAAAACACTTCCGATCGACCTCAAACTAAAAGCAGAAGATGCCTCGAGGCTAGGCATACAATCTCCAACAGCAAAACCACTCCAATCAGCCCTTATTATTTTAGCACGCATCCCAAGGCACGAACAGCAAATGAAAACCTCCTTGAGAAGGGCGACCACTAGCAAAAATCAACCACACCTTCTAAAATCACCAAAACAAGAGCATAGGGGCACCCAGGTACTAGGAATCCAATGAGTCATTACCCATAAAAATCGCTCCACTCCTTGAAAAGATGTGAGTAAAAATGTGCTACAGCCATACTCAGACCAGCAACATGAAAAACTGATAAAAGCTCACCCAAATGATCAAATACTAAAAATAACAAGTTATCCAACCAAAATCAAAAGATGTCACATGAATCCATCTCCAAATGAGCTATGTCTGCAACCTTTGGATGAAGAAGCAGTCTCAAACCAGCTAGGTACTATCTCTCAAGTACGAAACTGATATAAGCTAGGAGGTATGTGTTCCTCGAAGCAATGGTTCTGAAATAATTTCAGTAGCACTTCATTATGATAAGCAATGGATAATGAAATGAGAGAACAAGGCCTCTTATTTATAACTTTCTCCACCCAGGAATTCAAACTTATTTTCCCTCCAAATAGGGTGCCCAAATGAGAAATGTGTCATGTCCCCTTCTCAGTGACATCTCTCAGAGGACAGGATTGGCCTATCACACGACCCTCGTAGGCTGATTGATTGGATAGAGGGTCACTTCGGAGCTTGGCTCAGCTTCAGTTAGCAGAGATTGATCAGTGGTCTTTCGTTCTGGCTCGATCGGAGGCTTTTTGCATAATTGCTATTTTTAGCAGTTCCTGGCAGGCAGTGTGGGACCCCTGCTATTTTTAGCAGTATGGCTTTGGCGGCATCCGGAATCACTTCAGAGTTCGTCAGCATCAGACGGAACAGGAAACGGATAAGTAACGGGAGAAATATTAATATTTAATTACATTGATTAAATATTAATTAATTAAGAATTATAATATAAAGTTATAATTTAAAATTATAACTTAAGTGATTTTGCCTTGAGGGGTGCGCCCATCATCAAAAGGGGCCAGTTTGGCAATTAATGATTATTATAAAATATTTCACGGAGACTATTGAAATATTAAAAGATTAAAATGTGAATATTTTATTAAAACCCTATTCTTGAGGAAATCGCACTTTTCAGCATAAAGAGGATTTTGCCTTGGGTTTTGAGCCATATATGAGATTATTGGATTTTGAGAACTAATCAAATTGATCTGAGCACAGACTTTAGGGTTTGAACTCGACTTCCTTGGGGAACGAGCCATCTCCAGCGGAAAGCAATTCAGAGAGTGTGAAATATCACTTGATCTATTGCCAGCAGAGGTTTTCTCATACAGAGGAAATCACAGAACTTCAGAGGATCGATTATTTACAGAGTTTTCTACAGTGTTTTGCATCTAGAACCTTCTATTCACCTGGGCGCCCAATACAGAGACACAAACATTGGTTTTGGTGAAAGCCGTACAGCATTAATTGCTGTTTCTGACAGGCCGTACTTTCCTGTCAGGCCGTACCTTCTCAGAAACACGTGCTTACCACTTTTGAGAGAAACGCATCTCTTATTTGCTTCTAACTTGCATCAAAGGAGGCGCCAACCTTGCTGGAGTCATCTGCAGACATCAGGCAGTAGGAGAAGAGGCTTATTTATTGCAGCCGTACATTTCTGTACTTCAGTAGCAGCAAATACCAGGTTCTTAAAATATTGAAAATTCATCATTTTATTCATTGCATGTATCTGGGTATTTTTGTAATCAGTAGAGAAGATCAAATAAAGTTACTGGCATCCATTTTCTACAGTTTCCAGAGTTATTTTATTTTTATTGAATTTATTTCAATTTATTGCAAAAATCGTACCTTTCATTTATTGCATCAAAAACACAAAATTTGCAAAAAAAACCAAAACCCTTCAGAAAAACGTAAAACTCAGTCAGAAGCAGTGTCAGGGGGAAACTAGGGTTTCTACAAAATGAAACATCACTTAATTTGCATTTTGACTCCATCTTGACCCTCCTTGGCTTAGGCATCCAAAAGCACATAAGGAATATCACTATATAAAATGCAAATATCCACAAGTTGGGCATCCAAAATAACTTAAGTGAAATAACTTAATAATATTCAAATATTTCCCAAGCTAGGCATCCATTTTTGCCTTAGCAAATAGTTCACTTAAAAACATTATACTCACCAAATAAGGCATCTAATTATGAAATCACTTATGTCAACAAACCTGCCAAAACAAACTCCAAGGGTGTTGGAGACAAAACTGCTCATACTACCCTGCTAGAAATAGCCCTTGCACTAAATTGCTGAACTGCTGCTAAAAATAGCACTGCCAAAAATGGCACTTACTAAAAATAGCATACTGCTAAAAATAGTAAGTGACTCCAAACTCATTTTAAGCACAAATCGGGCAGCCGTCGCAAAAGTCATCTAATGCAGATGCATGTCATACCATTCTGAAGCTCTCTAAAAATCCAGAAAGACCTAGAAACCCTTCTACCAAACTCCTGCATGCAACTCCCGAAAACTCTGAAAGAAACCTCCTAGAAAATAGGAAACCCTAATTTTGCCCCTGACTAGCCTACAAGCCTCTGAAAATAGGCTAACAGTCATTGGAAAGCGTAGTGCTAAAAATGGAGACATTACACTCCACACTTCTCAAAGATTGCTTGTCCTCAAGCAATGCCACCACAACTCAAAAAAATCTAGACTGATCCACACCAAACCAAGTACGATCCCAGGGTCCCGCGTTCGTCTTAGGAAGGACCCACCATGCCGATGCTACACCACTCTGATCACATCAGTGAAACCATCGTGCTAGATTTGCACTATCCTCCCCTATGACCCCAAAATGTTACCACCCATGAAACTCAAACTAAAAAACCTGTAAGGACTAAAATCAATACCTTGTAGCATCTCTTGCCCAAACGACTCTGAGAAGTCTATATCAGCAATGCCATTGTCTATCTCAACCCTGGGCAATAGGAAAAAAGTCGGCTCAACTAAAAATTGTACTCAACATATCTCCTCAAGGTGTCAAGCAGAGCCACGACTACATATGTGACTTCTCCAAATTTCCTTGCAAAGAGGAAAGCAATCCTTTGCAAGAGCTCAACAAACTCATGCTTATCAAGGTCAGTTCTGAGGACTAAACACCGTGGGCATTCTCAGTGTTCAGAAAGTCTACCACTATTATGATCAGCTTGAGTTCACTAAGGCTGAACGTCACTTCAAGCGTGTTCACGAGACTTTCCTGACCTATACAGTGAGAAATTTGGACCCGGAGTTGCACGTTCGTATCTCGGCGGTTTCTAGAGCAGCGATGGATGGTTGGGCGGACTGGTTTATTCAATTCCCGACATACACTTCTATCCGAGTATATGGATTTACAGGAAATCCAGCCATGCTTCCACACTATCCTTCGGATAGAACAGTTTTTATGGAGTTCCTGAGGCAGTTGCATGATGTTCATCGTCATTTGCGTCGCAAGCATAGACCAGCTGCCAATTTTCCTTTTCAGTTTGGAATATATTGGTGCAAGACGGCAGTTGATGCCAAAGTTGTAGGACAAGAGCTCGAGAGGTATCATCTCAAGTATCTTGTTGAGGTACGTACCTATGATCTTTGGGGTCATTACACAGCTCGCCTTGGTGGTCGTGCATATCATAAGCCTTCCATGGAAGACTATTGGGCCAATTGCGTGGATGACTTCGAGGTTCGCAGACGTAGTTATGGCCACTTCTCTCCCTCACAGATTTTTGTATTCTTGTCAGAAGATGTGGGAGGTTTATCAGATGATGAGGGAGAAGTTCTTCCTCAGTTTTTCAGAGAGCAGGTTGAGACACAGCCGCTGCCAGCAGTTGATTGGTACGCCAAGGAATACACAAGAGTAAAGGAGAGGTCAACTAGAGTTATTCAAAACAGTATACTTTACCACGACAGCAAGAAGACCAGGAGGGTAAGTGCGCCTAGAGCAGAGCCGCCAGTAGTGGATCCTTTGCTACCTTCCTCGTCGAAACCTAAACAGAAGAAGAGGAGTAACCCTCCCAAGAAAGGTCAAGCGCCAAACAATTCAAAAGGCAAGACGCTTGCTGTTGATACACACTCGGACCTTGTCAGATAGCCTGTCACAGAGCCAGTTTAGAGGCCAATTCAGAGTCCGTCGGTGCCTGAGGTTCAGCCTCAAGTTCCTATACTAGTGCCGGAGCAATCACCAGTTCCAATTCATATTGAATTGGATTTAGACTCCCCATCTCGCAGCAGCTCCTCTACATATTCACTCTCATCACAACCTCCTGTTGCTAGTACAGATCCTTCCAGTAGTATTAGTCGAGACCAGTCTTGGATCGAAAATCAACTAGGAAGGAAGAGGAGGCAGCCATCCTATGTCCTTAATCATTCAAATTTTGATCAGGTTTACCAGGATGTGCCAGACAAGAGGATCAAGAACATGGTCCACGTGGAGAGGAATACTGATATGGAGATCGTCGTCGAGACTGCTATACCTCCACAGGGGAAGAGTTTGGATGAGTTGGAATCTCAGGACTTCGAGGTTATCACAGTTAACCTTAGTCGTAGCACACGCCAAACTCAGGTTGATCTGCTACAGGTTGCTACAAACAGTGCCAGGGATAGAATGCTGAAGGACGGAGAAGATAAGGCAGCCCTCAAGGCTGAATTCAGACAGCTTCGTAAGTACATTTCTAGCCTTGTACACAGGTCAGATGTTACCGCCACACTCCCGCCGATGCTTGAGCCTCTAGCAGAGCAGGGCCAACTTAATCATTTGGTTGCATATGCCAAGCGTTCGGAGGAATGGGAGGAGGAGTTCGTTGCTAGAGGTTGTTCTATGCTTACAGAGTTATATCAGTTGCGGTACAATGCACGAGAGCTCCGTCTATGTCTCCAGGATGAGGAGCGAGACATGGTGATTAATAGACCCCGGGATGAGATTATGGTTGCTCACCTGAGTATGGCATATGAATCAGTCACAGATGCAGAGGATAAAGAAGCTATCTACTCTTGGAAAACACAGTTGGCTTTCAAGGCAAAGATAGGAGAGACTATGGCATCAAAGTTGGCTGAGAGTAGAGAGCACGTTACTAGTGCACTCTGGTTTGTGAGAACCTTAGTATCTTGCTTACCGTGCCAGTATCAGATTGAGGGTGGTGTGTATGTTGAGCTTACTAATGTACAATCAGAGCTCCTAGCACTCATTCATACTATTTTCAGTGGGGAGACCATTGGCTGTAAGATTAATCAGCTTACAGTCATGTCAGCGTTGTTCGATGAAGCGACAAGGAGCAAAGGTGAACTTCAGTCCCAGATCACAGCTGGTGAGGACATGTTGTGCAGGCATAGCATTCTTCGACAGAGTATCAAAGCTCCAGATAGTGATGCAGTTAACAATCTCGTTGAGGGATTGGTTGCTCGAGATCACGATCAGTAGACTTCAGTTCCCACCTCTCAGAATAGACATTATACACAGGAGTTAAACTTGGCATTATCTTTGCAAGTTAACTCGTTGTCTTATCTCATGCATATCTATTCTGAGATTAGCTTTATTCACTTGGAGTTATATTTAGGGTTTACATTAACTGATGGTAGTGTTCCAGTTAACATGCTTTCAATAAAGACGTGCATGCTTGCACAATTGTCCATTTTTAGATTAGATGTTTCGGTTAACTGATGGTAGCTTTCCAGTTAACTGTATAGTTTACTTTATTAGGATTTAGCAATAAATCTTGCATGCATTGCAAGACTGTAGTTGACTCAAGGTGATTTTAGGGTTCCCTACACCTTTTGATGTTGATAAATAAGAGTTTTTGCTCATTTGTACATAACTTTTGCACGAGAGAGAAATATATGCTGTGCCTACCTTTCCTATAATATTGTTCATTTTGTATCTGTTCATGAGTATTTACTATTGCGATGAATTGTTATGCCACTTGGGTTTCATGCAATTATGATGGTGAATTCTTGCTTTAGTTAGATATAGTGGCTAGTTGATCATAGATTGTATGCGTGTCTCGCCAATGCAATTTATTATCCTAGTTGGCTATCCTTTATGTTATGTGTCCAATAAACTCGTTCAGATTGAGCTGATAGATGTGCCACCTTGCCTTCAAGTTGAGAATCTGTTCTTGGTTATCGTATGATGTGTGTGAATAATAAACTTATGCAGATTGAGCTGATAGTTGTGCCACCTTGCCTTCAAGTTGAGAATCTGTACCTAGTTTATCGTATATTGTTGTTTCCAATAAGCCTATTCAGACAAGCAAATAGTTGTGCCACCTTGCCTTCACGTTGTGAGTCTGTACCCGACTTATCGTCAGATAATCATTCCCGCTCCGTTTCCTCATGCTCTGAATTCTTGAGGGGATTGGATAGATAAGTTACTTAGTTTTGTGAGTTGTAGTTAAGCGAAACCAGAAAATACTTAGTTGCAACGTATAGAGTTTTCATGAAAGCCTTGTACCTCTACAGCTGAGACAAAAAGACAGGATATAGTTTAGTTTATTTTCCTTTCCAAGCACTTTTGTCAAGCACAACGAGGGAGCTTCCCCTCCTAATTTGAAGAGCACTTATTGTGTAGTGTGCATAGCTGTCTGTACCAACTCGCACTCCAGAGGTGTTAGTTGTTACGCCAACAAAATCATCATCCAAAATAACACATTTGCTCACGTCCAAGGCTGAAAACATCCTCTCTAGTGACTCCAACTCCACATAGAACCACCATTTGCTCAAAATATCTTTCCAATCCACTAGTTGATGAGCAAAAGAAACCATCAAAAGGCTGGTCAAGAAGGGAACAGCACCAAAAAATCTGATAATCTGGTCCTTATCCCTCCAAAGATCCTTTTTTCCATATGTAATAAGCTCCATCAACCCAAGTTGAGGATCCCAAGCATGGATACCCAACCGAAAGTGATCTCCAACACACCGGAAAGAATACTCAACACATCCCCATGTGTCAGTAAGAACCAAGTGCATACTTAAGAAATTGATGTCTCCTCTAATGAACCCCTGAAGCCTAACCATGAAAACTTCAACAACAATGGAGCATGGAACAATTGTTGTCATCAAATCCAACTCCCAAAATGGGCTAGTATGAGCTAAAGCATCACTCAACCCAAGGGAAGGATTGTCAAGCAAGCAATCACCATGTTTTGGTCCTTCTTTCTCCCATACTTCATGAGTAACAAATCTGAAATCTTCACTCCTTGCTGTTGTAATGAAACCTTGAGCAACTACCAAACTATGTTTGGACAACACCTTGATGTCAAAGATGTTGAAATCACCCTGATTCAACACCTCCCATGTGGAGACTTCATCCTCAAACCCACTTATGCATTCATTATCAAGCAGCCTCAAAAGATTACCACTCACCAAGTGTGACACGTCCTCATGGTCTAATATAATATCATCAATACGTTGGAAATCATACTCGGTCTCATGCTCAGTCACTTCACCACATGTTTTATCTTCCATCACAAAGAGAGGGTTATGATAAGTTTCTTCTGCACCCACTTCAAAGAGAGGGTTATCAAGGATTTGAAAATCATTTCTTTTCTCTTGCTCTAATGCAACTTGATGATTCCAATCTGCACATGCAACTTCTAATTTTTGTGGAAAATTCCTCAAGTCAAACTCTTCTTGAAGACTATCAAGCTCTTCAATTACTTGCTTGATTTCTTCAACTTTCCATTCATTCTCTTGCTCTCTGAAAAGTTTGAAATCAGCACGCTGATCTCTTGCCTCCTTTAGTGCCATCTGGGTATCTTCTAACATATCCTTTGTTGATTCAAGCTCAAAAGTAAGTTCATCAACCCTTCTCTCACTTCCTTGGAATGTACTAAAGGTCTTCTTTGCAAATTCGATGGCATAATCTCGATCTCTGATCAAGTGTATATACTCTAATTTCAATGTCTCCAAAGAGTCTTTGATAAGTTGTAGATTAGGGAGAGCAACTTCATCCTTAACCCCTTTCCGTCTCTTTTCAATCTAAGCGTTCCATAAGAATTCTTCAATCAAACTATATGTGCGGTCAAATCAAAAATGAAATGACTGAACCAGTACTATTGATAACAGTCTTACAAAGTGAAGCAATCTGCAAATTACAATGATAATAAGATGTCTAAAACACTCCAAAATGATAAGAGATGAACTCCAAAATTAAGCAAGCTAACCTACTATGAAAATAAGCCAAAATTGAAACTTATTACCAATCTGATATGAAGTAGCAGCGCTCAGAAATTTTAGACCAGCAAGTTCCAAACCCACATAAATGCTCACAACTTTGTCTAAACACCTCTAAATGACATGAAACAAAGTGCATATGATGCAAGGAGGGTAAGCGATCAAGTTCAAGCCACCAAACTGCCCCAAACTGTCCAGAATTATTTATCACGCTTCCCAAGGAAGCAAATGAGATAGTACGGCCTTCAAGGAAAGGGGCGACCAGCATTAAAAATCACCATCTTCAAGATAAAATCTTAAACTTTGCAAGATGAGGCGCCCAAGGTAAACTCAAGCATAGGACCAATACTCAAAATCAACAAAAAATCATGCCAAGAGCAACAAGCCAAAATGTGCTTCAGCCGAGCACCAAACTAGCAATGTCAAAAACTAAGAAAACACACCAAAACTCAAAAAACATCAAAGAACTTCATCTTCATTATGCTCAATCTGCTCTTCAGTGTAAAGAACAGTCTCAAACTCAGCTAGGTGCTATCTTGCAAACATGAAACTGAAAGGAGCTAGGAGGTATGCGTTCCTCGAAGAAAGGGTCTGAAGAAATTTCAATAGCACTTCCTTATGTTTGCAATGGATAGTCACAAAAGAAGGCCAACACTCTTATTTATAACTTTCTCCTCAAATTCAAATCCATTTCCCTCCAATTAGGGCACCCAAAATGAAATTCACATTTGACTTGAATTTGCATTTGAATTTCATAAAGTTGGGCATCCAAAAACACATGAAGGATATTACTTATAAAAATGCAACTATCATAAGTTAGGCGTCCAATTCTCTTTAAGTGAAATATGTAGAAACCCCTGTTTCCGCTAACTTCTGAAACTGCTAGTTTTTTGCTTGTTTTGTCATTTTTTGGTTTTTTGGTGTTTTTGCATGAATAAAAGAAAGTTGCGATTTTTTGAAAGAACTGATATAAAATCTTTATTAAATACAATGATTCCAGATCTAACACAAATAGGCTCAGAAACTAATAACTATTGATTGTATTATTTTTCCACAGCCATTACAATAATGAATCTCTGACATGCAGTTAAGATAAAAAAAAAATATCAGATTAAAACCTGATTTGCAGCAAGCTGAAACGTCATAGAAATGGTACGGCCTTCATGGATTTCAACTTCTCCCTCAATCAGATGCCAGAAGAATGATCCAGAGGTGTAGGCGCCAACTTGGGTGAAACCAGAAGATCAAAAAAGAAGGCGATTTGCCCTAAACTGAAAAGTACGGCCTTTAAGAGATGGTACGGCCTGCAGCAAGGGTTGTACAGCTTTGAAACAGCAACAAGTAAATTAATGAAAGTACGGCCCTTCTTGAAGTCTCCAGATCTCAATGAAATAGGCGCATTAACTGAAGAATCCCTGCTGGATGAATCTCACACTAAAAATCCTAAAGATAAATACTCTGTGAATGTCCTGTGATAACTTCTGAATGAAGATATCTCTCTGAAAGCAATAGATCAGCTGATATTTCAATAAAAGTATCCAGATCTCAATGAAATAGGCGCATTAACTGAAGAATCCCTGCTGGATGAATCTCACACTAAAAACCCTGAAGATAAATACTCTGTGAATGTCCTGTGATAACTTCTGAATGAAGATATCTCTCTGAAAGCAATAGATCAGCTGATATCTCTCTTTGAAACAGCAGCAAGTAAATTAATAAAAGTACGGCCCTTCTTGAAGTCTCCAGATCTCAATGAAATAGGCGCATTAACTGAAGAATCCCTGCTGGATGAATCTCACACTAAAAACCCTGAAGATAAATACTCTGTGAATGACCTGTGATAACTTCTGAATGAAGATATCTCTCTGAAAGCAATAGATCAGCTGATATTTCACAGCCTTTGAACTACAACACTGAAGATGGCTCGTTCTCCAATGCCTGTAGACAACTGAAACCCTTGGCTTCGTTCTCCGGAAGAAGACTTGATCAAAAATTTGATATTCAACATAATGAGCTCAAATCCCAATGAAAAACCCTTATATCCTCAAAAGTTCGACTTTTCTCACAAAGGCATCATTTAAATAAATTCGAACTTTTCTCTTTTAATTTTTCAATAGTTTTCGAAGCACTTTTAATTATAAAATATAATTAAAAAGTGGCCCCCTTCAATGATGGTCGACCCCTTCAGCAAATCACTTAAGTTATAATATTTAACAATATTATAACTTTATAATATAAGCTTCGAATAATTAATATTTAATTAAACAATTAAAATATTAATGATTGACTTTTGCACATGACCAAACCATACTGCTAAAAATAGCAGGGGTGCTCCGCTGAATGCCAAATATGACCAAACCATACTGCTAAAAATAGCAGGGGTGCTTCGCTGAGTGCCA
>VDFB02179305.1:0-10678 GCA_007258455.2 Sequoia sempervirens | reverse complement strand
TCTCTCTCTCTCTCAACCCTCTCCCTCCTACCTGCTCTCCCTCTCTTAGGTCTCTCTCTCTCTCAACCCTCTCCCTCGTACCCCCTCTCCCTCTATTAGGTATCTCTCTCTCCATCTCAACCCTCTCCCTCCTACCCCCTCTCCCACCTACTCGCTCTTCCTCTCTTAGGTCTCTCTATCTCTCTCAACCCTCTCCCTCCTACCCCCTCTCCCTTTATTAGGTCTCTCTCTCTCTCTCAACCCTCTCCCTCCTACCCGCTATCCCTCTCTTAGGTCTCTCTCCTCTCAACCCTCTCCCTCCTACCCCTTCCTTTGTTATGTATCTCTCTCAGCTTCTTTAACTTCCTCCTATCCTCCTCCTCACTCGGCCTCCTCCCTTTAGGTCTCTCTCTCTCTCTCAACCTCTCTCCTCCTGGTACCCCTTCTCTTTGTTAGTCTCTCTCTCAACCCCTCTCCCTCCTACCCACTCTCCCTCTCTTAGGTCTCTCTCTCTCTCTCTCAACCCTCTTCCTCCTACCGCCTCTCCCTCTTTTAGGTATCTCTCTCTCCCTCTCAACCCTCTCTCTCCTACACCCTCTCCCTCCTACTCGCTCTCCCTCTCTTAGGTCTCTCTCTCTCTCAACCCTCTCCCTCCTACCCCCTCTCCCTCTCTTAGGTCTCTCTCTCTCTCTCTCAACCCTCTCCCTCCTACCCCCTCTCCCTCTCTTATGTATCTATCTCTCAAACCTCTCCCTCCTACCCCCTCTCCCTCTCTTAGGTCTCTCTTTCTTTCTCAACCCTCTTCCTCCTACCCGCTCTCCCTCTCCTAGTTCTCTCTCTCTCTCTCAACCTTCTCCCTCCTACCCCCTCTCCATCTATTAGGTATCTCTCTCTCCCTCTCAACCCTCTCCCTCCTACCCCCTCTCCCTCCTACTCGCTCTCCCTCTCTTAGGTCTCTCTCAACCCTCTCCCCCACCTCTCCCTTTGTTAGGTCTCTCTCTCTCAACCCTTTCCTCCTACCCACTTCCCTCTCTAGGGTCTCTCTCTCAACCCTCTCCTATACCCCTCTCCCTCCTCATAGGTGTCTCTTCTCCTCAACCTCTCCCTCCCACTCTCCTCCTACTCACTCTCCCCTCCTTAGGTCTCTCTCTAACCCTCTCCCTCCTACCCTCTCCCTTTGTTAGGTCTCTCACTTCTCAACCCTCTCCTCCTACTGCTTCTCCTCTTTAGGTTCTCTCAACCTCCCTCCTACCCTCTCTCCTCTATTAGGTCTCTCAAACCCTCTCCCTCCTACCCCCTCTCCCTTTGTTAGGTTCTCTCTCCCTCTCAACCCTCTCCCTCCTACCCCCTCTCCCTCTCTCTCTCTCTTTCAACCCTCTCCTTCCTATGTTGGAAAAATATGTCTCAATCCCACAAGCTGAAACCTCTATTGGAGCCAAGTCGGTGTGCCATATTCTATGTCTGTCCGATGAGCAGATTTGTAACCTTGTAGAAGTCTTGCCGAACGGTTACACATTGTAGTCTTCGGTGTGACATGTTGTGTTCAGTATGTTCTCTTACCACGTGGAGATCTCTAGCCAACAGGCCATACATATCGTTTATTGGGGAGACCCTTGGCTAAAAGGCTTAGTTCGGGAAGAAGCCTCAGTGGTGAAGAAAGGTCTCGCCGATGGGGGAAATCTTGGAGTCTTCATAGTGACACAATGACTTTGGTATGAAGTCTCAGTGGCCGATGCAGAGTCTCATCGATGATGAGGGGTCTTCGGTATAACTCTTGGAGAATGGTGGTCTCAGGGTAACTTGGAGAACTCGGTAAGAACTCTCAGTGAAGAGTGGTATGTCTCGTCAATAGCATTTTCTTGGTGTCCTCGGAGTAACATGTGATGGCTCAGTAAGAAGTCTTACCGATGTATGAAGTCTTTTCGACTGTTCGGTGCTCAATGTAACTAAAGGGGTCTTAGTGATGAACGAAAGTCTTTCCGACTGTTGATCGCTTCGGAGAAAGTCTTTGAACCTCGATATGATCTCTTGGAAAAAGATGATAGTCTCGCCAATGTAAGTTCTATTGTCTATGTGACTTTTGAACGTCGGTATGAAGTCCTAGCGAAAGTGATGAGTCTCGCTAACTGGTGGATGCACATAGATTAACATGAAGGCTCGGCGTGAGGTCCTGGCAAGAGCGATAGTCTTGCCGAAGGGAAAATTGAAGTCGATGCAATGGGTGAACTCGATATAACCTCTTGTCGATTGTAAGGACTCTTGGCGATATCGAATGCTGATTGTGTTGGCATCGGGGAGACACTGACAATGTCTCACCAATATGCCAACACAGCTTGACATGGTTATCGTAACGCGAGCATGTTATTAACCAGTAGAGATATGTTCATTTAGGATTAAATAATGCACTTGCGTTATCACTAAAAATGGTAAAAAATCACAATATACCTGTGATTTCAGCCCACATTCTGCATATTCTCCTGGTTTTGCGCATGCTCTGACAAAAACTAGCTTGTTGGTGATTGGGTGAAGTGTGCATGCATGATTTTGAGATTCCATCACCTTTTGAATGTTCTTTCCATCACCTTTGCATGAAATAGCAGAGTTTTTACATTGAGAGGCATATAATATCAATTCAAGTTTGAATTATAGTGATAATTGATATACAATTGAAATTTGGAGGGGAACAAGCTTTTGAAGAAGTCAAATTTTTGAGGAGTTTGAGGAAGTAAGAAGCAAAGGCTGCATAATTGGGTAGAACTCCTCTATTTGAAACTTTGTTTTTTTAAGTATGTGAAATCTTTGTACATTTTCTTTCATTCTATTATGGCTTGCTTTCATTTTTGTTGTTTAGCTTATTCCATGTTGATCAAATTTTTTGTTTGTGATGCAATATCAGATTGTCAAGCCACTCAACAACATCATTTCTTTAGGGAACTTCCTTCCCAAATCAATAAAGAGTAAGAGATCAATTTATACAAACTTTGTCAAATTCATCCAAAACTACTTTTCATTCAACCAAAATCCATTTATTTCATTTCAAGTTATAAGGCTATTAGTAGCCAATTCACCATCTCCATATAGCAAACCATTTTCAGAATCAACTTTCAACTTTGTTCTTGTCATAAACAATACAACAATCACTCATGAACTCAACTTACCCCTTCAAGGAAAAAACAATCAAACACCTCTGTTCCTTTGACCTGCAATCAAACATCATCCCACCATTTAAGATATCTTTGCTCAAATCAACACATCCATCATCCTATCTTCACTTAAACACCATTTGTAACAACAACAAAAGCATTAGTTTAACACTGTCACCATACCTTTAAGATACCAATTTCATCATGTTTTGATTGTAATATTCCAATATATCAGTATAGACACACTCTGACTACTTTGCATTCAAGAAACCATTGCCATATATTGGAAACATATGCCCAAATCATCAAATCTTTCACAATCTACCTTCAAAACATTACCAAGCATAGACACAACTATGGCATCACAAATGAGACTGCTCCCAAGCACTTAACAACATTCCTTTCGTTGTTTCTACATATTCTTTGTTTTTAGCAAACAATGCCAAATATCTCTAGGAGGCCAACATTCCATCTAATCGGGTGATTCCTTTTCTATCATAATGCATTTAAACAATCCCAATACAGATTCTCAGGCCTATTTTGATCCTTTTCAACATACTATAAAATTTTATACACTTTTTGCACAAAACATAGTAAAACCAACATGCTGTCTACTGGTAAAAGCCCTTAAATAGGTCAATTTATCAAAGCAAGTCATCATAGAACTACTCACTAATCCACCAAACCTGCAAATAGTCTTAGGCCATGTGTAGAAACTCACAAATAAAAAAATTTCAGGATGGGAAATGCCCATCAATACACAAAATTAGTAAACATTTGATTGTAGGGTGAAAACACACCAACCATGAGGGTTTCTTTAATGAAACATTTGCAAAACCTCTACTACTCCACCCAACAATTGAAACATGCTTCATTATGTCTGCAAATTATTTTGAAATCATTTCTAAGCTCCTCTACATGTTTCCTCAAACCCTACTTGAAAACACCATTTTTTTGAATGAGACAATTTAGAATTTTGTTCATGCAATAGTATCCCGACTTCTTATTTCTATTTACCCCTGCCACACACATCTTCACATTGAAAAGACACTAAATATGATCCATTCCACTGACCTACTAGCCCTACATCGGTGGAATGGCTAAGAATCACTTTTTAGACTCTCTAAACAATTATAAGGAAACCACAGACTGAGACTTAGGAAACTAAGTTCAAATTAGATTGTTTATTTGAATTACAATTCCCACAACTTTCAAGAATGAAGTCTCTTTCCCTGACAAGAATCAAATCTTAGAACATGCTTGAATCACTATGCAACCTTAAAAAAAGAATAGAAAAGGTTTCCAAAATAACTGAGCAGAGGTTTTTTTATTAATTTTTATGGATTTTTGGGATACAAGATCTTCCTTTCTCGAGCTTACAAGTCTTTTTAAAGGTGTCTAAATCAGTTGAAATAATTGCCTCTTCATCTTCATCAACCCATCCTTTCCCTTCCACAAAAAACCTCTTCACCTTCTTGCTTTTGTGCAATTTTACATTTTTACAATAATTGACAACTTTTCTTATAAAAAGAAACTTTTCAATAATATCCCCTAGTGACCTATTTCATGGTGCAAATACATTGAAATTCATCATTTAATGACCTTAACTCATCATATTTACTTGAACATTACAAATTGAACAAATTATCCTTTTGAAGGAATTTCATGACCTAGGTGCTTCTGTACCAGTTTGTCATGTTACAACCTTACGTTGTCAATGGACATTTTAAATCACACAATTCGATACACTTTCCTATTACATTTTTAAACCACATCTCTTTGAGGTATTTTGTTAAATTTAACAATTGAATTTCTTTGTGTATGCTTCCAAAGCTATCATTGAGTTATTTTTCAAATAGTTATACAAACCAACTTTCATTGACTTTCTTTGTGTATGCTTCCAAAGCTTTCAATTAGTTAATTTGACAACTTAGCACTTTTTTCACAGGTAAAATTATTCGTCATGCCAAAGAAAAACGAACTGTTAAAAGGAAAAAACTAACAGATGATCAGCTCCAAGCCATCAAAGATAAAGAGAAAAAATGGATGAGGGAATATCGTGAAAAGCAGAAATTGGGAACAATTGATGAAAACAAGCCAGTTGAAGAGGAACCTCAACTGTTAAAAAGAGAAAAAAAAATTGCAGCACAAAGGGCACGAATGCGAAAGAGTCATGCTAGGGGAGATGCAAATACTGTAGTTGGAGACACACCCTCTACCACAAGTGAATACGAAGGGACACCATTAAGCACAAATGAATATGGAGGGACACCATCTACCATAAGTGAGTATGGTTGGACACCATCCACCACATTTGAAGTTGAGAGTACATCATCACTCGGAGTTGAGGAAAAAGGTATGCCATCATCCCCAAATGAACCTCAAGGTATGTCTTCTATTCCACCCTCGATCGAAGGTACGTAATCTAGCCTACCTCAATTAAATATTGATGAAATTGCTAATGTTGAGATGTATGTACCTAAGAAAACACCACCTAGAATTTTGCGTAGAAAGCCAAAGTTTTTTATTAATATTGATGAGGACATTTTGCAGCACATGGAAGGTAAGATTCCAGAACGCACTTGTAGAAGATATGCTAATAAGATTTGGAAAATGTTCTTTGAAAGGCTAAATGAGACTGTAAGATGTCAACTATTTGTTCAAATGATGCGGGTTTAAAGTATAGAAACATCATGAAGAATCTTGGGTTGAGAACATCGAATGCATCAAGTGAAAACACTATTGTGAAGAATCTAATGGATGCTTATGACAGTGTGGGTAAGACCTCACGCTCAAAGGATAGTAATGTCACTTGATGTGTCATTACATCGACTTTGGTAAGCTATCAAACAAAGAGATCTTGCCTCATTAAAAAGAAAAGTGAACAAATGGGAATTAGTAGAAAAACTTTATCAAAAGCCGTTCAAAGGCGGAAAAGAATTGAGGGCACCGATTCAAATGAATTATGGGAATTCTCAAGGAGACTGCCACACAAAAGATTAAAGTTGTTGAATCATTGAGAACACTAATTGAAGATTATTGGAAGAATAATACAAGGCCATCTCCGAATCAAAGGGATGTCGTAAGAAGGAGAATTAGTAGTTGAAACCGTGAGCCACATCCAAAGCATTTTTGGATACGACTCAAACCCAATTTTTTCATAAATTTCAAAATTCTTATCCTCAAATTAGTATTTCTCAAAGATTTTTTGAAATGATTAAACCTTTTTATGTCAAGATAAATCACAAATGCACTACTTGTTGCTGTAAACTACATATTGAATTCTCTAACCATTACGATGTTTATCATTCTATATGTTTGCATTTGCATACTAACGATGTTTTGTAGGATTGTGGCATAGAAGCCCCACCAAAATCTTCAAGAAAGTTCTTATCAAAAAATTTATGTGAAATAGAGGATGGCCAAATATTCTATAGGACAACATGCTTGGATGGTTCATGCGAAAGGCGTGGCTTGCAAATCTAATGCTAGGCATGTCAACATATGTCATTATGAGGCTAGACAAAACTAGTAGAGTTCCAGGGAGGCAAAATGCGGCATATGCCACAAAAGATGGGTCTGAGCCAAAAAAGGTGTGAGTTGGTTATTCAAAAGATTCCAGTGTATCAGTTCATGTCCATGTTTCATGAGAATCTAGTGTATGAGTATGCAAGGCATACCCATAGAGCCTGATGGCTGGACACACAATTCAACCTATGCAAGGACACCTTTCCACTTGGTAGCATAGTATCAATGGTTGACTTTGTAGAGAACTACAATCTACAGCCACAGCATGAGGTGCAGTCATAGTATTACAACTCCACACAGGTTTTGATATTTGTGCACATAGCATTCATACATGTAGCTGAAAGTACAGAGGACGAAAGGAAGGTATTGAGGGAGTATCACTTTTATATTAGTGATGATCGCACACATTCTCTAGAGTTTGTGCAAGGCTGCTTCTAGATGTTCTACAGTCATTTGACTCAGAGGGGCATATCATATGATCAACATATAATATGGTCAGATAACTGTGCATCACAGTTCAAGAATGCGCGCATGTTCTACTGGTTGTGCAGGATGCATCTCACTACACGTGTTCAACATATGTGGAACTTTTGTGAGGGTGGACATGGAAAGGGAGAGCATGACGGTGCAGGAGCATGCGTGAAAAGAGCATTAGCACAAGAAGAGTTAAAGTATAAAGACAGTGCATAGTTGATAGATGCAAGATCAATCATCGAGTGGTGTAATGGTTCGATGGGTCCAGGTAATGAAGGTACGTCTTCAGTTCGTAGATTTTTTTGGTTGATGGATGATACTAACATTGCAACATATGAGGATTGTTGTATACTAACAGGATCAAGTGAGATGCACTCTTTCCTTAGCTCAAATGCAGGTTCATGGAGTATCGATACACGTAAGATTGCATGCTTTTGTTCTTCATGTACAATGCAAGCCCGGAATGATTGTGAGTTAGGGGAGTGGGTTGACAAATGGTTGACAAGTTATCTTAGCCCACTTCACATGTATTGCCCTCCGATGGCATTGGAACTAACACAGATGGAATCATCGGTCGACTTTGACCATGTATTGGATCTAGTTCAACCAGGTAATATATCTACTTTCTTAGTATTTGAAATTCCATATTGTTATCTTACTTTGTACTGTATTCATAATGTTGATTAATTTCAAGAGATATGCCACACATATAAATGTAGGGCATGTTTATGTAGTTATTGCAAATGAATAAAATGAAGAGGGAATGGACCATTACTTGTATCATTGTGTTGAGGCCAAAAAAAATTAGAGGCTCCAATTATAGATGGAGAAAACATTGAATACCCTATAGGCTCAATTGTTGTTACTAGAACGTGACTTAGAAGGTACCCACATAAGAGTGTTAAACATTGGTTGTTTGAGGAATTTGACATGCATCATAAGATTCTTCATTACTCAAACCTTGTCGTGGCATCCAATGTTCGCTTGAGAAAATAAGTAAAGGGACTTTGAACAAGACCTGTGGAAGGTCCGCGGAGTTCCACTCATGAGGCAATACTTGACACAATAAAAGAGTAGATCAGACCTGCATGGCTCATTGGATTAATTTGTAAGTATATGCACAACAGTTCTTATTAATTTATACTTGTATCCATGTCAGTTTGGTTGATGCCAATGCTATCATCTTATTTTACTTTGTGTATCTATATGTAACCAGGCAAACATTGATTGGTGTCCCCTTGCATAAATGCAGATTTATGAGCCATCCAAGAGAATCTCAAGCAGAAAAGCAATGCAACATCCTTATTTTGATGATCTTGAAAAATCTCAATTATGATTTTAAGCCATTAAAAAAGTGTGTGTGAAGCTTGATGAGGCAATTTCAAGTTATTCATTTGAATTTAACCTTATCATGACCACCTATGACATAGACATTATAAGAGCATCTCGAATTTCAATAAATTCTATTCATAAGAGTACAGAAAAAGGCAAGGAACTCTCGGAAAAATACCTCAAAGAAATGTGGTCTCATGGTATGAACGGCATGATTTATTATGATAGCAATTATTAGGATAGTCATAGATTCCATCACCATTGAGACCACATTTCTTTGAGGCTTTTTTTCAAATAGTTTGCTACCTTTTCTATGCTATTGCTTATTAGTATGCTTTGATAGATTTTTTCCAAGCATCCATAGCTTTTTTGGAAGCACCTATTTTAGGCTTTTAGCCATAGCAAGAAGGAAGTGAACTGTTTGATAGAATGCTTTGGTAAACATGTATGATAAGTGTACTAGCATAGAGAAGGCAACAAACTATTTGAAAAAATGCCTCAAAGAAATGTGGTCTCATGGTGATGGAATGCCATGAAAATCCACAACAATTTGCTTGTCATGTGATGCAGAGGGGATGGGACTTTAGTCAAAACTCAAAGTTTCAAGGATTACAATGATGCAATCTCAAACACTCTTCTAGGCACCTTGATGGAGACAAGCCTCAATAGTGCACTTATAACTTAGATGCTTTCCTAATGGACCCAAACCCTTGGAGTGATCTCAAGGAACTCAAAAAAACTTTTCTTGAATGGTTTCAAATCCCCAAACCTCTGTCTTAGACAAAACTCACTTTTTGCACCTTGACTAGGCTTCTAGCGATGGTTTTTTGACTTTTCACTCAACTTCCCCAAAGGACTCATCAATATAATGATTGATTCAGATGTGATTCATGATGATACACAACATATCAAATCATTTATGGCACTTGTTCTAGATCAAACCTACCAAAATTTGTTGTTTCCTCAAATTTAAGGCCTAATTAGCCCACTTTTTCAAAGCAACCCCTCTCTAAAGTTATCCCCTGACTATGAAACTTTCAACAGTGTTTTAAAATGTTCCCAAAACAAATATTTTCAATGTATTAGTCTTCTTTGACACGCTCAACACCCTAAATCACAAAACCCTCAATAAATTGCTCCAAAACTAGGGCCTCTTGAAAATTAGCTTTCCCAAAACTTCCAGAACCTTCTCTTAGAATTTTCACCAATAACTCAACATATCTAAACACCTTCAACTCAGAAATATACCCATTATTAAGGTAGATCTCATGCTGCTACACTTTAGGCACCATTTTCATGCCCTTTTCCGTGCTAAAACTCGGTGTACACCCAAGAATCACTCTTTCTTGCACAATAACTTGTTAGATATGTATAATAAAAGTTAGATATGATCCATTTCACAAGTTTTCAGTCACACTCTCCCATGAAATGGATCATTTATTCATGAAGATTCTCAAAACTAGTGAAAAATCTGTACTTTTTGAGGATAGTCAGCAATATAACACAAGAAACTGATTCCAAATGTTATTCAGGTCATTCAAAAGGTTAAATCCATGTAAATAAAATTTCTTAAACCATCCCAATGAGCATGACACCAAAAGGAATAAGAGATTCATAAAAAAAACTCAAGAAAATGCAAAAAGATTGAAGTTTTTATTGATTTTCTGTAGCAGTCCGTACAACACTTGCAATATCAGCCAACCCTCCATACAAATGCTTTCTCCAGGATTATAGACTCATCCTACAACTATCCCAACTGATTAGAATTGATTTTATTACATTATTGTGATTAAAACTCTTAAAACTCACTTTTCCGCCCAAAGTTGGATTTCAAAAATTTGAATTTCCAACATTGCAATTTATTAACTCCTATTAACTATAAAGCTTCCAAAAATATTACATATCATCATTCAACCTTATTTAACCTAATTAAAACATCATATACCTATTTAAACTCCTATAACATCATTGTTCCATTTACAAGTCAATTTGGTCCCATGGTCCTTATCAGGACCCTTAGGACTTTTGATCTTCCTGTTACACTCATCCATGCCAAATGCCATTATAGCCTTCAAAATGCTATAATTGATGCTCTAGAAAGGTTTATAGGCCTTCAAGACCCCTGCCATCTCCTAACTCTCCAAATGATCCTCAAGGAGCTTGGGTGCTCCTGCACCATCATGGCATTCCACCACCATGAGACCACATTTCTTTGAGGCATT
>VDFB02179304.1:0-19814 GCA_007258455.2 Sequoia sempervirens | reverse complement strand
ATTTCACTTCCATTATCATTCATTTCATTCATATCATCATTCATTTCATTTATATCATCCATCTTATCATCTCATTATCATTATCATATCATTTTATTATCATTTCATTATCATCATAAATCCATTATTATTCATTTCATTTATCATTTCATTTATCCATTCATTTTTATTACAAATCGTTAGATTTCATCACATATCATTTTATCATCCATGTTATCACTATTTACTCATCTCACTTCATATCAGTATTCCTATCATTTTACATCATATCATATCATTTTATCATACAAATTCATAATGCATATCATGAAAACAACATTCATTTTTTATCCATTTATCATCATTTACCTGCATTGGAAAATCCAAAACTAAACATTCCATACATACATTTTCATATCATTTTCATAATCACATCATAAGTCATCCACCTGCATGACATCATTAGCACACATCATCAATCATCATCATCATAATGAAAACATCATATCAAATCATCCTACATATCATGTTAGTGATCAAATCATTCAAATGCATACCAAAATCCATAACACATAGAAATAAATGCATATCACATCATCATATCATAAATGCACATCATATCATCAAAATCATTGCCGCTGCATATCATCACTCATCAACAATAATACAAATGTCCAAATATCCAATGAAACTGAAATGTCCAAAGAGAAATACATGAGAAACGATCAAAAATCAATATACGTGCTCTAAAAATGATACACATGTGAGAAATATATCTGCTAGCTGGTTGATGCCCTTGATGGAGCTGGTCCGAAAGGAGGTGGCCTACCACTGGTACCCGCATCTGGATCTTGCCGAGGCCCGGTAACCCCTAGGATTTGTGTGCGTGTCCGTGACCTACTCCTAGTCCTAGTGTGGGACAGCGGGAATGGCTCTCTGCGATCAGGAGGACATAATTCCTCATATCTAACTCTGTAATACTTGGCCTCCCTCACCATCTCCATGCCCTTTGCAATGGCATCCCACAATGATGCGCTCTCTACACTGCCCATCAACCTCTAAGCAACGCAAATTTGCATCAGCTCTTCTTCATCTCAATGCATTCTCATCACGTAATAACTATGGGTTTGGGGTGCCCCACTGCCTCTATGCCCGAAGCCTCGCGCAGCTGCGTGCCCGTAATTGCAGGCCAACCAATCCCTCAGGCTCAGACCACCGACTCGCAGAATCAAGCCCTGTCCCCACACCGCAGACCTCGGGTCTCAAGGGTGAAGCTATCTTCCTCACCGTGATGTGAGGGATCCCACTCTGACAAGTAAGTGCTGCCCAATCCTCGGCTCCCCGACCGCATGATCTCTGAAACCTCTATATTATCTAGCCTCACCTCCTAGCACCCAGGCATCCCTCATCCCCTCACGCTTCCATCATCTCCGCCACTATCCTCCTCCCTCTCCACCTCCTTCGGCCTCCACTTCAAGCCTCCACCTCGCCTCCCTCCTCGCCTCTACCGCCTGGCCGTGGTACTACTATAGAATGGGTGTCGTCATTGGGACCGAAAAACCGTGGAAAGGGATGTGTGTGGTAGTATAATGAATACTCATCAAACATACCAGCATCAACAATGTCTCACCTGTCATCCCATGCCTCGGGAGCTAATGACATGAACTCTGTATATGCTATCTGATAGGAAATACATGGCCCCCATCCGACCTCATCTCTACTCCGAGCATAGTGTGCCACCCCCTGTGGCATCCCCTGGGTAAATCCAAACTGTCTCTGCACCCGCAATGCCAGAATCTCTCAAGGATAAAAGGAGTCCTCCCTATCAAAAACTATGGAATGCATACAAATGGCATCTCTAGATCATCTGTATCCTATGGCTCACAACCAAGATATGGTCGCTATACCATGACATCCATGTCATCTAAAAGTCCTCTCTAGTAGTCCACCTTGCCCAGCTTGGGCTGGACAAAGAACATAGCATAAGCATATACATACGACCTACCTGGTGGCCTCACTCTAGGGCACGCCGGTCTCGTCACAGCACGATGCTCCCATGCCTAGATCTGCAGCAATGTCACACCACACGACAAACTGGAAGCACCCCTGTACACCACCTGATGCAAATCATGATATAGGTGCGCTAACATGCAACTCCCCCATGCATATCTCCGTGGCTGTCGCAACATCTGCTCTAAAATTCTGCCCCATCCCACTGATAATCCTTTTGACCGGTGATCCAGACAAAGGAAACCTTGAATGAATGCACCCAAAATTGCAGGCAAGGCTGGATATCCTCGAAAGTCAGCCCATGGTACCCAACTATCTGTGCATCACCGTACACTCTTCTCAAGGCATATGTACCCCCAAGCTCCTTGTGATCATAGAGCACAAGGGCACCAACCACTGGGATACCTAATATCCTGTATACATCCTCCAGAGTCACCGTCACCTCACCAGTCGGCATATGAAAGGTGTTGTGCTCTGAATGCCATTGCTATGCTAGTGCCGTCAACAATCCTCTGTTGGCCCGAATCGGCGACATAGCCAACAAGGACCTCAAACCACATGTATCTATCAAAGCTACATCAGTAGGTGTCAACTCAGGTATCCTATCCCATCCTACCGAGTGCCACTCTCTAATCTGGAGGTTTTTGAAAACCTCCTATTTTTATTTTTGGTCATCACAAGGATAATTAATCAGAATCATACCAATCATTCAATCTCAATCAACCAAAATCAATTAGACTCATATCTATCAGTGACCTATATCAAGTGAACTATATCAGTGAACTATATCAGACCCATATCAATGACTCGTATTAGTGCATCATATCAACGACCCATATCACATAATCAATCCTATCAGGCAAACCAATACACAATCTATCTAGCTGGATATCATATCAATCTACTCTACCATTAATTACTATTTGTTTTCTATAGCATAAAGAAAATTTATCAAAAGTCATATCAATCATTTATTCGACATTTACTCTTTTTTTTTCATTCATGAGAAGCAAAGTTATCAGTTCAATCTACTCTTTGTTTTTGAAACAAAGTTGTCTGACAATTACTCTTTGTTTTCTACTCTCGGAAGTAAAGTTATCACTCAAACACCAAATTTTCCATCATTTCTATCCATATCAGCATGATGACACGACAATTTACCTATTTGTTGACTAAGGAAGCAATATATAAATCATCATTTTCACATTACTATCATCCAATCATACATTCTGCCTATTTTTACCAGATGCGCTACTCTGTGGTCTCTATGCACTAAAACCCATATGCGCTACTCTATGGACTCTATGCGCTAAAACCCATATGCGCCGTTCTTTTCGCAAGATGCGCTCAAACAGTTCGCCTATGCGCTATTTTCCTATACCTTTTCGCAAGATGCGTTCAAACAGTTCGCCTATGCGCTATTTTCTTATATGCGCTAACATTATCCACCTAAGCGCTACTTTAATCATTGGATGCACGATTTCCCTATATGCGCTACTATTTTTCCTATATGCGCTTTACTCCTAAATTTTCCTATAACACCCTATATGCGCTATTGTTTTCATCAAATGCGCTATTGTTTTTACCCTAAGCGCCAAAAAAATCATCGAAAGTGCTAAAACGTCATTTTCATATTCAAAATATGCAGAAAAATAGCGCATTTTGTTATTCAAACGCGAAAAATTTCAAAACACGAGTGGTTAGATCAACTTACCAGTAGTCCATATGCTGTTGGCCTTTGATATCGGTGAGATCTCTCAAATCGGTGGCGATGATATGGAATCTCCATGTCGCGAGGTCACTCTCAGAGCTACAGTATTCACAAAGTCAAAAAGTGCAAATGATTTGTCTCTTTCTACTTTTTTACCTTTTAAAGGTCAAACAAAGGTAAGTTTGCTGCCTTTTGACTTTTTTTTCAAAATGGGACATTCTTTCCATCATTTGTCGGGAGCTAAATCACTCTCTCCTCCACATAATATCATTATCTAATCTCGATTGTTTAGCAAAATTGTTGCAATTCATAGCCTCATCTGTGATTTACCTCCCGAGGGGGCATCATCAGCAACAACATCAATATCAAAAATGTATCAAGGGCAAAAATCTTATTTTCTTTGAAGCAATGCATTTTACACATCACTTCAAAGAGGGGAAAAATGTATGTCTAAAAATGGTCATGATTAAGCTTGTTAATTAATTAAATATAAATTATTTAATTAATTCTCCTAAAGTCATCTACATATAAATAAATTTAATTATTTATTTATATTGTTCATTCTTATAATTCTTCTACCTTTATTAAATAAATAACTTTATTTAATTATTGACATTTCCCATATTCTTCTTAATTAAATTAAATAAATTTTCATAATTTATTTATATTGATTATCATATTATTCTAAAAGTTGAATATTTAAATTCAAATATGGAATATTCTCTTCATCCTATAATTAAATTAAATATTAAATATTTAATTTAATATTTTCTTCTCACTCCATAAATAATTAAATATTTTTAAATATTCATATTTTAGCATAATCCTTGCATCTTAGTATAGTATGCATTTCATTTATATCTCGTTCTTCAATTGTCCATTTTGTTGAGCTTGATCTGTTGGATTTGAGAGCAACTGGAAACAACAAAACGCTAGAGATAGAGAGAAATAAGATGACTTCGTGGAAGCTGCTAGTAATAGTTTGTTTATTCTGTTTTCCTTTTAGTTTTCTTGATCTAATGTCTTATTGATATGTTTGAATTCATTTCTATATTGATCATATTTTCATACACACACTAATATTTACTTTACTTTATTCTAGTTCTGTTATATTCTATTACTTTCTTGCATTTTGGAAGTTCCTAGTAATTAGATTGCTAGTAGTCACTTTTTTGTTTTTTGTGATGTTCTTGCTTTCTAGCCCATAATGATGCTAGTTCACCTCTAGCATCGCTATCATCCTTTTGGTCGAGAGCCTATTATTTTGTCCAAAAAATCTCTGTGACCTGCTCTTTCTGATTCTGAAACTCTCATGTTGTTCCTTGAGGTAGTTTAGAGTTGTTTTACCCTTGGGAATCTCTTGAGAATAAAGAGACTTATGAGTAGTGAATCCTCTCTACATTTTGGTGAACCCGATGTGAACACCCCTTATATAAAAAAGAAAAAAGAAAAAAAGGACAAATCAAAGATTTATCCTTCCCCAAATTTTTTTTTGGGGCGCTACCCCCGACCCCATTCCATACCATCAAAGTGGAAGTAATGCGTTGACCTTCGATTGGATTGTTTATCTGTTATTTATTAACTTTAGCTTCCTATATCCAAAATGAATTTAATATCCTCTTTTACGAGTTCGGTATCTAATTATATTCAAAATTTTAATGATGTTCCATTTCATGTATGTGATAGTGACTTAGCTTTTCCCATGTCACTCTGTATCTTTGATCCTTCTCATGAGATTCCTCTTACTTTGAAGGATATCTTGTTGCAAGAAGATGAAATCATTGATACCTTTCTTAACATTACTCTACCTTCTCTTCATTCCAATGCACTCTCCTCTAGGGGTGATGCATTAGTGAATGATGAATCTCTTCTCTATTCCAATGCACTCTCTTCTATAGATGATACATTAGTGAATGATGAATCTCCCTTTTATTCCAATGCACTCTCCTCTAGAGATGATGCATTAGCGAATGATGAATCTCATCTTTTTTCTGATGCACTCTCTTCCAAAGATGATGCATTAGTGAATGATGAAGTCCCTCTCACATCAGATCCTCCAAGGATAGATGTTGAGCATATTTCTTCAAATGATTCTTCTACTAGTTGTGATGATTCTATAAATGTAATTTGTCTCTGTTTCCCCTCAAAAGGCCTAAGAGACCGGTCATTTATTTGACTCCAACTATTCCTTCTCCTCAAAGAATTTATTCTATTAATGGTATTCCATTTGATAGTGATTCTCTTGATCTTTTTAAGGCTACCTCTTATAGATTGGTAGCCCATACTTATAATACTAGAAGGAATAAAAAAAATGTTGATCAACCTACTTCTTTACCACCTTCTCAACCAAGTCTTTCTTCAACACCTAAACCCATGACTAAAGCACCTAGTGATTACAATCTTTTCAAGCAACTCCATGTTACTCCTGCCAAGATCTCACTATGGGACTTGCTTTAGTCTACTCTGGTTTATCAAGGTATGCTTCAGGAAGCCTTGCAAAAGATCCTCTTTCCTTCTACTAGGATGACAAATGTTAATGCATTGATAGCCCATATTCATACAGATTCGTCAAATATTACATTCTATCCATGGGAACTCCCACCTCCAGAAGTACAGAAGCAAGCAGATCCTCTAATGATCATAGTTAACATTAATGATATTGGCATTAGATGTACTGTCATTGATGCTGGTTCAATGCTCAATGTATGTAGCATTGATCTATTGCCTAAGATTAATATTGATTCATCTTCTCTTAATGCTTCTTTTATTGACATTTGTGGGTTCGATAATGTCAGTTGACAAGCCCTAGGCATGATAGTCTTGCCTTTGAGGTTGGGACCCATTACCGTACCCACCCTTGTATATGTTATATCAGAAAATTTACCATATAATCTTCTTCTTGGTATACCATGGATTCATGTTATGGGTGCAGTCCCATCTACCTTGCATAAATCTATTAAGTTCATTTGCAATAATCAAGTAGTCATAGTCAAGGCTGATCCTGAGACTATGCGCTTATGTGAGATGGCAGCTGCTAGACAGGTTTCAGTTGTGCCTACTCTTATTCCTTTAGTGTCTTCTAACATGTCGATGTTTACTCCAGAAGTACCTGCTATAAAGGATACTCTTGAGATAGATGTCTTTGAAGAAGATATTTCTAAAGAAAGAAATCTTAAGTCTGCTCCTTCTACCTCTTCTCAAGAAAATACATGTCTTGGTGATTATTGGGGTTCTCTAGGATTTATGGAATCCTTCATTGAAGAATATAAATTCACCCCTATCCACTTAGACCTTTCAATAACATCATCCACATCCACTATCAAAGATGATTATTCTTCTGTATCATGGGATAATGTCAACATAAATTGTAATGTTCTTAGTGTTGATCCTCCTTCTGAGGAAGATGATCACACTTCTATTAAAAAGGCTAATGTTGGTAGTCCTATCAAGGAGGTTGGAGATGATCCTGTAGAAGAGTATAATCCCCATTACTAGAATAATGCTCTCTATGAAGATCCTCCTCCTTCTCAAGATTTGCCAACATGTTATGGCCCTGGATTTAAGCTTGTCTCTAAATATGGATATGGGTGTAAAGGTTGTGGGCATAATGAACAAGGCATTCAGGTCCCTATAGAATTTGTACCTCATAAGCATAATTTGGGGCTTGGCTGCTCAAATGAACAATCTAAGCATAAACCACGATTGAATGGAGACATGATTTCTGCTCAACCCCGTTCTCTCGAATTGACTCATCCACCATTATCCATTGTCTTTGTGCCTTCTTGTGGGTAGTAAAAAATTTCTCCACAAGAGAAAGGGTTGCTTCTTACTCCTTATTCTTTGTCTGAGCAAGAGAATATTTTGTTGCGGCTCCTTAAAGCTCGCTTAATTACTCCACCTCCTATACGTAGGAAGTTTCATAAACATGATAAAGAAAAACATTCTTTCTGTGCATATCATCGAGTGCCTGACTATTCGGCTAGTAAATGTAAGGCATTGAAGGATAAAATACAACTTCTTGATTCAAGTGTCATCACTCATTTATTTGTTGATGCACGTGCCTCTTCTTCAAATGACAAGTGATATCGAGGTCTACCTCTATCCTGTATGTCCTAGGTATCTTGTATGGTTCTCCTCCCTTGCATGTTGGGGGCAATGATAACTTGTTTTGGAGATGTGTGTCCTTATAACGAACACCATCTCTTCTCTATGTATTTCAAATGAAGTGTCTCTTGAGAAGACCCCTTTTCTTTTGAAGGGTTCTTGAGGGACCCCCTTTGAAAGTTTTTATCTCAAATGAATTCTATGGTGTCTAGCTTGGGGGTAGCTCAACTAGACCTTTCTTTTCTGTGACTATCCTACAATGCAGCTTATAGCAGCCACAAATTTCTTTGACTAGTCTTTATCTACAAGACTGAGAACCTATAGAGCTCCTTTGTATCAAGATTTCCTAACATGTGTAGTCTATGGATTAACATTTGTCTTTGTAGGTGCACTTGTGAAGTTGATTCTCAATCAACCTTGTAGGACCGAGCACCTATAAGGACCAATCCAACTTTACGAAGTACCCTACATCGAGCTTCCCTCATGAGAGAGTACCTAGGGTTCCTTCTTTGCAAGTCTAAGGACCTATAAATTGCTTTCATCCTACAGGATCTATTCACCATTGGTCTATGGGCCTCTAGTGTAGTTTGTTCAACTTTGTAGGAGAGAGTACCTATAAAGCCTTTTGTTCACCTTCTATAGTTCTACGGATCTGCGACGCATTTGTTCAACTCTCCTTGGGTTTGAGGACCTATGGAGCCATCTCTCTTGGAATTTTTATTCCTTTCTAGATCCTCCCTCTCTCTCTTAAATTCTATTCTCTTCTCTCTTCTCTTCTCAATTGTATATACCAGATCGAAGATCTACATTCTTCTTCATCCTGTGTGTATGCTCTTTCTCTCTTCGACATTGGTTGCTTCCCTAAATTTTGGGTGCATTCTTTTCTTGAAGAAATAGATCCTGAAATTCTTCTCTCTATTTTAGAATTCTTCCATGTGTTATTTATTAATTTGGGGATGACACATAGTGCTGAGACAACTTTTTACATTAAGGTCTCTTTTACTTTGCTAACTCAAATCCTTTAGTTTGTTGTGTGTCTATGTGTATGTATTTTTTATATGTTCTAACCATGTGATATAATGGGTTTTTTATGTTCTAACACTATTGTCTTGTGCATGTCTTTCTTGTCTAATGCATTTGTTTTGTAGATCTTCCACCTAGGGGCATGCTTCCTTGGTTCGAAGGGTTATTTTCTTCCTCTACAATATCCTTTTAGTATCATGATGTTATTTATGTTTAGTAGATTTCTTTTAGGATGCATATTAGTGTAGATTCATATGTCCGCTAAAATGGGGGAAAAATGTAATGTTGTAAAATTGCACCCCTTGCAATTTCACATACATTCTTGCATCTGCTTTAGTGTCCACTCCCCTAGCATTTGTGTAGGCTCATTTTAGCCCCTCAGATATCCTTCTCGATGCTCGGCACCGGCTGCATTCCACCTTCGCGGTAATCAATCCCGCGGTGCATTGCCTTGTGGATTTCTCATTCTTCTATTTCTTAGAGCGTGATAAATTTTGGACACTAGCACACCGCGACAAATGTCTATGGCGCTTATGTTAGTGTCCTATGATGTTTCAATGTTCAAACAGCTGTTTCTGAGCATGTTTTCCACTTTTCAGCTCCTTTTGTCGGTGGTAATGGCTCAAGACGCCCTAAAATGACTCAAGAAGCTTCTTTTCCCTCTTAAAAAGTTGTCTTTTCAATCCATTGGGTCTTCTAGCTTCTTCTCCTTTTGGGATTCTATCTTGGACATTCTCCCATCTTTTCTCTTGTTATCTTGCTTGCTATAGTAGATTCAAGCTCTAACCATCTCACAACGCTCTTTGTAGCTCTCTTAGCTCTTGCAGCTATCTTTATCTCTCCCTTTGGCTTCGTTAAGCCTTGCAGCTGACATCTCCCTTGTCTTGTGCTTGTGAGAATCTTGGGATTTCTCATATCCCCTATCTATTGCATCTCTACTTTGTGATATAGGTTCTCCTCCTTGAGCGAGGATTGCTTTTATCACACCATATCTGCTTACTTTGTTCACTCTATCTATCTATTTGGCTGTCTGTGGAGTTGGGAACACCAAAATGGGAGTTTGATTGAGGCAAACCCCTATACAACCCCAACATTTTCTCTTGATCTTGTATATGTAGGTATTGAATATATCTACTAGCTGGAGGCTTCATTACTTGGGTTATTGTTGTAGCATAGAAAATTGTACACTCTTGAAGAAAGAGGAAATTTCACGCTTAATTTGGACCTATTTTGGCATCCTTGAATTAATTGATCCTTAAACTTACCATTTATAGGCCCCTAAGACCCATTATTTTGGACCTTGAGGCTTATTCCACTCAAAAAACATATAAATCCTGACAAATAACACCTAAATCATTCAAATTTCAAAAACCCACCTCAAAAACCTCAACTGGGACCCATTCGCCACCTTGGGTGAATGAGTCCCCTCTGGTGGGACTAAGTTGACCAAAGAGGCGAATTAGTCCCTTTTGGGGCATTTTTCAATTTTGAGTGGGAAGTTCATTGATCTAATTTAAATTTCTGATGAATGTCGGCCTTTGAGGTCTAAATAATGTTCAATTAGGTATTGATGCCTATAAATATAAGTTTTAGGTCATTTTACATAACATCTAGTCATTTTTAACAAACAAATTCAAAAGTCAAATGTTGAATATCTTTCACAAGAAGATTCATAAGTCTATCTATAGAAAAGTTGAAGCTTTTGGGTAGGATTCAAGGGTTTTTTCAAGTATTCAAGCTCACTTTTATCAAATATATTGCATTGTTTAGGGTTGATCATGGATGCCTATGGAGAATCATGAAGAATTCTAGGTTGGGGAGATGCAACTAGCCATCAAGCCAAGCCTAAGGACTTGTTTTCTAAGTGATTCCATCTTCCATTTTCTCTCTATTTTTTAGCCTAAGGAAGGTTTGCATGTCATTAATATTCCTTTAAAATGATTCAAGGTCTCTTAAAGTGAGTCTTACATTGTTCAAGTTTCATTCATGCATCTTATTCTTGCATGTTACAATAGGGTTGCATCTTGCTTTAGATTTCCTAGTCTTAGACATACTTAGGGCTAGGGTTTTGTTACATATTCCATTCTCTCTTTCAAGGTTTAAATACCAAACTAGGGGTTTGACCGAGGAAAAATCCCCATTAGAAATCAAATTATATTTAGTTTTGCAGGTGTTTTCGCAAAATCAAATCTGAGTTTCAGTTTGGGAATGAAGTGTAGGTGTTGGAGTACAGATCTGTGATTTCAATTTCGAGGAAAGTAGAGAAAGGGGCAGAAATTACCATTGGTGGTGTATGAGTCCCCGGAGGTGTTTATTAGAATAGTTTGCAAATTCTAGTACCATTTCTAGAAACTACTTTTTGGGAAAGCCTTACTCACGGGACTAAGTCATGACTTTGGCGTATAAGTCCCAGAATTGTGGAAAAGAATTAGATTTTCTAAATTTTGAGGAGACATTCTGAGTCTACTTTCGACCTCTATCCAGTTATGCAGTTGCACTCATTTGTTTTGATTTCTCCTCTTGTTTTATATTGCATTCAATCTATCGCTACGCATATCACATGTTTTCAAAATAGTTTACATTTTTCTATAGTTTTACAGCCTAAAATCAACGTCTCTTTTATCAATTCTTAGCATCTAGGACATTCCCCTTAGACATATTTTAATCATCTTTGCATTGAAATCTCGAAGTCTTATTCTTGGGTGAGCCATTAAGATTTTTGGTACGTCTCTCCTTTTAGGTGCAAAACCCTAAAAGTGTAAAGAGGCCTCCTATCAAAATCTTTGGTTCATTTTGGTGAACACTGCATTTAAAAGACATCCATTCACGATTTAGAGTGCATTTACACCCTAGGAATGGCTTACATTTCCTTTTTCATTGTTTCATTTGCATTCGAGGGTTTCATAATTTGCATTAGTGAAAAACTCATTTAAGCTTGCATTATTGCACTTCATTTCCTTGAACAATAGTGAAATTTTGCATTTTCACTTTAGATTTGCATTGTACAACATACAACACATAGGAATCCATCAAAAAATTAAGAAAAACTTAAAAAATACCCCATTGGGACTCATTCGCTACCCTGGGCGAATTAGTCCCAGTGCACATTCTACATCACTATTTTGAGAATTCAGTTTCCAATTTCTTAAGATGTTGTTTGACTCAGTTACTTTTATGATTTAGTTCAGTTATTTTTTGTTACATTGCAATTATTAGAACTCGTATCATTTAATTTCATGGCAATTATAGATAGCATTCCATTTTTACAATTTTCATTTTTCAGCGTTAGTTCCTAGTTCATTTAGATTAGGTTCATCATAAAATGAAACTTCAACATCCGATAAGATAATACAAAAGCAATGCTTCGATTTAGAAAAACTATATCATCAAACCTTTTACTAGTATTGTGGCTTAGTTACATTAGATGAATCCCTCTAGGGCTTTCTCTCGCTAAGATAATCCACTAAGGTTTTTGATGAAAAACCCAAACCAACCAAAGATAACTTACCTCCCAAACCTTTTAGTAGTGATGAATTTGACATGCTAGATGAAGCCCTTCAGGACTTCATCTCACAAAATCCATCCACTAAGGTTTGTTGTGAGAAACCTAAAATAAAATATGTCAATGTAATTCAACATCAACTAGTCCTTTACCCACCTTCACATAAGTCTCAACCTCCACCTAAACCTAAATTTACCCTTTACCCACCTAAGCATGGTGTTGTTACTCATACATACAACATTAGAAATAATCCACAACCACAACAACCCACCCCAACACCCTTACCTTTTCCCAATCCCATATTTCCTAGTGCTCCTTGATTAAATTCACACATTAAAGAGTATGATCTTGTTGAGAAACTTAAGAATACTCCTGCCAAGACCTCCCTTTGGGACCTACTTCAAAATTCACCAAATTATCACACTATGCTCCAAACAACATTGCAACAAATAGTGGTTCCTCCTGGTACAAATGCAAATGATGTGGTAGCTCTAATACAAGGAATGGATATAGTTAATGTAGACATTACCTTCCATCAACATGAGCTCCCTCCATTAGAATTATAGAAGAAAAATGAAACCTTTATGATAATAGCCCAATTCAATAAAATAGGCATCAAAAGAACCCTTTTTGACAATGGCTCCACCCTTAATGTGTATAATGTGAAAATTCTAGATAGATTATGTGTGGACAAATCACAAATCAAAATTGATTCCTTATCCATTAGGGGATTTGAAAATATCACAAAGCAACCGCTCGGTGTAATTACCTTACCTATTATCATCAGAATGGCTACCTTGCAAACTCCTATTCATGTCATGCCTTATGATCTCTCATACAATCTCCTTCTGGGTAGACCATGGATTCAAGAGATGCATGTGGTGCCTTTGACCCTTTATCATATAATGAAATATGTCTATAACAACAAAGTTTATCAAGTTGAAATAGACCTCGAGCCTAAAAGTTGCTTACAACTTGAAAGAGGAACGGTAAGTCCTTTGAACACATTGATTCCAACATTTAACATTGAACCTATCGAGACCAAAAAACAAGAAGAAGAACCAGTGTCTAAATTACTAGGTGATGATTGGGGATCATTGGAATTCACACCTTCATTTATGGTCGAGTATATAATCACACAAAAAGAAGATGAAAAACAAGAACAACGCACAATTATGTTAGCTCAGAATTTAGAACTTTCCCAAGCATCTACCTCATCTACTTTGGAAGAAAATACAACTTAGATTTTTTTTTTTGATGAGATAGATTATCAACAACTGCCAAATCCAAAAGAAATGGAAATCCTTTATGGAAGGGGTTATGAACTTGTGAAACAACTAGGATACAGTGGTAAAGGATGTGGAAAGAATGAACAAGGCATCCAAGTCCCTATAGAACCTAATGCACAAGAGACAAAGACTGGTTTGAGATATTTTTTTTCTAAGACAAAAAAAGCAAGTCAACAACTATCGCTAAATATCGACACCATCATATGCAAACCAAGAACCAATATCACAATAAGCACCCTGAATTACTTGATATGGATTTACCACCATCATGGGAGTAATTTGAAAATAATGAAGCTCTAAAAAAAATGTTAGGTGCTTATGATAAGACATCTTCTATTCCTTCAAAGAAAAAAATTACCTGTGTTATGATTAGTACCAAGCAAAAAGATATCGACACCAATGAGAAAGACACAAGCATGGAACCATATGATCCTGAATTTCCAAAGTCAAATGTGCTTCCCTTGGGAGATACAATTGATAGACCAATGGACATAGATGATGAAGAAAAATTCATTAAGATAGGGAAGTGCCTTGATGACGAAGAAAAAGAGGATACTACAACCTTGCTCCATGACTTTCCTAAACTGTTTTCTTGGAAATATTCAGACATGCTAGGAATAGATCCAAAGATAGTGACACACTACATTGTCCTTGCTGAAAATTCTAAGCCTGTTCGACAAGAGATATGCAAGATGAATCCTAAAATAGCCTTGCTTGTTAAAGGAGAACTTGAAAAACTCCTTGACACAGGTTTCATTTGACCTATTGATTATTCTCCCTGGATCTCAAACATTGTTGCAGTTGTAAAACCTAACAATCATATTAGGATGTGTACGGATTTTCATGACTTGAATAAAGCCTCTTTAAAAGACGATTTTCCCCTTCCTAATATTGACATGATAGTGGATTCAACTGCGGGACATTCTTTGTTTTCATTCATGGATGGATTTTCTAGATATAATAAAATCTTCATCAACCCCCAATATCAATATAAGACAACATTTACAACTTTTGGGGGACATTTTGTTGGGTTATGATGCCTTTTGGATTAAAGAATGCAGGCGCAACCTATCAACGAGCCATGACATTGATATTTCATGATTACATACATAAAATCTTGGAAGATTATGTTGATTATATATTAGAAAAATCATTAACCATACAAGAAAATGTGAATGTCCTTCGGAAGATCTTTGAAAGGATGCAAAAATACAACATGCGATTAAATCCAAAAAAGTGTGTCTTTGGAGTAGATAGTGGAAATTTTTTATGGTTTATCATATCTCACAGAGGCATCGAGGTTGACACATAAAATTGATGCTATAATCAACATGCCACCTCCAAGAAACATTTCTCAATTGCGCACATTACAAGGAAGAATTCAAGCTATTCATCATTTCATCACATCCTTAGCTGATCGAACATTACCGTTCACACATCTCCTCAAAAAGGATGTAGATTTTGATTGGAATGAGGATTGTAAACATGCCTTTGAGAGTTATAAGGAATATCCTACAACTCTGCCCATTCTACAACTCGCTATGCCAAACAAACCGTTCATCCTTTATATAGCCAAATCAACCCATGCTCTTGCAGCATTGTTGGCTCAACAAGATGAAAGTGGTAAAGAACATCATGTTTATTATATTAGCTAAACTTTAATAGATCATGAAACACACTACACACCAATCGAAAAACAATGTTTGTCTCTTATATTTTCCACTAGTAAGTTGCCACACTATTTACTTAATGCAGAAATACATGTAATGACAAAATTTGATCCTCTGAAACATCTTTTCAACAAAACAGACCTATCAAGATGCCTAGCTAAATGGGTGATGTTATTGACTGAGTTTGACCTTAGTTTTGTTTCACAAAAACCAATCAAAGGTTAAGCTTTGACCAACCACTTAGTCGATGCTCCTTCTCCTTTGGCATTACCTAGCAATGACTCTTTTTCCCAGTGACAATGTGTTGACAATAGAAGTTCCTACATGGGAATTATATTTTGATGGATCCAAGTGTAGAATAGGCTTTGGTATTGGGGTTATATTAATTCCTTCCACATGAAAGCCTATTCCCTTGTCATATCGATTAAATTTCCTATGTACAAATAATACAATTGAATATGAGGTGTTAATTGTTGGATTGTGTACTGCTTTAATCATGCGTGTCAAAGATATTAAGATCTTTGGTGATTCACAATTAGTAATCAAACAAATAAATGGAGTCTACCAAGCTAAGCATGATAAATTATCAAAATATAAGGACATTATAATGACCTTGTTAGAAAAGTTTAAATCATTCACCATTGATAACATCCTATGAAAAGATAATCAACATGTAGATGCAATAGTGAGTGCAGATTCTCTTATATCACCTCAAGATCCTTTAAAGGACGTCACGTTTACTATTCACCCAATCATGAAACCTTCGATCAATAATAAATCAGAAGAAGTGTTGACCGTGTGTGTGAAATGTGGGAGAGTTAGTAAATCAACACAAACACCAATGAGACATATTATATTAGAGATTTAATGAATCAAATTGAAACAAGATTAAATTCCTAAAAACATTCCATTATTCTCTATTCTCAAGGATTTATTAAACCATATTGGCTCTTAGATTTTGTATATGCACTATGGTTGTCAAAATGACAACTTGAGAAATGAGATGCTATTCCAAATGAAAGAAATCTAAGTGATGAAAGCCATGAAGCTGGGATAATGGAGATATCGATAAATGGATAATGTTGTTAAACTATGTGATACAAATTCTTGTGATAAGAAGCTAAAATGATTCTTCATATGCTCAAATTACCATTGATATGATGAACTAAAATGCAACTATAAAGCAAAACATGATTTAAAATGCAACTATAAAGCAAAACATGATTCTAAGTTAACATGATGCTACAATGAAAACTTGTTAAAATGCTAAACAATGCTAACTATAAAATCCAAATTCTCCAATGATCCAAAGCTATTCCCACATAATAACTCTACTCAAATATGAGATGAAAAATACTATAGCAAAGGGTTGTATTTATAGGATTTTCCAAGCATCTTGTGATGTGGCAGTGATTGATTGTCCAGATTCAAACAAGAGGGATGAATGGTGGAGATGGAGAGAATTAAGAAGGATGTTCCTTTGACCAAAGAAAACATGCCAAATGGATGGGGGAATCGAGTGTGTGAGAAAAATACCATGTGTTCAAAGTTTGCTGAAGAAGTGTGTGAGGAATAAGCCATGTGTTTGAAATTTTGTTGAAGATAATTCTAATTTAAAAATTAGAATTATTTAATTTCATGTGACCTTGGTGAGGTGGCATGAAAAGTTGTAGACATGTGCTTGAATTCCAAATATGGGATTAGTGCAAATTAATTAAATAAAACAAACTATCGAAATTTGTTTATTTAATTAAATTAGAAGAATACGATTTTAGATTTGGAGAATTAGAAGATATGAACTATATAAATAAATTGCAAATTGATTTATAAGTAGATGGAATATTAATTAAATAACTAGTATTTAATTAATTAAATGTCTTGACCAATTTTAGGTATATACATTAACAACAACCAAGGAAGACTTGAGTGAATGGTATGATACAATATATAATTATTTAAAAGATAGTACCATTCCCAAGCCAACAACAACAAACACCCAAAATTGCTTACAAAAATTAGCAACCAAATACATCATCCTTGCCAATGTGTTGTATAGAAGATCCTTTAACGACATTTTACTTAGATGTATTAGGGATTCTTAAATCACTATAGCACTTGAACAGGATCATGCGGGCACTTGTGGAGGTCATTTTGGAGGAAGATCCTTAGTGCAAAAACTCGGTCATATGGGATACTACTGGAGAAATATGGAAAAAGATTGCTTTGCATATGTTTAGCAGTGTCACAAATGTCAAGAACACAACAATTTGATTCATGCTCCTGCTTTTGAGCTCCATGTCCAAATCCCTATTTGGTTGTTCTTAGTATGGGGATTGGATCTAATTGGGAAAATATCACCACCTTCTTTTGCTAAACATACATTTATCATTACAACAACCGATTATTTTACAAAATGGGTAGAAGTTATTCCCCTTTGATCCATGACCACTAATGTATTATGTCATTTCATATTGGAACACATTATTGCCTGCTTTGGACTCCCTTCCACATTAATTTCAAACAATGGGAAACCATTTAAGAGCAATGACGTGAAGAAGTTCCTGGACATATTTCATATCCAACATCGCTCTTCAACACTTTACTACCCACAATCTAATGGTCAAGTTGAAATCACTAATAAGGGTCTTGAAAAAATCCTAAAGAAAATTGTTAACAAACATCACAAGGATTGGCACACGTAATTACAATATGCGTTATGGGCCTATCGAACAAGCGTCATATTATCTACAGGAACCACACCCTATAACCTTGTATATGGTATCGAGGAAATTATACCCTTGGAGTTAGAAATCCCCACATTAAGGATTTCTCTTCAAGGTCTTATCGATAATGACACCTATAAGGAACAACGATTACACTAGCTTGAGATGCTCAATGAACAACACATTAATGCTCTTGAGCATCTCCAGGCCTACACTAAGCAATTACAACACAAACATAATAATAATGTCATTCCTCAGACATTTAATAAAGGTGACTTAGTCTTGTATGAAAATCAACTAAACACTACTATAGACTATGCTGAAAAAGGAAAATTCAGTCCTAATTGGTTAGGACCCTACATAATCAATACAAATTATGGATTTGGCACTTACACATTAACAGAACTAGATGGTACATCCCTCAAAGACCCTATCAATGCCACACATCTGCGTTGGTATTATGTATATAATCCCTTTGAATAGTATGAATGATAAAGTACTATTGTTAGAGCTATCAAATTATATCCTATATGCTTTCACATTGCTTCATTCTTGACAAACAATTATGTGTGTTTCTTGAGCACTAAAGTGACTATTTAATTTATGATTACTTTAGGTTTCATACTATTCAAAATTCATCTTGTGTATTATGTTAGATTATAGTTGCATGTAATTTAGCATAACATACTTAATCACCATGTTGCATCTAAAAGAAACTGTTGTAAGTTTTAATTAGATCACATCAGATATGTTAAATCATGAAGACATTAATTAAGTAATCTTACAAAGGTTATTTAATTAATCACATTGCCATTTAACATTCCACACATAAATACAAGTAATAAAACATCTAATGCTCATATATATATATAATTTTTTTATGTACATGTCATCAATATATACAATATCACTGAGGTCTATGACTACCAGATCCCTCAGGATCTGGTACTCACGCTGGTTCGGTAGCGGTACGTCAGAAGATGGTAGTATGACATGATCGTGATCACGATCCGCTGACTCTGAGCACAAAATCTAAGCCTCATATCTATCTAAGGGCCTCTCAATGTGCTCCTGCTATTTGATCCCTCTCCACATGTAGCCAAGCTATCTCTGACTCTAGTCTCTCGAACTCTGCAGGGGTCTGGGAAGACTGTGCCTTTGTTGTAGCACCAAATTGATGGACTTGTCTCCTCAAATTCTCATATGCTACCCGTAATCTCATGAATGGCATGAGTGACTCTGGGTCTTGATCCACAATGGGTGGGGGCACATAGTTTGAGTTTGTTGTCTCCTTGTCGTTAGATGCTGGCACTATCTCTACAACTTCCTGTCAATAGAGATCTCCCCAGTCTCTTGTAGCTCCTACAAGTTAGAAACAATACACAATCAGTACACATCATGATATATATATATATATATATAAAGCATAAACATAAACACAAAGCACATGCATAAATAATATATCATCACCTATATCTCTGGCAGGCTAAGAAATATCAACCTCATCTTATGTAGGGGCATGGAAGATGTGCTAGCTCCTCCATGACCATAGGAACTGATGCCTGTTGGGGCCACTACTCATGATCTAGTCATACGAATGGGTGAGGGCTTTCCCCACTCGTATCGATCCTCATCTGCTACCTCATCAGCCTTGCTCATGAGTGGCTCCTCCTCCTCATCCTCATCCTGCTCCCCTCCATCTTGGCCATCATAGTTAGGACCTACATCCTCATCATACTCCTCATCTATGACATTTGTGAATATGTTTGCAGATCTATACCGTGTCTCCTCGGCCCTGTCCTC
>VDFB02179303.1:0-14752 GCA_007258455.2 Sequoia sempervirens | reverse complement strand
ATGTAGGAATTCAATTATTTTTTAGAGAGTTTATGATAAATAAACCAACTTGTATCTTGGTTTTTTCCACCATATCATATCCACCTCCTTGTAGCCATTTAGTCATAGGGAGGGCATAAAAATCCATTCCCACAATTTAACTTGAGATGAGGAGTCATTAGGCATACAATAAAGAAAAAATGAATAGGTATTCCTTGGATTAGTAGTAAGCACTAAGCACAATTGTTGTTGGGATCCACTCCTCAATAGATGATAAACTTATCCAAGTATTGGGAAAGGTGGGTCAACCTTGCATCCTAATATTTTGATTTATTATTTTGTCCTCATATTAGGAAATGAGGCATCTCACTTTGTGTTGGTAGTTATTTGTCATTTGTTGAATGCTTCAAGGGAGGTGTCTAAGATGTTCTAAGAGCATATAATATCATTATAGCTTTATAAGATGAAACCCTCTTATGACATATTCTTATGACATTTAAGAGCATGACTATAGAATATTTATAGTAAAGTATTGACCAACATTATGAAAAATCATAAGAAATCTTTTAAGAAATAGCAACTGTGTCAAGGAAAAAGATGTGGACATTTACAATAACTTTTTTTTTAAGCAAAAGTGGGAGACCACTTATAATTTTATTTATATATAATATTTTACATATAGCTAGTTCGCAAAGGACATCATGAAGAAACCTAACAAGAAACCCCAGCCGTAAAACTGAAAATACCTACAAAAATATCAAAAGACCACACGAGGTCCTAGTAACAATGACCAATTGTCCGGACATAATGTTACAAAAGCACATTGGTTGAATACATCAAGACATATGCACATTCTACACCAAAATACCCAGCAAAGACATCATAATTAGATATACCCAAGCGACCTAAATACATAGCACATTGAGATTACAAAACCTTACTAAACATAAGACTGATAAGCTAGGAAGCCACTTTCAAAAAGTTGCAGATTTTCCACCAACATGTTGAAAGCCATTAACCGAGCTTTCTTTTGTTTCCACTCGTTTACCTTTGTGTTGGCGATCATGCTCAAATGAAGGTTTTGATTTGTTAATATCAGGCACATAACGATAACATAATTTCTTTTTGGATGAAGATGGAAGTTGCAAATCATGAATACAAACATGACTTCTCAAGAAAGAAATGGCATGATATTTTCTTTTTAAATCATCAATCTCCTCCATGGAAATGGAAAATATGTATCTATTTAGAACTTGGTAGAGATGTGAAGAAGTGTCATGAATTGTGGATAATAACATGCCTTGGAATATGTCAACATAGGTCTCTTCTTATGAAACAAAACCTTCTTTGAATAATTAACATTAGAAATTAATACAGTTTGGCGAGCATATTGTATAATCACACTAGAAACCAACAATGGAAGATTGAGAGTCTCAACTAAGAATTCCACCTTATAGATAACATTCATACTAGAAGCCAACAACTAAAGACCAAATTTCATAAATAAAGTTCATGTGTTATATAGCATGCCTTTGAGGGGTCCACAAGTACCATGAGCCTTTTGAAATCCTTCTCCATCTAAATGCATCCATTCCAAGACCATTGGGAGGTGGGTATACAATATGAGCCAAGTATTAATTTCTAATGTTAATTATTGAAAGAAGGTGTATAAATTATTCAAGCATCTTAATTCTCATATAGAGTTACATCTTAGTCAATTTCTCAATGTATGAGTTCCATATATTTGTAATTTTTTTCTTAATATAAAAATATTTTATTTCATTAAAATTAACCTATCTATTCCATGTTACAAAGGATTTCTTATTTTTAAATTATAAGTATATAATTCAAAAATTAATTAGTAATTTTCAAGATAGAGTACACACACTTTCTTTGGTTAAAATAAAATAATATTCTTATTTCCATGTGAGAGTTATGTAGAATATAGTTTGATGTCTCAAAAATATTTCTTCTTAGCGCATACTAAATTTTTATCATTACTATGAGTGAATCATCTCAATTATATAGCCAAGAACATCAAAATTTATAGAGGGAAAAGAAAAATAATCACACATTTATCATATATTTTTATATGTATAAAGTTTCTACCATCAAACTATTTATACCTTATAGATTAAATTATTTTTGTTTTTGTTTATTTGGGTTCAACATGTCATGCTATAGGATTTTCTTGTGTTTTCACCATGTTGTCATGTGTAGATAGCTATGTATTTTATAGGTTTAGGAATTTTAGAGGAAGGCAAGGTTGAACAAAATGCATAAGGATGAGATGGAGCCTTGTTTACCTTAGGATTTGGTTGAGACTCCTTTTGAGCATAATCGAGGGGTGGTTGGTCCTCTTGTAGACATGACTAATTTAGAAGGTCTTGTCAAGAGAAATTTAGAGGAGATTGGTAGAGACAAGAATCATGTTACAGATGGATTAGTTGGAGTTCACTGCCTCTACCATTCTCTTGAATTGCAACATTCACCTCTTGGAATTTCTTCTAATAATTTAAAAATATGAAGAAGGTTCAAGTTTAGAAGATTATAGGAACCCTTTATTCCCTTTGGTCTTAAGTTTGGAAACTAAATATGGAAACTCCATTACAAAATAGAACTAGGTTTGAATTCATGGAAAAGGATAAGGTTCACAATAAGATATAGTTCCTTGAAGAATTTTGGATTCAAGTTGTGAAATGATAGATCTACTAATGTTTTTGGGAAAATGACCCTCTTTATTAGATACATTGCCACTATTGGTGGAGTATTTTTAATTGGATGTTATTTTTCTAACTTACAACTATATTTTTCTTGTTGTTGTTCCATGCCAATATGATTGATCATTTTTTGTCTCTTTATTGGTCTTTGTAAAAGGGTGGGGCCCTTTCAAAATTTCTATTTCTAATTCATAAATTCAACCAAAAGTATTTACCCTAAAATTAAAATATAAATAATTTAAAATTTAAAATAGTCTTTTTTGATATTATATAATAGCCTCATGTATTTAATTTATAAATCCTATTATTCTTTATGTTTAATTTCAAAATTTTAATGCTCTCAAGTATAGATTACAAGCACACATTCTTTACATTTTTTTCTCTTTCTTTTGTACTATTTTGTATATGGGTGTCTTATATGCATTGCCTCAAACATATAATTTTGATGTCCTATACCTAGTTCTAAATGTAGTTTTATAAATGTATTCCTCCTTTTATTATTTGCTAATTGTAATTGAATATTAGACCTGTTTTTTAAAATATGGCCACCCCTCTCAATTAGTAAAATAAGTCATCTATTTTAGGTAGTGGATATTAATGTTAATTGTTTATTTATTGAACATACATAATCAAGACAACTTGGAAAAGTGTCTTATCTTTCTTTTTCATAAAAATAGTTGGAGCATCCCATGACAAGACACTAGAACATATAAATCCTTTCTTTAAAATGTCATTTAGGTTCAATCCTTTAATTCATGCAAATATGAAGTGTTTGTTTGATAGGGATCTCTAGATATAGGGGCTAATTCATGTATGAACTCTATTAAAAAATAAAACACCCATTTAGGAGGAAACATGAGGAATTCATTCTAGGATTTAGACATCCTAAGACTTTTGTAATGGAGATTTATTTTCATTTGAATGGTTCTCATTCACTTTTATTAAATAAAAATTAACAACAAACAAGGCACACCCTTTTCTTTATTCTCTTTTGAGTTGTAAAATAGAAAATTTAATAATACCTTCATTCCTTCTAATCCTAAAAGAATTATTTTATTATACATTTCATTCAAACAATCTAGTTTCTTTCCTCTAAATTTATTCTTCGATTCATACATTTAGTTCACCAACCATTTTTGGAGTAATGTCATAAGACTCAAAGGAAAAATATAAAGAATTTTATCCAAGTTTCCATCAGATGCACCCCAAACTTTATATCATGAACTGCTTGATATAATGTCTCAAATAAATTTGTTAATGAACCGCTTATATAATGCCTCAAATAAATTTCCAATAGTGTTTTTGATATAATGCTCAAATAAATTTGTGAAAGCAACTAAGTGTTTGATATAGGTGCAGCTACAATGGAAAATACTATTTCTATCATACTCCATCAAAACTTACCATGAACTATTTGATATAATGCCTCAAATAAATTTGTTAATGAATTGTTTCATATAGGGTGCATACAATGGAAACACTATTTCTATCATACTCCATCAAAAATTACCATGAATTGTTTGATATAATGGCTCAAATAAATTTGTTAATGAACCTGCTTGGATATAATGCCTCAAATAAATCGGGAGGTGCCCCAAGAGAAATGTATGCAAAATGCGGAATCAAAGAAGGGCATGTTAATTATTTGACAGAGTAGAAATGTATCATAGAAATAGTGTATGTTGAAAAGGCTTTAGAAACTTTCAAACAAATGCAGTTTCAAATCAACAAATTTGAAAAAAAATGCATTTAGGGTTTAGAAATTTAACAAACAAATGCATTTTGAAGTCTATGAAATTCAAATTTGACAAACTTGGTGCTCGATATGCAAGTTGAGTTGATGAGAGATGAAGTTGAGTTTTCCATTCGTCGGAGAGATGAAGTCAAGTTTTTTCACCATTTGTTGTTCACATTCATGCATTCCCGCATGCACAGAGCACAGGAAAGCATAAAAAAAGGTAAAAAATGAGGACAAGTTCAATTTTTTTTTATGCCTTATTTGAGGGGTTGTCGAACCCATGTTCGACCTAACCCCTTAAAATATTATTTTTTTGTGTTTTGGTTTGTTGAACGAATGGTTCAATCAACACATGTTTGGTTGAATGATGGTGGTTCGACTGGTCATAGAGTTCACCGAACATAGAGTTCGACTGAACCCATTGAATTGGGAAAGGAAGAAAATCAAATTTCCTTCCTCATAAAATTTGTAAACCACTATTGTGGTTTGACCCATAACTATCTAAGTTCCAAAAATATTTTATAATTCAAGAATTTGTATTAGTTTCACAGTCAACGAGTCACAATTATATTTGAACAAACTTAGTGCTCTATTCTAATAATTAATAAAAATTTCATAACTTTTTTATTCCCTCTAAATCTTTATAGCAGAATCACAACTGGCTTTGATATATTATACAAAATTGTTTTCACTATTGCTAGTTTATAGTGCCTTCATTCTTTACAAGTGATTGCTTTGTTCCATATTACCCACACTTTCATTCCCGTTGCCCAGTTTAGCTAAAGAATCTTGCAGAAGACCAGTCCACAATTTGCAATCATCAATCTCTACAACAAGAAATGTGGGTAGCAACAATTCTCCAAAATAATTCTTCATAGAATTCCCACCTGCATTTTGTTTCAATCACACTTTCAACATGTGCAATAAGTATAAAATCCCCAAAAACTTCACAAGCAGTTGCAAGCTTTTTTGTACGAGAAAATTTGAACTAAACCTACCTCATTTCCATGCGGCCATTTGGTTTTCTTCCCACCACCAGGTAAATGCTACAACTTTTCATTGCTTTCACCTTTGAAATGGTGCTTCAGAGCTCTCTGTGCTTCGTCCCTCATCAATCTATTATTTATAAAATAAGTAAAAAAGGAAAAGAAAACCTAGGTAAAATCCTTTGAAGTTTTGAAAAAAACTCATAAAGGGAAAAAAATAAACAAATTTAGCTAAAACCCTAATTACAAGTGTGTGTTTTTTTTTCCATTACCCTGAGCATTAGTTCCAACTTTAGTATTGCCTTATATGCATCATGATCCTTTCTAAACCTTCACCATGTGAATACTTTGTGGTGGTCTTAATTTTTTCGATTCCATGCTACCCAGACATCATGGCATACACCACATTAATTATACATTTTTATACTTTATATCTACAACAAGATGGGATGATTATAGATTTTTAATACTTGGTTTATTTTATAAGTTAATGAGTTTATGCTAATGTATAAAAGGATGAAATAATTTTATAGATACATGAAGCTATAGAGGTGCAAAATGAAATCTAAACTTGTATCTTGACATGCTTGCATATTTCATTTAATCTATATTTTACATGAGCATGCATTTCTCTTATATATTCACATCTCATTTACATGCATACCAAAATACAAAAAATATAAGGGATATAATGCATAACCTATACCTTTACACCATATTTTTACATAATTTTAAGAATTTTCATAAATATAGTGTCATAATGCTCAATTCAAATTGTTTGGAACATAAATTGAACCTATTTATAAATCCACTTGCTAAATATCCTTATATACTTCCTTCGTCAACACAAATATATATTAAAAAATTCAAATCTCTAACTTTGAGACAACTTTCCTAGAGTTTGATTGTTGCACATCAAATTTCATGCCAAATACCTTAGATTGAGAGAATTTAGTAACATGCATTTATAGACTAGACCTAAGTCAATAGTAATGCTTCTAAAAAATTATCTGAAACAACACTTGAAAATATTTAATCACACAACAGTTTGGAAGAATGACTTTTATATTACACATTTAAATATTGTATTACTTTCTTGATATCTCTATAAAATCATACACAACTCCCTAAGGGACTTCACTACTATTAAGGAATTTAATGGTCTTCTCTCCATCTTGCAATCAATCTTCTCTAATCATTTCTTAGAAATAAGTATCAAATACACAAGAGAATTATAATAGATCTCATTCATCATAAACTAGGTATTGAAATAAGGGACAAAACTACATGTGGCCCAATCTAGTATGAGACTAGCTTGGATGACACGATCTAGTCTAAATCAAAATAATATTTGACAATGACATGTCACATGCAGCTAATACTAGATCCAATCTCCATTTTATATCCCAATCATTAGTTATAGTGTCACCAATTTGTCATAAAAAAACTCAACAAAACTATATCATTTCAAAATAAATAAGCACTTTTGTAGATCTACCTACTCTATTTGTCATAAAAAAACTCAACAAAACTATCTCATTCTATAGATTATTTATATCACTTAAATAAAATTTAATTATATAGTTTAATACAAATTAATTTTTTTCACACCTCTACAACATTAATTTTTAAATTCTATATTATAAATTAGATTATTTATATCTCATAATTAAATCTTAATTATATAGTTTAATACAAATTAACTTTCTTCACACCTCTAAACATTAATTTTTAAATTCTATATTATAAATCCTTATTATTATATAATATGCATGTTAAAAAATACAAACCAAAATTTTCTTTAATTGACCTCCCACACCTCTTCGGCGTACCCATTACACACTAAGGTGCGATTGCTAGTTCTAATTCTTTAGGTAAAAATAAAAGATAAAAAAATTAAGTTTAATACTACACGAACGTGCATAGTTTCCATCTTAGAAGCGCCTTTATTACTTAAGTAATCCACCCATCGAAATTTATAACTGCAGTTGCCACTTTCCCTTATCTTAAGTCGCTCACCGACCCTTGACTTTTGGGGGAGTGGATAAAGACTACATCCACCTCGGATTGTCGCCCCTCAAACAAAAGAACTTGCATAAATCAAACTCACCCTCAATTGAGGCTTTGCAGATCAAACTCCGATCTCTGCGAGGCAAGAAGGAGAAAACTGTTGCTTAATGAAGAATGGAGCTCAGCTTCTGGGTACAAACTGCAGAATAAGATATGAGATATACCCCTTTTTTGCCTCAGCAGAATCGATCTCACCTGAGGGATCTCCAACAGAAGCCCATAGTTCTGGTAACATACTTAATGAACTTTTCAGACGATTTCAAATAGTATGCAAATTTTGATCTGTCTTCTGTTATAATCTTCAATTTGTTTGATAAATTTTTATTGGGTAGAAACTGTAAGGGATCCCGCGTGCCACAGTTCCGAAGACTAACAATGAAGGTCTACTCTGCAGGAAAGTCCTCAATGACATTACCCCTAATATTGGGGCTCGTCGGAGGCCTGATTCTGGTATTCGTTATTTGTCTGATTGCAATGAGAGAAAGAGTGGCATCTGCCATTTCTGGGAGGCCAATAACTCTAGTTACCCACAACGAAGGTGCTCCTTCAAATGTTTTTCTTTGCTATTTGATTTTCTCTTTTTCTGGTTAAAATGCAACATTTAATCCTCTATGCTTACCCACTTGTCTGCAGAGAGGCAGGGACATTCCCCTGAAACCAGATTAATTATAGAGGAGAAACATTTTGTGTTCAGCTTACAAGAACTTGCAGAATCGACACAAAATTTCGATGACAGTAAAAAGCTTGGAGTGGGAGGTTTTGGTGCCGTCTACAAGGTGGGATTGTATTCAAATCCTTAACAACAAGAGTCCCTTTAAAGAAGGGTATGCAGCTCTAAATCTGTTGTGACGTTTCAGGGAACAACTAGAGACGGAAAAGAAATAGCAGTTAAAAAACTGTCTGCAAGATCTACGCAAGGAACGAGAGAATTTACGAATGAAGTGAAGCTGCTGGCCAATGTTCAGCACCGAAATCTTGTGAAGCTGTTGGGGTGTTGCGCTGAGGCAGGCGAAAGGTTGCTTGTTTATGAATACTTTCCCAACAAGAGCTTGGACACTTTTCTTTTCGGTAAGTTATAAGGCTACCGCTGTTTATAAATCTGTAGAGACTTTTTGCTTTAAAGAAAATAAGATATAACAAAAGTAAAAGAATTGGGATTACAGATCCAGTAAAGCGCAGAGAGTTTAGTTGGGAAAAGCGTTATAAGATTATAATTGGAATCGCCCGTGGCCTTCTCTATCTTCACGAGGATTCACAGTTGAAAATCATTCACAGAGATATTAAAGCAAACAACATTTTACTTGATGACAAACTCAATGCCAAGATTGCTGACTTTGGTCTGGCTAGATTATTTGCTGCAGATGAAACGCATGTCGATACAAAAGTTGCAGGCACATAGTAAGGACCCTCACAATCCTGATGCTGTGCTGAGTACTTAGATTTATATCACTAATCGCTAAGGGTTTTCAGGTTTGTTTGGTGATTTTGTAAATTAATGTATTGATATTGCAGCGGTTACATGGCTCCGGAGTACGCAATGCAAGGGCAGCTGTCAGTTAAAGCAGACGTTTACAGTTTCGGAGTACTACTGCTTGAGATTCTGAGTGGAAGAAAAAATAGTGATATCACTATTCCCTACGAAATGGAAAACCTGTTAGAATGGGTAAGCAATTAATATATATCTTCATAATGCTTCTCAAAGCCAAACAGCCAAGATGCGGTGACTTGATGATATGTGATGCAGGCATGGAGAATATACAAAGGGGAAGATGTTTCGAATATGGTGGATTCAACGGTGGCAGAAACATGTCCAGAGGAGAAAGCGCTGAGATATATTCAGGTTGGGCTTTTGTGTGTACAAGCGGATGCGACACTTCGTCCAACTATGTCGAAGGTTATTGTGATGATATCCAGCGGTTCGGTCACACTACCAAATCCCAAAAAGCCTGCATTCATAAACATGAGCAAAAGCTATGGCCCAAGATCAGGAGTGAAGTTCAGGTCAGGGCCAGGGGTCGAGGATCATGAAACGGGGACATCTGGGACGACGGCGTCATCTGTAAATGACGCCTCCATCACTCAAGTGAACCCTAGGTAGAGGTTTAAAATATCTGAAAGACAGCCTTGCTGGCTAACTCTGTATATAGCCTTATAATACACCGACACGTGCAGAATATGCGAGAGAATAAAGTTGAAATGTCGGGTCGTGAGTTGGATTGTTGTGTTAATAAATAATATTTTCCCGTACAGAAGCGTAAACCTTTTGTCTATTGTTTGGAAACGTATAGTGCAAGCCACCTCATTTTGTAAACCATAATTTTCAGCGGAAAGAGCCGGGTAAAAATGCTCTAAAGCGACCAACACTTATTGGACAAACGAAGCTTGTGATTGGTTTCGGGGGGCCAAACTAGTGTTCAATGTATATAATAGTGTGGAAGGAAAAATCTATTCTTATACGTAGTTAATTAAATAAATGCAATTTACTTATAACTGATATTTAAATAAATGTTAAATTATATTGAAATATGTAAAAGTAATATTTAGTTTGGTAAGTGATGATTGAATTTATTAATTTATCAATGTTTGAGATTTTTAATGTTGACTTGGATAAAGATTGTTGGTTTTATAAATTGATTGTTTGTTCGTCTTGGTTCACTTTCATGAGTGTATATTTGATTGTGCATGTCAATTTAATCTTTAGTGCATTCTTGAATTGATGCTTGTGGACCTAAACCTATTACAAAAGGCTTGATATAAAAATCAAAAGTTATTAAGAAAATATTAACACATGTCATTTGTTATGGATCACTTTTTCTTAAAAATTAATTAATAAATAGGAAAATATGTACAATCATTAAAATCATTACATATTTGAAAATTGGATATTGTCATTTATAATGGATTTTAATTTAGTCCAGTTTTTTTGAAAAGGAAGTCACAACCCATATTGTTAAAGTCAGTTTTTGCACTTACAAGTCCAACGCTTGAGGTCATTAAAATCATTACATATTTGAAAACTGGATATTGTCATTTATAATGGATTTTAATTTAGTCCAATTTTTTTGAAAAGAAAGTCACAACCCATATTGTTAAAGGCAGTTTTTGCACTTACAAGTCCAACGCTTGAGGTTGGGTTTCCAAGCCTAAGACCAAACAAAAAGAACGAGATGTAAATTTCAAAATTTATGAATTCATGTCATTTCTTATATTTTTCAATACAATTACATATTAACAAGTGGTATAATCTTGTATTAGATTTGATTCATGAGCAACTCTCTACCCATATACATTTACTTGCTTATTTGCTCCTACTCTCATATTCATTATTTATTCCCACATTTATAATACACTCTTCTAAAATATTTATATTAAAATTAAAGTATTATAAAATCATTCCTATTATTTTATATACCAAATCAACATACAAAATCAATTAGTAAAATATTTATTTTAGTTTGATGACTAAGAAGCAATAATAGAAGTTACAATTACATATACCTAAACAATCTTCCTCGTCGACTTTTTTAGTGTTGAAAGAGAGGGACATATTCCCGATCTTCTAGCACAGATAAAGCTGTGGAGAGCCATAGAATGTGGTTGGGATTACTTCATCCCTTCACCAATGGACAAACCAGTAATAAGATGATGTCAGCTAAGTTTTATAGCAGAAAGAGCGATGATCCTAACGGAAATCGCTTAGCAATCAATGTATTCAACGATATTCACGTTTATTGACCAACGAGCATTGAGTATTAAATGTATTTGGCAAAATCTCTAAAGTTGAAAGTTAATTTTTTTATTTAATGACTATTGGTCAATTGGGTGAACAGTAAGGTAAAAAATGGATTTTTTTTTAATTATATTAAAATTCAATTGACCAATGAGCATTGAGATTGAACTCATTTGGCAAGATGACTATAGTTGAAGCACTGTGTGAGTGCCAAGTTGACATTGTCCTAGTACGTACTGAAGCTTTAAGTCACTTATAATTTCAGTACAACAAATTAAATTAAGTTTTTAACTACAAAAATTTCAATGTATAAAAATATGCTATTTTTTCACACTCACTGTCCAATGGTCCGGATTTCCTCTTTCTGACATTGGTCGTTCTTTTTCCCGTCAATTTTATTTTTTGTCAGTTCACACTTGCCAACATACAAACATGTGCTAAAATGGGAGTTTTGGAAGAGGGTTTGGACAACCATGTATCAAAAATTAATAAAACCTTTATACTTTGTTTCTTGCTCACCTGCATAATGGGATTTGAGCCTTTTTAAGTACTTTGAGCATAGAAACGAGGTGTTTGTTTAATTGGTATATATGAAGTACCATTTCTATGTAGGAGGAATTATTATGACATCATTTAAAATTAAAAAAAATGATTTTTCTGCTTACTGTTTGTAATATAAGCCAATAGGAAGAAAGAAAATAGTATTTTTACAATAACTTAAAATATAAGTTAAATTTAAACTATAAAACTTTTGTGCAAATTTTTTAATTGTTTGCCATGATTGGTTGCATTAATTGGAAAATTGCACCCTTGACATGCACTCTGCTTCATAATGCAAAGTGTAGTGTGTGAGTGCCTTGTTTAGAAAAGCATATACTAATGGGTTCTAATTATTTTATTATATCTCCAAAAAGTAAATGATCAAAGTGGTCAAGAACCACTGATGAAACTCAAAAAGAGTGTTGGCACAATGAATAAATATGGTGTGTGAGTGTACACGTATTTTTTTCTACAAACTACTTTGATCCCAACTCCCAATTTAAACAAGATTGAACTATGACATTATATTCAACCTTAATTTCAAATGTTAATATCATGAAATTCATAGTACTAGAGTACAAATACATCGAAAAGAATTTAGAGCAATTATATTCTTGAGCTTCAAACATGATTTTTGCACCTTTTCACATGAATATATAAATTGCATGACAAGAATGGCCACTACTTTCTTATCTACTTTCTCCTCTACCTCAAAATGCATCATGCTCTTTGGTAGGAACTTGATGCTTGCGTCACTTGTTATTATATGTGGCACTTTCTTTGAATATTTTTCTTATGAGCAATCATTTTTTTCTTTTAAACACAATTGTTAGGTAGTGAATATTGAAGGATATGGATTATATAAAGACATTTCAAATGATATGGTAATTTATATAATAAAAAAGTTATTTTAAAATATTTTTCATGTAGTTAAAGGTAAATTTTGATCTTGATAAAAATAGAATAATTATTTATCACTTTTTTTTGTGTGAATAAGGTGTAAAATTGTTATTGAATTTAATCATTGAATTGAATGATGCTTAAGTAAAGTTGTATTAGAACAAGCAAAAATACTAATGTCATGTAAGATGATAGCATTTTAGAAAACTTAATGTTGACGACCATGGACTTGAAGGATACATATGTTTATAGGATTACTATACACATGGCTTGAATTGGTGGATGAACATTGTGCTTAAATGCCTCATCTCCAAATAGTTGTCATTATATCCATAGGTTATGAGTTCCTAGGTTTAAGTTAAGAATACATATATTAAAATTGGTTCTTGATGAATATAAGTGAAAATTTTACTCATTATGATTTCCACATTTGTGATGTACTCATTGTTGGCATGACCATAATATTAACCAAGAATAAAAAAATCCTAGGTAGAAGCCACAATCATGGTAGATTCCTTTAACAACCTCTTGGATCATCAATGGGAATTCAAATACAAAGACCTGGGTGATCCCACAATACTGGTTTACAATTTTTGGCCAAACTAGACACTGAAATAATTTTTTTTAACTAAATCTTCACTTTCGGGCACCTATAGCGACTAAACTGTGAGGAATTTGAAGATGATGCAAACTAGTGATTTGTGACATATTGTCTATAAATTCTAAATATATTTTTTTCAAAAATTTTGGAAGCAGATTGCATTTCTTTTTCATCTCCTTCAAAAACTAGTTTTTTCTAGTAAACACCATTTTAAAGGAGTGATGCTCACTGTATAAAACATAACGTTTTTTCCAAGAAGGATAAAATTCTATTTTTTTTAATTTAGATTTGTAACTATGATATCTAGTGCTTCAATTCAAGCTCATGAGTAGTGCATTTGAAATCATTATCAAAATAATCCTCCCAAATGAAGAAAGGTCTATGGTGTGTAGTATATGCTTGAATAAATCCAAACAAGAAAAATGCATTCATTCTTTCTAAAGATTAGAATAATCAACTGCATAGTGCCTCTATTGGGTTGGTGTTACAACAATGACCATATGATGACTATGCACAAGTACATTTCTAATAAAAGCCTAGAAAGGAACAATAATCAAGGGTCCACATATATAATATGGCATCTCTTGATTATTTTTACTTATTCTAGAGTTTCAACTACGTTTTCAAACATATCGCTCTTATCATGGGCAACCATGCAATCTCATATCCCATGTCAGGGCAGATTCAGAAAGATGGGGGGCCAAATTGTGGCCAAAATTTCAAAAATAATTTGATAGGCTATAACGTGAGCACACTATAACACGCTCGTGGTATGGATTGGTGTGACCGAGACAAAGGCTTGGTCACATTGAACCTATAATGCTCTTGTGTTATAATGCAAGCGCGTTATAACTTATTCAAACAAAAAAAACAAACAACATCATTTTATTTTCATTATGTTTTTGTTGTCCACGACCAACAAACCCTCCATTTGCATGCTTGCATTTTGGAAGGAGCTAAACTTGCAATTTCTTCATCGATTTTTTGCAATTTTTTCGCCAAGATATCGCCATGTTGACGGGAGAGGTCAAACAAGTAAGAATTATTTGTTTTTTTTGTGAATTTGTTGTCAAATAGGTAATTTTAGGTTGTTTTTGATATTCATTTGTTTAATTTGTAGGAGATGTTAATGAACCTGAAAACCCTCCTCAAAATCCTCAACAACCACAACAACAAGCACACAAACAAAATCCTCAACAACCACAAGAAAAAAATCCTCAACCAATTCCTCAACATCCTCCTGGTACTGAACAAAATTTAATGGGGGAGGTAGTGAAAATAATAAAAAGAGATTGAGGAGTTAAGTAAAAAAGAGATTGAGGAGTTAATCACGAGGTTGAACAATCTTGTATGTTCAACCGTGGAAAGAAGAACATGTTAAAAGGTGTAGGAAAACTAAGAGGGGGGGTGAATTAGTTGTCACCAAATTTAAACTTAAAACTAAAACACTTATCAATTTCACAACCACACTATTTTGTTATTAAGTAT
>VDFB02179302.1:0-44956 GCA_007258455.2 Sequoia sempervirens | reverse complement strand
AATGCCTATTGTAGGAAGGATTCATATGTTAAGGCATGATGGGTTGGATAAGATGTTTAAAGCTTATTTGGCAATAGATTAGTAGATTGTAGATATTCTAATAGGATTTTTTTATTCACTATTATTTTGTGAATGCTCAATGTATTTGGGTATTGCATAGTTTTTTCTTGCTTGGATGTCTTGTCTCTAAGGAAATCAAAAATTATTACGAATATAGTACAGATGATGTCATGATTTGAATTTTTAGAATTTTTTAATGTTTTTGGATTCTTGGGATTATTTGGATTGTGATGATAATGATGGGGATGAATGATGAAGAGATATAGATGTGTAAGTATATCAAAGACCTCTTGAGATCTTTTCACTAGCCAAGTTAAATTTAATTGATTCAATTGATTGATTGATTGATGATAGCATTGTTGAAGATAAGAATAACAAAAGGATAGCATTATTAAGATAGGAACAACACAATTATTGGGAAGGACACATCCTAATGATGATGATTGGATAAGATGGATCAAGATTTGTAGCAAGACTAGGAAGAAAATCTATTAGATGGTTTTATATCATGCTAAAGTGTAAGCGAGATGAGATTGATGGGGATTGTCTGAATTTGTATTGATAGAGGAAAGTTTGAACGAGAAAATGTATTCATAGAATGGTGGAAAATGCTTGAAAGTGGTTTTTTATTTTTTAAGATATATTATTTTTTGGATTTTGGAAGGTGTCCAAATCACAAAGTGAGCTAGAATACATATATCAATATTTGTTCCAAAGAAGGATGCAATTGCCTACCCTTAGTGTCTAGCAATATATGAGACGTTATGATTGGATGAATGGACTAGTGCGATGGAATAGATATGTGAAGGATAGGCATTATGCAAATAGATCTAGAATAAGGGATTTTACTTCCAAGGACTACCTCATAATAGGATAACATGTTTGACCCAAGCTAAATGTTTGGATAGTGCCATGTAGGTGATGGTATGACATGGGATAGTATGTGGTCAAAAGAAATGACTATGTCAAGATTTTTCCAAAAGCATGGTTTGAAGTATATGCCCCTAGTCTTTATCAAGATCAAGGTGGATAGGGAAGATGGACAAAAGTGGAATGGATTGGATAGATATTAATGTTAGGATAAAATGGAATGATGTAGAGATAAGATGCTCCCAACAAGAATGGTACACATAGATAATTGATTGTTACACATGATGCCTATTTTCCAAGTTTTCATCATGGTACTTTCTTAAAGCACCATAAGAATGGTTTTCATTGGAGGATGATTTAATTTCTTTTCTTTTTCATTTTTTAATTTTTGAATGATCATTCACTATGTGGGACCGCCTATTGGTGTTGATGTAGATGTTGTTATCATAATGTACCAATAATGTCCTACCTTGAGGACTTGTTTTGTCAAGATAAGGGCACTTGTATATAGCCCCTATATTTTATCGTGATCCTTGTTGATACTAGAGTTGGATTTCTATAAATGTGCACATCATTATAGATTTCCATAGAATCCTGTACTTCTTATTTATGTTATTGGGAATCATCAATGATGTTTATGTTCTTATCAATAAGAAGTCTTGCTTTAACAAAAGTGAGTGATCCAAGTTGATAGGATATTGTTGCTTTCTCTACCTTCATGCTTGTTGGTTTGTCATTCTTGAGGATGTATAGAGAGAAAGACTCATGTTTTGGATGAACAAGGGAGAGATTATCTATGTGTTTAGTGGAAGCAAGTTTCTTATTTGTAGAAGTGGAGGTTATTGGTATATGGATGGGGTAAACTTTAGTTTTGGGATCATGGATGGAATGAAAAGAGATGATAGGATGAGAATCAATAGTATGAGATTGTATGATTTGAATAACTTGATCTTGATTCATTTTGGAGATTTCTTATTTATGTTTTAGATTGTGTTCTTGACATATATGGTTTGAATAATGTGGTAGGAATAAGGGACTCTCAAGTATTCTCATTGTGTTGGCATAGTGGTAATGAAATTTGGATAAGAATCATTGGAGTGGATAATGATGGGTGACGAGATGGATGATTATTTTTGGTATAATATTTCATGATCATGGATTGGATTTCTATCAAAACAGTGGATTATCTATCTTGGATAGCCCTTAGGGAAAATCCTAAAGGGTTTTATTATTGGATGATTTGTTTGATGGGGATGATGTGGATTGATGTTACAAAGGTTCTGAGGATGAAGGATTAAAAGGAGATATGGAGGCTTCTTGTGGTAAATATTATTTAATATGGCCTATTATGGAATCAAATGAGGTAGATATGTTATGGCCATGACTAATTCAATTATTTTGGGATGTGCCATCACTAGACATATATGGATAGTTTTGATCATTCTTGGGAAAAGTGTCTTGATATATGTCTAATTTCTCACTATGTGATCTATTAATATTATTGAAGAGATTATTATGAGATGAATTATTAGGATTATCTTCAATAGTGATGTCACCTTGATCAATGAAATCATAGATGATATTTTTTAGCCTGAAAAAAATTTGAGTTGTATGTCCTTTTACCCTATGGTACTCAAAAAAATTAGTGTCCTTCCACCATGTGGGCTTGACTTGGTGTTCATACTACCTAATTTCTAGGAGTGTGACTAAATTTTATTGGACTAGTTTTTAGATTGTTGATTTGATGGGCTTTCCCAAAGGAGTATGTTTTCACCATGGTATGTTATTTTGTCTAGGAGGTCCTTTTTGTGAGTTATCTTGGATTGACACTGACATTTGGACATTGGGTGGTGATTTTAGGATTAAGGTGGGTTGAGCATGTTGGGACATATTTTTTTCAACCATTCTATCATTGACCACATTTTCATTTTATTCCATAATTAGGGTTGTCATTTGAAGAGATCGCATATTTTTTGTTATTTTTGAAAATCTTGATGATTCCTTTAGCAATGAGAGTTTTTTCTATAGTGATTCCTTTCTCAATGACCTCGTTGAAATTATTAGATCATTGCACTTTTAGATGGAATCATATCTCTGTGTTCATATTCTAAATGAATATTTGTAGCAATTGTTTCTTAGGTAAATGGAACAGATATTTATTGGCTAAGCTTCTTCATCTCTGTAAGAAATAAGAAAAGGTTTCTCCACTATTTTCTTGTAGTACATAGACCGATCATTGAGACTTCATGTTCTATGTTATAGGAGAAATGCGAGATAAATTTTTTAGCTAATTCATTGAAAGTCCTAATGCTAGTTGGAAGTCGAGAAAACCATGTCATGGCCTTCCCTCCTAAGCTTCTTGGAAATTGGCACATAAGATAAGTATCATTATGAACCACCTCTAAGAAAGCTACGTAGAACTCTCCAATGTGTTCCTAAGGGTATCATTTTCCTTTGTACTTTTCAAATTTAGGCATCTTAAAATTATGTGGAAAAAATGGCATGGGTAGAGTCCTGACAGAAGTATAGCCCAGTATATGTCTTCTAGTGTCTAGCTCTTCTTCATTAGTCCCATGTGAATGTTAGAAATTTTTTGTTGTACATATTTTTTTGGCAATGCTAAATGATTCAGGTGCATGAAAGTGGGTATGTTGATGGTGGTGTAGTTGGATATAGAATGTGATGATGATTGATCTTGGGGGAAATTTTGTAATGATTTGTTTTGGTGGTTGTGTAAATAGTTTGGTGGAGTGTGCGTGTGAGAAGATGTGTTCGAGTTGGAAAAGTGGTTTGATGTGGCCAATTATTGTTGGGGGTTTATGATGTTTTAAGTTGGGTATTGTAGACATCTAAATTTTACCACTTCCATATGGTCAAATTCATCCCTTATTATTCCTCCATTCTATACCCCCTATTCGCATTAATTAAATAGTCTATTATTTAATTATTATTCCCCTTTTTCTAATATCCCTAAGGTATTTAATTAAAATAATTAAATACTTTATCCCTTATCCCCTTTCTTCTCTAAATTAAATAAATACTCTAATTTATTTAATTTAGTCATTTTTCCTTTATGAATTTAAATCGATTTTTAAATTCATCTTTTCTCTCTCCTTGTCCCATCATAATTATCTCTAATCTAGATTAATTTAAGTAATCTATGATTAGGATGTGTACACCCCTAATCATTATTGGGGTCACATCCTCCATAACTCTCCACTTGTCCCTAATTCCTCATTAACTGGTTTAATCTCATGTTTGCACAACCTTAATCATTTGATTAGGTCAACCTAATCCCCATGCTGGCATGGGTCCTAATTCAACTTCATTTATTGCTTTCTTCTTTCGAAGAAGGCAACCCTTTCCCCATGTGAATTTTTAATTCACTTTTAATCCCTCTAGGAGTTTGGAAGAATTTTTAATTCTTTCTCTCATTCTTATGTGGATATTTCAGGAATTTTTAATTCTTCACATATCCCATCACCCACATGAGGATAAGGACCTCCTTTATGAAAAGATATTGTCCAGATCCCTAGGTACTATGAAGTACCTCCACCTCATCTCCCCTTTGACACCTCACCCACCACATGTCAAGATATGAGGGCTTGTGAGTTCTCAAATCACCCTAGCCCTTGATCTTGTCCACTATGGCTCCATCTTGACCCTCCATTTTTTAGAGGCACCTCCCCTAAAAATGGAGGAATTTTCCCTCATTTGATCATTCATTTTTGCAATCAAACCTTAGCATTCTAGCATACAAGCACTTAACCAAGAAAAATCCACCATTGTTGCACCCTTTGAGCTCATACTTTGCATCCATTCAACTACCCATTTGCACCATTGCATTCTCCATCATCTCATGATCATTTAGAGCTAGGTTTCATGATATTTTTCCATCAAAAGGAGCACACATTCAAATGATCAACAAGGCCAACCAAGCAATCAACTCAACAAGGTAAAAATTTTCTTTTCTTTTCATTTTGTTTGAGTTCATCCTATGCCCAATCTTGAGTGTTTGTTTTGTGCTTTTGGTCTCTTGCATTAGTTATTTTTTACATTTAGGTAGGCCAAATTCACTTGTACACATTTCTGGCACACCCGGTGGGACCCATGTTACAGCTCTACACTTTAAAGTTTGTTGTTGTTTGAATTTTGTAGGTTTGAAATTTTACACGTAGGGGCGCCAATTACAAAGGCAAACCTACAGTCGACAAAGGTGAACATGAATTCGCCCTTTTTTGAAAAGAGGTGAATCTAAATTGAAAGTCAAAATTGCTTGAAACAAAGGTGGACACGTGAAGGTCTCCAAGAATAGGCGAGATTGACTTAGTCACAGAGGAAACTGCACATTCGCCCCTTCTCCCTCGACAGGCATTTTTGAATTCACCCATCCACCTGAACAGGCATCTATGCATTCGCCCATCTTCCCAGACAAGTGATCTTGATCATCAGAAATAGGCGAGTTCGTCTTACATAGAGGCGAATTTGAGGTACTCCCAAACTTTTAATTTCATAATTCCAACTTCAATTTGGTTTTGATTTTGGGTACTGATCCACTAATTTGTCTATCTATGAGTGTGTCATTTTACTAACGATTTGTGTAGCAATTGTCCATCATTTTTCCAAGACTAGTGGCATTAAATTACTAACATATTTTATGTAGGATGATCAGTCAAAGACCCCTAGATTAGCTTTGTGTGTTGTCTATTTTTCACACTAATCTAGGCACACGTAGATTAATTAAAGGGTCAATTTACATTGTTTGTTGTGCTTTGGAACAAGTTTTTGATATACCCACTCCCCTTGCACCTTTCATTGATCCTAGGTGATGAGAAATCATATTTTGTTCTAGTCCAGTTCAATCTACCTAGGAGGTGCTAGTACGTCTAAGCTCTCCCCTTGCGCTACATGTGAGCCTAGGGACCAACCGAAGCATCTAGTATCTTCTTCCCTTAGTGGGACCTGCCTAAAATTTCATCACCCGGGGGATGATCCCAACCACATGTTATTAGCGAGGTATATAAGGGGGGGAGAACTAAAGTTGTACCCCAATCCAATCACATCATGTTTAGCGAAACGTCGAAGCTAGGGTGATACCTAGATAATACATGTAGAGTTGGTCCAATTTTCTAGTACCTCGTTGAGGCTCCTAATCCACACTTGTGATGGGTTGGTGTTCACGGTTGTGCCTCATGTACCTAGCATATATCGAGGACACACGAGATAGCCTATATAGCCTAGATAGAGACCCGTGTTTTAGCCACGGCTTGGTGTAGTGCAGGGGATGTGCACTGTACCCCAAAGTTACTCATCATGTACTCCCTTGGGTTGAGATAGAAATCCTCATAATGGACTATGATATTCTTTAAGAGAGAGTGTGAAGGTGAGCCCGTGGTGCCTGTTAATGACCTTGTGCCATTGAATTGCTAGTTATCTGCCCTCGCGAGAAAGGGTAATCTAAAGAACCACCCTGATATCATGGAGTATTAACCTTGGGTTGTCCACTCAAGGTGGTGGGCCTACATCAAGTTTACAAACCTTCAATACTAATTTTAGGATTGTACTACCTAGTGTGTCTTCATTGTGCGATACCAATGCTTATTTTCAGTTGAGTCAGTCCAGCCTTTCTGTTTGTTGTTTTATGTGTTTTTTTGTCCTTTTCCATTGTCTTGCACTGCGATCAAAGGTGAATTTACTTCTCACAAAGGTGAATTTTCTTTGTGGAGAGGCGATCCTTCCCTATAAAGGGGAAATTCCACATCTGAGTCTAGTTTAGGTCATCTCTTTAGGAAATTTCATCTCTGTCAAAGGTGAATTTGCTTGTGGGTACCTTTCTTAGGCGACCCCGTGTCTGCCTATCCCCTAGATAGGTGATTTCTCTCTTCCCTTAGACGAGTCTGCATCTTGTCTATATCCATTGAGTCTACCTATTCCCCTAGAATAGGTGATTTTGTCATCTCCTCAGGTGAACCTATCGTCCACAAGGGCGATCCCACATTTTTTCTAAGTCTTCCTCATCAGTACACCTCTTAGAATAAGAAAACCTATTGTCCATAGGGGTGAATCTACTTCTTCCTGTGTCATCCTCATCCATATAGTCCAAGACTTGGGAAATTTTGTTTTTCTAATAGGTGATCCCATTTTAGGTGAGTCTATTTCGTATGCATACAACTCAAGAAATAGGCAAATTTGTTACCCTTCGATAGGCGATTTTGATTATGTCCATACATTTCAAAACTTATGTGAAGTTTTCATCCCTGTTAGGCAATTTTGAAAATTGATTCCACTTGTTTCTCTATGGTATCCTGAGGATTTAGGTGATCTTGCTTTCCACAGAGGTGATTATGTTAGTGGTTTAGGAAATATTGTAGTTAGATAAGCGAATTTGAATCCCAAGTTTGCCCATTTTTATTTGCATCCCAATACATAGGCGATTTTGAGTCTCTGATATAGGTGATTCTGCCTAACATAGAGGCAAGTCTGCTGACCTTGAATAGGTGAAGTTGTGACTTGAAAAGGTGAATTTTCACTACACAAAGGTGTATGTGCTGCCCATAAAAAATCCAGAGAGTGAATCTTTTGGGCCACTAAAAGCCTATCATTTTCTGATTCCTTTACTACAATAAAAAAAAAATTATCATTATCCATTCACCCGTAATTTCCACTTTAGTCCATCTTCATTTTCCAAAATTCATCACTTCATCAATCAAATCATATAGGTGCATCTTAGAACATCCCTAGATTGTATATCTATCATCAGTTCATCAATCCCAATCCCCTAGACTATGTTTTAGAGGTCTTTATCCAAGTTGTCTTAGGTGCCTGATCTCGATCATCATCCTTCACACTTACTTAGGATTGGTATCCATTCTAATTCAATAATCATCCATGACCCAATCAATCTACTTCCATCTTGAGGTAGATTTGGTGTTGTAATCATCCTTTTGTCATCTAATCTGATTGTTAACACCTTACGTCATCTAGTTCAACCTTTGAACTTAGTTTATAGTCAATCTCATCATCCAATCTAATCGATCACTCAATCCTATCAATCATCTCATCCCATCAATCAATCTAATCAAACCCAATCGTATCCTCTATCCGATCATCTAATCAATCAATTTGTCATCTAATCTAATCAATCTTTTATTCATCACCTAGATCCTTCATTTAAGTGCATCCTAGGGCATAGCATCATTTTAGTGCATCCTGGTAGTTTTTCATTTTCATGCCCCTTACCCAATCGCAAGCAAATAAACTCATGGTAGAACAACAGGCTCAAGGTACCCAACCTCACATTCCTCAAGATCCCACCAATGGTGGCTCATCACAATCCAATACTAAGGTCCATACCACTTCACCTCCTTCTAACAAGAGCATGGTTAATCAGCCTGAGGTCACAATGGACGAATATCTAAACAATCCTGTTAATGTCCAAATGATAAAATATCTCCTCATTGAGCATGGGGATAATATCCTCACCACTTTTCTCATGAAGGGTATCAAGCCACTATCTAGGTTTGACTTATCCAAGTATGTCAATATCACATCTTCTATGCTCCTAGTATCACAAGATCCTTAGAATTCACAAAGTAATCCAGGAAATTTGTACATCCCTGAGGGTCCATCACAAGAGGGTTGGTATCAACCTGGGTTTGGAAATTTCATGATCCATCAAGTCGTCCACCCTCCTCGAGCTCCAATTTTAGTTATGGGAGCACCTCAGCCAAACATTCCTCAAGGCCCCGATCCTAATCATCCCCTTGCCTTTGGTATGCCACAAAGTCTCCCTAATCTGCCACCCATGAACATCACACAAATCTCAACTCCCATACCATCTACACCACCTCTTCTGCCTAATCAATCTAGTCAACCACCAATGAATACTGGGGGTAATCCTTTTGTGGCACCACCACCACATCTAGGATCCACACCAGCATCCAAGTTACCACCACCTCCTTTCACATCTCAGCAACCACCCCAAGGAAATATCTTGTCTTTGCATCAACCTTAGGTTAATCCACAGCAAGCCACACCATCATAATAACCTCCATATTTGCCTCCACAACATACCTCAATTCCTTCACAACCCCCACATCAAGCAACACAAGGTACTTCCCAACCTTAGCAACAGTCTCCACAACAATCGCAAGGTGTCCCATCACAAACCCCTCAACAAACACAAATTCCCACACACCAACCAGCATCATCTTATTATTTTCCACCTCACCAACCACAGGTCCCTCAACAACATCAAATTCCCTCTCAACCCTTTTATCAACAACCACTTCAGGATACACAAGTCCTGACACAAATACAAAGCAACCCTGCTGCTCAATACCTATATCACCCACAAAGCACATATACTACATATGCTACCCCATTCAATCCTAATCCTAATCCCACTTATCACAATCCTCAACAATACAAACGACATCCATCTTACACAAATCCCCAGTAATCACAATTGCATCCTTATTACCAGTTATCCAACCCACAATAGCCTCCATATGCTTCACAACAATCAATTGTTGCCTACAACTACCAATCTAATATGTATTATTCCCTTCAACAATGACCATACCAATAGGGTGCCTCCACCTCTTATTACCAAACATCCCCTTTGTATCAGTAGGGTTCCTCCACCTCATATTTTCAAACCCCGCCATCCTATCAACCATCTTATACCAACCCATAATTTGCATATCCCAATCAATATCAGCAAGTCCCTTCATATCAAAATCCACCATCATACAATCAAACCATCTTGACTCCATCCACATCATATCAACCATATGCTCCATATAGTCAATCCAATCCAACCAATCCTCCCTCAACACCTGTTAATAAGGAATAGGAAGAGATAAAAGCTATGTTGAAAGACTTACAAGCAAGGACCTCCAAAAATTATTTCAAGTTTGAAGAGATTTGTCCCTATCTGTTTGATCCCTTGATCTCACTCATTCCTTTTCCTAAGAATTTTAAAATTCCAAAGTTTGAAAAGTATAAAGGAACTAAAGACCCAAAGAACCACCTTTAGGAATTCTATGCACACTGTCAAGAAGTCCTACATAATGACAATTGTCTCTTGCAGTTATTCCCTAGGAGTCTAACGAGGATAGCTCTCAATTGGTTTATGGGTCTTCCGAAGGGATCAATCTCTTCTTTTGCAGATCTTTCAGAGAAATTTTTTACACACTTCTCCTTCAATTTTTAGAAGGATATTGATACCCTAGACCTTCTGAAAGAAAAACAACATGAGGGGGAGACCTTTACAAGTTACCTGCAAAGTTGGAATGCTTTGGCTAGCCGAATGAAATCTCAGCTTAGTCAGTAGTACATGGTGACTCTTTTCGTGGAAAATTCTCATGCAAATATGGCACATAATATCAACCTTCATTGTGTCACAATCTTTGTGAAATTCATAGAAAAAGGTCCTATCATTAAGAGAGCGCTCATTACTAATGGACATATCAAAATTCATAATCCAGATAAGGATAAGTCGTTTGGAGATAAATCTCGTTACTGGAACAAAAAAAAGAATGTTGTCAATGATGTTGTCACTGACACCAAGCATGTTCAAGTAGCTAACACATGTTAGAGGTCACAATATATCCCTAATCAACCATCAATTTCTAATGTCATATCAGTGTTGCGGGGGGCACCTTGTCCTCCTCAACAGTCCAATCAATAGAATCAGGGGAACAATAAAGGAACATTCACTCCATTGGGAGAATCCTTAAGTGCTTTCTTCAATAAACTCCTTCAAGTGAGCTATCCAGTCACCTATCATGTGACCAAGCCTTTCGATGATTCTAAACCAAAGCCTGCCTGGTACAAAGAAAATGAATATTGTGACTTTCACAAAATTAAAGGGCATTCCACAAACAAGTGTCAAGGAATTAAAACATACATCCAAGATCTTATAGATCAAGGTGATATCCAAGTGGATGCAAACTAGGCAACATCATCCAATTCCCAACTCTAGATATACCAAAATGATTTCCAAAACACAACCAAGGTGCCAGTACGTCCAATGCTAATCTTGGGTCAAGCAATAACAATAATCAAAATAATAGCACAAATTATGTCAGCTACAAGAATGTACCCTATAACTATGACAATATATTTATGTGCATCATTCAGGTAGAGCCTCATGTGTCCATGATACGCATTAAAGGAAAAGACCCACAATGTGTTGTCACAACCCATCACACCCACATAACCATTCCTAGAGCCTACACATCAGCCTAGCTAGCTCCTGTAAGCTCTCAATACAATATTCTTGATCACCCTTGAAAGACTCCAGCTCAAATTTCCAGCCTAGACTTTCTTAATTCTTCTCATATCCATCAAGAAATCCTCACTAAAGCTTTTTAGGATACTCATGTCCCTAATGATATAGATCCTACCCAATTTCAAGCCTTGGTAGGACACTAGTCATCCACGTATCAGTTGGACTTCAATCAAAATGATATGCCCTACATCAATTTGAATCATAACTGTCCCCTTCACATTGAGGTACTCATAGCCTAACATAAAGTAAAAAGGGCCCTGGTAGATAATGGCTCTACCCTTAATCTTTGTACATTAAATTTCATAAAAAAAGGTAGGCTAGACCCATGCTGAATTGAACAACCAGGTTATCACCATCAAAGCATACAAAAATGTAGAACAAGACTTTGAAGGAATTATTTGTCTTCCTATCTAGGTTGTCCCTATTGTACAACACACCATATGCCATTTCCTTTATCTGGACCTTTCATATAATCTCCTTCTTGTCTTCCCATGGGTCCACGCCATGTAGGTCATCCTGTCCACCTACCATCAATGTCTGAAGTTTTCATTCAATAGGATGGAAGTAACTATACATGCTGATCCACAACCCTTTGAATATTGTTGTGCATTAGAAGCTTCCTTCCCTCAATCTCACTATTGTCTAGGAGTTGAAGTGGGGACACCTTAGGCATCATCCTCGAATCTATCTTCATATCCATAATCCACCACATCATCCATTCCATCTTCTACATCTGAATCCACAATCACCAAGGTCTAGATCATAGAAAAATTTTGTGGTGAGTACGAGATGTGCACAACTTTAAATTTGGAAACCATGCCACCATCCCCTTGTACTTATGGCCAACCTTCTCAATCCCCACCAAAAGAGAAAGAGAAGAAAATCACACTCAGTTCTAAGAATGTGGGGTCTAGCACTTTCCAATCTCCTAGGACATGACAAGATCAACCAAAATATGATATTAGTCAATGGCTATATTTAGAAGAGCTTGAACTTACTCCCCCTCTTAAGGAATATTTCCAAGAGACTTATCCTCATACCTCTAAGTTAGCTAAAAAGTATAATTATCAAGGGGGAGGTCTCAATGTAGAGGAACAAGGAAGATGGCAACCTATCAATACTCCTATGTGACCAAGACATTTGGGCTTAGGCTATGACACGAAGCAAAAGGGTCATGCGCCATCAACTAGTACTTCCAATAATGTTAGTGTGGACATTGGTTTCCTTGAGGACATACCCAAGGAAGAGTCCATCATACTTGCATACGATGACATAGATCTCTCATCCATGTTTAACTGCCTATCTATCTTTTCCATCATCCTTTCCCTTCGCCATCCTGAACTTATTGACTGGGACCTACAAGGTTGTGCACCTATTGATGCCTTTCCATTAGTGGATACCTATGCTCATTTCATGGGATTGGGGGAAGATGAACACCCTAACCACAAAAGTAAGAAGAAACAAAATAAAATCTAGTGAAAACCTCTCTAAGGGACTTCCTAACTCAACAACAGTCAAAATAAAGGGTTTATCCAACAATGAAAACCTCAATTAGGTGCTCAAGGATGGGGATGTTCATCTTCCCCTTTTTGGAACTCAGTTGTCTGAACGGTCCTCTATCTTGATCGAAGAAACTCACGAAGTTAGTTTGGAAATAGAAGAAGACCCTAAGATCACATACGTAGCCAAATCCTTATTAGAGGAAGAGAATTCTATCATCATCAATTTGTTAAAATATGGAATCATCAATTTCACATGGACTTATTTAGACATGCCAAGTATAGATCCTTCCTTAGTGGTACACCATTTGGATGTTCAACCTGATACCAAACCTATCAAACAAAAACTAAGATGCATCCCTAGGTGGCTTTTCTTGTCAAGAAAGAGTTGGAGAAATTGTTAGAGGTTGGATTCATAAGACCTGTTGACTATTCTGACTGGATATCCAACATAGTGATCATGGCCAAGCCAAATGGAAACATCAAAATTTGTATAGATTTCTCGGATCTCAATAAAGCTCGTCCTAAGGATGATTTCCCTCTTCCAAATATTGACATATCAATGGATCTCACAACAAGGCATGAGATGCTATTCCTTATGGATGGTTTCTCTGGGTATAATTAGATTAGGATTGCACTAGAAGATCAACACAAAACTATCTTCACCACTCCTTGGGGCACCTTTTGCTACAATGTCATGCCCTTTGGACTCAAAATTGTGGGGGAAACCTATCAGCATGCCATGACTGTTATCTTCCATGACCTCATTCATATCATAATGAAATATTATGTTGACGACTTATTGGGGAAATCCAAGACTAGAGAAGAGCATCCTCTTATCCTAAAGAAAATCTTTGAGCAGTTAGAGCACTACAAGCTACGTCTAAATCCAAAGAAATGTGTGTTTGGGGTTACATCTGGAAAGATGTTGGGCTTCATAGTCTCTATAAGGGGTATAGCGGTGGATCTAGCAAAGGTCAAAGCTATAATGGAAATTCCCCTGCTGTGTGCAGTTAAGAAGTCTCCAAGGGAAACTACAATCCATCAAACAGTTCATAGCTCAACTAGCTAACAAGTGCCAATAATTCACATATCTTCTATTTAAAGATACTACCTTCAAGTGGGATCCAGAGTGTCAGTAAGGCTTTGAAATTATTAATGAGTACTTGGCTCATCCACCCATCCTCATGCCTCCTATTCTAGGTAAACCACTTTTGTTGTACATTTTAGCTACATCGGTTGCACTGGGGGCATTATTAGCTCAACATGATGAGTCCTCTAAAGAGCGTGCAATCTATTACATCAGTCGAACATTGGTGGGATATGAACTCAACTACTCTCTAATGGAAAAGTCTTGTCTAGTCGTAGTCTTCAATTCGTAAAAGCTTCATCATTACATGCTCAATCATCTAGTCAAGCCAATATCCAAAGTCGATCCACTCAAATATTTATTATCCAAAACTTCTTTGACTAGTCGCATGGCCAAGTGGGTCATGTTACTAAGTGAGTTTGACATAGATCATGTGGATCATAAGACAAGCAAGGGACAATTCATAGCAGATCAATTGGTTGATGCCCCTTTGGTGGATGTATATCCCTTGGTAGCCGAGTTTCTTGATGAAGTCCTCACAGTCACAAAAGCATATACATGGACACTCTATTTTGATGGATCATACACACATAATGGAGTTGGTTTAGGTGTCTTATTTGTCACTCCTCAAGGTGATTATATCCCAAAGTCATTCAGATTAGCATTTCCATGCACCAATCATATAGAAAAGTCTGAAGCTCTTATCACTGGTCTTAGAATCACCATCTAATGGAACATCACCCATCTACGAGTCTTCAGCAATTCCCAATTGATTATCAAATAGGTCAATGATAAGTTTCAGAAAAAGGATGACAAGTTGTTACCCTACAAATGCATGGTGGGTGACTTTAAAAAATACTTTACCTTCATCCAATTTGAATAGATCCCCCGTGTCCAGAATAAGGTAGTAGATGCAATGAATATGATCAGTTCCCTTATTGATATGTCTAAAGATCGAACAGGCTTTGAGTTCCTTGTTGAACAACTTCTAATCCTGGCATATGACGTCCTTGACAATGAGATGGTGTGTGATATCCTAGGTCCTAATTGACCCTGGTACCATGACATTTACACCTATCCCTGTGATAATATCCTACCACCTGAAGTTACTCGAAATAAATGCAAATCCCTCATCCAACGTACTTCCCATTATACCATCATGGGAGATACACTCTATTGTAGTGGATATGATGGAACTCTACTTAGGTGTCTGAACAAATTAGAAGCCCACATTGTGTTAAACGAGGTACATAGTGGTGTCTATGGGGCCCATTCTAATGGCATGGCCTTAGCAAAAAGGATTCTCAGAGTTGGTTATTATTGACCTACAATGGAGCATGACTCATGTGAGTTCATGAAGAGATGCCTACCTTTTCAATAACATGTAGACTTAATCAATGCTCCCGCACAAGATTTGCAACCCATCATAGCACCATGGCCTTTTTCTCAATGGGGTTTTTACTTGATCGACAAGATTTACCCACCATCCTTTGACAACCATACTTTCATCATTACAACCATCAAATACTTTACCAAGTGGGTGGAAGAAATTCCACTCTTCCAAACCACATGTATTTAGATCTCAAATCCATTCGTATCAAGAGGTCCAATAAGTTTTGAATATCCTACATCATGTCGCTCATCTAGTCTCTCCTCCATCTTTGGTCTTAACAAGATGCATCCTTCCTAAGCAGACTGCATCGATCCCATCCACCCTTTTGATCTTGTGGCAAAGGACATTTGAGATTTATTGTGATCTTTTGATGCTTTTGGCTTGTGTTTATCATTTTAGCTTCCTATCATACCTTGTTAGGGTCACCATGATCCATCATATCATGGTGCACTTATGACTGGTAAATATAGGGGCATATCTTGATCTTTTGTTTGTTTTTGTCTTCTTGGTTGTCTCACGTAGTACCCACCAAGATCCCTATGGTCTTTTGTTACACTGGGGCATCCTTTATGCTTGTGGTTATCCCAATACCTAGCCTGACCAAAGCCATTGCGACTTTGGGGTGTTGGGATAGCCTTCTTGTTTGTTGTGTTTGTTTTATGCATTAGAAAATAATCTACCTTGGTTCCTTATACCCTGGCGTATCATGTATTATGCTATAGAAAAAATTAGTGCTCCTAAAATGGAAAAATAGCATTTAGGGTTGCATTGCATTATCACTTCGTTGCATTTCCTTCATCTCCCATCCATTCTTTCTCTAGCCTATGGTTAGTGATTTTGGTTGTGCAAACACTCATCTCTCATCTTGTCTTCTTCTTAGGATTCCTGTGGTTTTGACAAGTGCTATATCACACCTATCATTTTTCATCTTGATATGTGACACATTATCACACCCATCATTTCTCATCTTGATATGTGACACATTATCACACCCATCATTCACATAGGTTGCATTTATCATTACGCTAGTAGTATCAAGGTCATCTTCGTTGTCAAATCCTTGGTCTATGACGTAAAAAATGAGCAAAGAAAATGAGATTGATACATAACTATAAGGAAAAGCATGGATGTCATAGAAACAAGTGAATCCAATCGTTCATTAATCTTGATTGATGACATATTAAATGTAGAGAGTAAAATTTCATCCCATTTTTGTTTGTCATTATCATGATTCACTTTAAGTTGTTTGGTTTAATCTCAATTGGTTATTCTAAGCATCTTAAGTTCATTGCAAGTCATTTCATCTCATATGCATTTATCATTATCATGTTCATTTTAAGTTGTTTAGATTAATCTTGATTGGTTATTTTAAGCATCTTAGGTTCATTCGATTATCTTTTAGCTTGTTTAGAGTTATTATTCTAAATATATTAGTCCATCTCATTGCATACATTGCATTATATCACATTCATTTCATCCATCCATAACCTTATTACATGTACGTATACCACATTTTTCATTTATTGCATCCCATTGCATTTTAATATCATAATCAAATCATAATAATATGCCTGGAAAATTTTCCCACTAAAATCAAGGGAAATTTGATTGTACAATGTACACACATACATCACCACTTGCATCACAAATCATTATTCTCATATCCATAGCATATAAAATCATAAATCATCCATCACATCCTGCATCACAAAGTGTTAGGCATAATGCATTTCATCCATGACATCTACATAAGCATAAAAATAAATCATCATAGACGTATGAATATATCATAATCATTATCATCATAACCATTTGCATATCTCATAGTAAATCACATACATACACATGCATGCAATAATAATCATCCATCACATAACACCTCATAGTGTCGATAATTTCCATCGCATATCATATAAATATCAAAATATCATGTCCATCACAAGTCCATCATAATCCATAGTAAAACCACAATAAGTCCCCAATAAAACCATGATAAGTCCATCATAGAAGCATAAATACATGATCATCACGTCCACTGATATCCATCAAATAACATACAGGTATAGAGCTTTGATCAAATACAAAGCCCACATCAAGGAATGTAATGATCCATATCTCATCTATGTTGTGGGACCTATAGCCCCTATCCCTGTCCATTGCATATCCACTCTACACCTATTAAAAATAGGGATCCTGTCAATCCTATCCTCTCTATCCTGAGCTTCCCTCCTCTGATCTCTGAGGAGATTCTACCCCTGATTCTCTACCTCTAGGAGGTGTCTCACGGAAGCTACTGTACCCTCATGTGTGAGTGGCTCCTGAGTGGGATGGTGTTGGCATCTGAGGTACACATCTAACATAGGGTGATACTCTCTATGTGGCATCTGGCACTACTTGATGGTATGCAAACATATAATAGGTTGCCTCTATCCTAGCTTCCGCCACCTCTGTCACCTGATCCCTGGCCAAATCCTGCTCGATCCTATATCTATCCCTCAACCTCATGATCAATCTCCTCTCCTACTCCCATGCATCTTGGGCCATCCTCATTTGATCCACCTATGCTTGTATCCATGACATCTCTTGTATTGTTGTGTCCCTCTCATCCCACAGGGCTTGTGCTTGTGCCTCTGCTACCTCTACTCTCTCTAACACCACTCATGCATCTCTCATTGTCATATCTACACACTCTTCTCTATCTCTGAGCTCATCCCTCCCCCTCCTTAGCTCATCCATCCCCCTCTTCATCTCTGCTAGCTTCCTCCTAAGGTCATCCCTCTCTATGTCAACCTCCTACACCCTCTGTGCTACCTCATCCACCAAGGCCCCATAATCCCTGACACCCTCCACCTAAAATCTAACTACCTTGCTCTGCAATCTATACCAATCTACCTTTCACTCCTTGAGTCTATGCTCTCCAATCCTTAGTCTCACTAGAGCTCTGGTGAGTAATATTATTATAGTGGGATCATCTGGCGGTGGTGGTACATAGGGAACCATCACTAATGGATGAACCTCTGGAGCATCCTCATCCATAGCCTACACCCTCTCCCCTCTCACATGCTCCTCCCCTCCAACCTCTCCCATCTCAACATATTTGTCTCCTCCCCTCCTTTTTTGGTTGCCTCTCCTCCTCCATTTTCTGGCCAATCTCCTCTCATCCTCTAATCCATATGCTAGTGCCCCTACAATTGGGTGCATTGTCATGATCCATCCTAGCCTATGGTTTGTCCACCATGTCGAGTACCATACCATCATCTTTGCATCTGCCATCCCTCCTCTCCCAGGATATGGTACCATCTATAGGTCCTCCCACATCTGCCTCACAAATTTTGTCACAATCGGATCACCACATAAGTTCTCTCAAAAAATCTAACAAAATCTCTGAGGCCCCGTGGGGATATCCTACTAAACACCAAACTACCTTGTTACCCTATCTAGTCTGTAGAGCTCAACAATGTATGGGTCTCACCTGATCAAGTAGCACACTATAAAGAAGTAGCCCCTATGCCTCCTCTCATCATCCCTCCATCCAGAAAACTATCATCTCTAGTAGGGTCTCCATATAATATCCTCCCCCCTCAAATCATCTAATATCCTCCTCCATCCCTCTAGATCGCTCACATCTAGGTAGTGGAGTCACCAACTGTACTATGTACCATACCAGTATGATACTGGCAGTGTCTCGTCCTATGTACCCGCTATCAAAATTCTTGGCCTCGCAATTCTAATGTGCTCCCAGGCCCATACCTATAGCAAGGTCACATGTGTGACACTGAGGTATCCCCTATAACAAACCACGCGCATGTCCTAATATAGCTAGGCTAGCACGCATGCCCCCATTCAAAATCCCCCTCCCATAACTCAACAATGTGCCTCACAACCTTAATAACCTTGAGGCTACAAAAGCATCCACTCTTGTCTGGCAGTAATTGTCCACTAATCAAGTTGCAAAGGTATAATGGAAATGTAGGCACCTCCAGTCCTAGGCATGCATCCAAATATAACTCCTTCCCCTAGATGGGGAGCTCAAACTGTTCAAAAGTCACTCACAAGCTACTTTCTAGATCATGGCTCCATGTCCAGCTAATCAAGTTCCCTTTGATCAATAAACACGAGATCCTCCAAACATCCTCTAACGTCACTGTCATCTCCCCTGTCGGGAGATGGAAGGTCGATGTCTCCAAACTCCACCTCTCCATCAGTGCTATCAAGAGTGCCTGATGTGCTCTAATGTTGGGATACCCCAACATGTGCAGTAGCCTCACCTATGCCAACATTTCATGGTCATGGGAATTCATTTCCCTAGTTGTCACCTCCAACACCATTGAATGCCTCTTGTGAGTCCTCAATGTCTCAAAGCTCTGCATCCACACAGAAGTCTTCCAAAAATTAATTTTCTTTTTCCATCATTCCCCCTACCTCTGATTTTGGTGAATTTTCCCCTGTGTAAGATGAATTCACCTATTTTCCTCCCCTTGTGCGTTTTCCTATCTAGCTATGTGTTCACCCCTCTATTACTCTTCTATGAATTCACCTTTTTTCTTGGTGAATTTTCCCTTTTCTCACCTAAGCACGAATTCACCTATTTTCTTGGCGAATTCGCCCTTTTCTTGTTTGAGCGTGTATTCACCCTTTTTCTTGACGAATTCACCCTTTTCTCGCCTAAGTGTGAATTCACCTATTTTCTTGGAAAATTCACCCCTTTTTTCTGTCTGAGCGCAACTTCACTTATTTCCTTTGCTAGTTCGCCCTTTTCCTATCTAGGTGCAAGTTCGCTTGTTTTTCCCTTAGAGGCAAATTTATATTCGCCTTTTTCCCTTGAGGAGCGATTTCCTATGCATTTTTTCCCCTAATGAGTGAGTTCGCTACCCTTTTGGGAGAAATCGTATTTTCCCTTTCTCATCTTGAGAAATTACAAAATCACTTGTTCCTTTGCACCCTCACCCCTACGTCATGTAGAAATGTCCTTTTTTAGGAGAGGTGATTTCACAATTTCCCCTCCCCTAGCGTGTCCACCCTTATGGATCACGACTTCACCCCTTTCCTAGCTCACCCTTTTGGACGGGTGAATTTTCCCAAAGGATGGGAAAATCCTCCCTTTCATGGTGAACTCATGCCCTAGGTCTACCTGAATCCCCAGCTAAATTATGCATAAAAATTCAAACAAAATTACATAGTGGGATTTTGAATCCTACCTAGCATGGCGCTCCTTAGTAGTAGTAGTATTGGCGCACCTCCTCACCTCTATGGATGAGCTCATCATCCACGAATCCCTCATCCTCGCTCAACCCGTCAACCATCCTCATCACTCTTTTTCTCTCTCTCTTGTTTAGTTAGTTGCCAAGTGTGCAAAAGGTAAATAGTAATTTTCAAATTTACTATTTATAATTTTCAAATTTTGCACCTATTTAGCCTTTTAAATTTTGGGTCATTTTACCCTTTATTTAACCTCTTATTAATTCATTTCCTCATTTTCTTCTGTGAACCACCATTTGCACCCCGTTTGTTCATTTTCCTCCATTCAAAAGTCATTCTTCATGGTTTTTTGCACTCTATTGTGTGGTACCCTTCGTTTATCCATATCGAGAAGTCGCTCGAGGCCCCTTTTTCTTCCCCATTCTCCCTCTTAAGGGGGAATACTTGTCATTTTCCTCCATTCTTCCGTTCTACCCACTTCCTTGTGACACTGGGGCATACTCCATCATTTCTTTATGATTAGACAGCCTACACAACTTTTCTTGCACTCAATGTTCCCTGTGACACTAGGACATCATCTTGTATTCTTTTCTTCTATCGAGTTGTATATATTTTATTTTTCTTTGAAACGCTGTTATTCTAATAGTATTTGAAAGAGGGGAAAAATTTAGACATCTGAATTTTACCACCTCCATATGGTCAAATTCATCCCTTCTTATTCCTCCATTCTATATCCCCTATCCGCATTAATTAAATAGTCTATTGTTTAATTAATATTCCCCTTTTTTCTAATATCCCTAAGGTATTTAATTAAAATAATTAAATACTTTATCCCTTATCCCCTTTCTTGTCTAAATTAAATAAATACTCTAATTTAGTCATTTTTCCTTTATGAATTTAAATCAATTTTTAAATTCATATTTTCTCTCTCCTTGTCCCATCCTCCATAATTCTCTCTAATCCAAATTAATTTAATTAATCTATGATTAGGATGTGAACACCCCTAATCATGATTAGGGTCACATCCTCCATAACTCCCCACTTGTCCCTAATTCCTCATCTCATGTTTGCACAACCTTAATCATTTGATTAGTTCAACCTAATCCCCATGCCATTTATGGCATGGGTCCTAAGTCAACTTCATTTATTGTTTTCTCCTTTTGGAGAAGGCAACCCTTTCCCCATGTGAATTTTTAGTTCACTTTTAATCCCCTAGGCATTTGAAAGAATTTTTAATTCTTTCTCTCATTCCTATGTGGATATTTGAGGAATTTTTAATTCCTCACATATCCCATCACCCACATGAGGATAAGGATCTCCTTTATGAGGAGATATTGTCCAAATCCCTAGGTACTATGAAGTACCTCCACCTCATCTCCCCTTTGACACCTCACCCACCAAATGTCAAGATGTGAGGTCTTGTGAGTTCTCAACTCACCCTAGCCCTTGATCTTGTCCATTGTGGCTCCATCTTGACCCTCCATTGTTTAGAGGTACCTCCCCTAAAAATGGATGAATTTTCCCTCATTTGATCATTCACTTTTGCAATAAAACCTTAGCATTTTAGCATCCAAGCACTCAACCAAGAAAAATCCACCATTGTTGCACCCTTTGAGCTCATACTTTGCATCCATCCAACTACCCATTTGCACCATTGCATTTTCCATCATCTCACGATCATTTAGAGATAGGTTTCATGCTATTTTTCCATCAAAAGGAGCACACATTCAAATGATCAATAGGGCCAACCAAGCAATCAACTCAACAAGGTAAAAAGATCCTTTTCTTTGCATTTTGTTTGAGTTCATCATATGCCCAATCTTGAGTGTTTGTTTTATGCTTTTGGTCTCTTGCATTAGTTAGTTTTTACATTTAGGTAGGTCAAATTCACTTGCACACAGGTATTATTTATGAAAGTTTTTGTTGGATGGCATTCACATTGTATTTATGATGAAGGTAATTTGGTGGTTTGATTTTTTGTTGAGAGGGTTATGTTGATAGACTTTTTTGTTAGATGGATTTATGTTTTCATTATGATTTGAGGTGAGATTATTGTTGGTGTGAATATTAATGTCTTGTACCTAGTAATTTATTCCACTAGGTATTTAGGGGACTTATTCACATGATTAAGTTTACTTAGGATATAATATTCCTTCTAGAAGTCTTAGTTGGATTTTCTAGAAGCCTTATCTTATCTATGCATCATTTTCTAGGTAGTTAGTTGGTTGTCACATGTGATAGGATTGAGACACTTGTCGTGATATTTTCTAATCCTATCTCACTCCTTGCCTATATAAGCAAGGATTCATATGTACTTTTTCATATTCATTTTGGCATTCTTGCATCCTTAATGATAGCATGATATTTTTTCAGTTTATCTATTGAGGAAGTTATTTTGTCTTGCAAGTGATCTTGGGGTGTTTGAGGAGTTCACTATAAACTCCTAAAATTTTGTGGATTTTGTGATGTGGGATTGTAGTTTTGATGGGTGATGTTATGATTGTTGGGTATGTAAGTATGGATGTTAAGTGGTTGAGAATTGTGGGGTGCATATGGAGGTGCTTGCATATTTTTCATTGGAGTGGAGATCTTGGAGTTATTAAGTGGAATTGTATGTTTATATAGTGGATTGGTAATAGCATTTCAAATTAGGATGGTGTTTATGTTCTTATGAAAGTTGAAAGAAGGTTCTTGGGAGATGTGAGATAATATCAATGATCTTTGTGGATTTATTATTGAAGTGGATGTAATAGTATTACTCGATGTTGTTTTATATAATGGATTGGTTATTTGTATGGTGTATGTGGGAGTTTGAGTGTGCATAGGAGGTAATGATAATTGTGTGAAGTTAGTGGGTATGATTATTTGTGGGATAGTAGTAGCCATTTGTTGAGGTGTGACATTAGGAGAATGTGAAGAATAAATGGGAGTGATGTTATTAGGTTGGATGGTAAGGTTGTTATGTTGTGATATGGAAGGTGGTATGATGTTGGATCTCATTTCCCCCAAGGTTTGGGATGAATTATTATTCGTGATGTCTTCTAAAGTAGGAATAACCCCTAATGAGGATGGTAGTGGAGTTTGGTAAGAATTTGGGTTGACCAAAGAAGGCATTCCAAACTCATGTTTAGTATCACACATGGTTATGGTAATGTTTAACTCACTTTAATTAGACTCCACAAGATTTCTATGTAGATACCAAGTATCAAGACCTTGGTGAATGATGTGGGATAAAAAAATTAAATAATTGGTGGTATGGTAGAAATTTAGAAGCACTTGGGTGGTGTTAGCACAAGAAAAAATGAAAAATATCAAAATTTATTTTTTTCAATATTTTTAGGTTTTATTAAATTGGATTTTTGGAGGCCTTCAAAGTGGAATTTTGGGTCAACAATATCATCTATCCACTAAAATAAATAAAAGTATACCTCTCGAAGATCTTTCCAATGATGTAAAGAAGTCATAATTTTGACCACCGAGCTAGGAGTTATGACCCTGCCAAGTTAGGGTAGTAATGAATGGTAAAATTTATGGATTTTGACCCAATATTTTGATAATGGACTCAGTTGGGGTGCCTTAGTTTTATTTATTAATGCTAGTAGATCTCAATTTTATTGTGATTGTAGATCTATTTTGAGGAATGTAATATCTTGTGATTGTTGAATGCACAAGATAACTAAGAGGGGGAGTGAATCTGTTGTACCTTAAAACTTCAAAACCCTCATTAACATTCAAATCCACATTCATTCATTAAACCCTTAAATCTATTATGATGAATTAGCATGAAAATAAAATAAAATAAACTAAAACAACTAAACACCAAACATAAGAGAACCCCAAATTTATGTGCAAAACCCAAGAAGGGAAAAACCACGGTGAGGATTAGCTCACAATATAAGTAATATCAACACCAAATACAATAGGGCTCACTTCTAGAGGGATCACCACCCAAAGAAAGAAAGACTCACTGCCAAAATAGAGAAGAAGATAGAGAAGAAATGTTACATAGAGAAAAGCATTTTAATGCAACAGAGAATCCATCACAATGTCACCAACACTTTTGCAGGATAATTGAAGAATTGTAGCCACCTTCTGCTCACTACATCTAGCAGATTAACACATGAAAGTTCACACTACACTTCTCAATTTTGTACTATAATACTCTACAATTCACATCATTTTCATCTCTCGCATCTATCTTGACATCCCTCAACAAATCAAGTCTTATTTATACCATCTTAAACCTTGAAACCCTTCTCCAAGGTCAGTTATGCACATCAGTTGTGTAAATTCAAATTAGGTCGGCATCAAAACACTTTTTTGGTGGATAGAAGTGAAATTGGACCACATCATATGTTATCTAGGACCATAGAAACAACACCACACTACAACATGCTTCTACATTTAATAATTATCCATCGCGAGTAGTGTAAACACCAAGTCAATTGTTATCCATGCAAACACCATTAAAATTTTAATTGCATGCTTCCTTAAATCCAAGGATGACTTAAAAACCACACACCACACTATAACATGATCTATAATATTCCAAAAACACCCTAAAATCCAAAAAATACCTTTGCAACAACTTCCATTTGAAGAATGCACACATCCAGTACATCCAGACAACTCTGCCATACATTGTAACTTGAGAAACTGACTTCCAAAGCACCAAACCACAAACCACCTTGATTAAATGAAGATAATAACATAATAAATACACATTTATAACTACAAGACCTAAAACATAGCTATGGAGAAATGTGGAGCAAATACATTTCTCCCTAACACCTCTACAATGCATAGTTCACACATTGGTGAACACAACTTATGTACAACGATATAGCACACCAAATACTAGATATAACACCTCTAAACATCTCTCATTAATATATCTATAATGAATAGGTAGATCTTCAACCTAGAAGAAATGTGGAGAAACACAAAAGCACATCTTTGCAACCCAAAACACCACTGCAACACATTGTTTCCTATTTTTATCAAATTTTTGCAAAATCACTTGGAAACTAAGGACCAAATCATCCTCATCATCTTCAATACTTCCTCAATCATAGAAGCTTGTCAAAGAAACACTAGAGGTTGACACCATTAGCTTTACTAATGAAAACATAATGTAATTAATCAAATCATGGATAACATCAATCGCTCATACTCTTGCAACAATCTTACACATCTATAGACATCAATGACAACACAACCTTGTTGACAAATCAATGACAACACCAGCTACTCATACTTGCAACAATCACCCCCTTTGTCATTGATGGCAGCACATGATGTGAAAAACCATCAAAGATACAATAGCTCTAGATACCAACATACTGCAACTCTTCACATTACTTCTCCCCCTTACTCAACTAGCTTATTACTCTCTCTCCCTTATCTTTCTACATGACTCTTTCTCTCCCTAGGATAATAACTTGTTCTTTTTCACATGACATTCTCTCCCCCTTTAACATCAATGGAAAAGGAACAAAATATTTGCTTTGTTTATTCTCTCCCTTTGACATCAATCAACTTGCTTACTACTGCTCTATAGCATCTTTCCCTTCTTGCTCTGTATACTCCCCCTTGGGAGCACACACCAAACTATACCAAATAAGAAACCATTGTACAATGACAACACACACTCTTTTGACTGCAACAACCTGTAATGTTACAACCTACTCCCCCTAAGAGATAGCCACCAACATCAATCTAGAATAAAGAATTAATGTTGAGATCCGTTGGACTGATGCAAGTCCTTATGCATCTAGTTCAAAGAAAGAGGGGCAATAACTCCCAAATTATACCAAAGAAACTCAAAAGTATCCTTAGTGAATATATCAGCAATATAATCCTTAGTAGGCACATATTCAAGCTTTATTTCATTCTCCACAACCTTCTCTCTCAGAAAGTGATATCTAATTGAAATATGTTTTATCCTTGAATGCATTATTGGGTTCTTTGAAATATTGATTACACTTGTATTGTCATAAAAGATAGAAATAGGCTCATCATACACCACTTTGATATCCTTCAATGTTTGCCTCATCCATAGCACCTATGTGTAGCAAGATGTTGTTGCAATGTACTCAACCTCTGCAGTAGATAAAGATACTTAGTCTTATTTCTTGCTCAACCATGATACCAATCTACATCCAAGAAAGAATGCACCCCCACTTGTACTTTTTTATCATCAACACAACCATCCAAATCAAAATCTATGTAATCACTCAATGTGAAGTTAGTATCCTTTGGATACCATAAGCCATGATCCAAAGTGCCCTTTAAATATCTAAATATCATCTTCACTGTTGCAACATGTGAATCTCTAGGATCTTCTTGAAATTTATCCACAAGACAAACTACATGCATGATATCTGATCTAGTAGCAATTAGATATAGCAGTCCATCAATCATTGATCTCTACTTTCTCTAATCATCCTTAGGAGATTCATCATTCTTGCTCAAATTTCAACCAGTAATCATAGGATTACATATTGGTTTAGAGTCTACCATTCCAAAAGAAATCAACATTTCTTTGACATACTTTGATTGTGAAATGAATATATCTTTGTCTATTTGATTGATTTGTATCCCAAGGAAGAAATTCATCTCCCCAAACATATACATCTCAAACTCTTTTTACATCTCTTCTACAAACTTTTTACACATCTCTTCATTGGCTCCAAAAATTATGTCATCAACATACACAACCACAATCAAAATTTGATCTTTTTCAATTTTAAAGTAGAGAGTAATGAGTCATGTAAACCCGAGGGATTTGTTATATGTAGTTCATGTTTACTATCATTTCATGTGATATATGATTATTATGTTGTATGTTAGTACTTTAAAAAAAAAAAATGGTGCCATAAATGTTAGATGTAGTAGTATCCTTTGGGGTTGCTTGGTGGGGCATTACAGCTTGGTATCAGAGCATAGGTTCGCACACTGGGGCACTAAGAGCCCATTGTGTTGAGCTAGCTGCTCGTACTCATAAGGGTGTGTCAGTCTGTTTGTGTAGTCTATACTCGGTTACCCTAGTTTGTTTATGGGTGATGTAGGTTCAATGGTGTAGAAATCCGGTGGAATGGATAGGACCCTCGGTGTAGTGCACAATGCACCGATATCCTTCCTACTGGAAATGCATTTTAGAACTTTTATGTTACCCTTGAGTTGCTTTGTGGTGTCTCTGGTGTGAAGCGAATTTGAGTGTGTATGTGGTGTATGTGTGTTAAATCTAAAATTATGTGTGTTTTGAAGTGATAATTATGTTTTTGTTTCTGAAATGGCCATAAATTATGATCTTGTGACACATATATTGTGAGATTTTGCATTGAGTAATGAATAGAATGTAGTACATGATGTGTAAATGATGAAGTTTTACCATAAATGTGTATCTTGGCAATGAATTGCATGAATAACTGGTGCTAATGTGTTATGTTTCCATCTTAGTTTATGATTTTCAGGTAGTCGGCTTCGAATCTTGATGATGAAGGTAATTAATTGGTTATGTTTAACATGTGGATTTAATATTATGGTTGCATCTGATTAGTAATTTTTATTGATGATTTTTTATGATGTATCACTAATTGTAGAGTGTTAGAAGGACGATGTCGTATCACTCATTCATGAGAGGCATACGACACGATAATTCCCTCTACACTAGGTTGATTTGATATATATATGGTGTACACAATGTTTGCTTTTATGCAGGGTTGCAGGTAGTAAGCCTCGATTCCACCTGCTCTGGCAGGATTGGGCGAGCCTCATGAAACCCAATGGGAATAATGTGGAAAAATAGAGCTGACAAGAAGGTTTCCCAACTTTTCCATCATCCTCGACAAGAATATGTACCCCCACTGTGTAACCAAGTCCGTATGATTTTTTATGTTTTGTCAATTGTCTTGGTTGTTCTTCCATTTTTTTTGGATTGTGTTGTCATGTTGATATCGTGATTATATTGTTTAACTTGTGATGACATGTCGTTGGTCGTTTTCATAATCAGTTACTTGAATTTTGATGACTCTTATAATTATGAATGCTATGTTTAACCATGCGACTTCCAGGAGTAAGTTGAGTCCTTGGGGGGGAGGATGTAGTGCCCCTCCATTTGTGTCATCATGTGATGCTTTCTGCCTTGCTATGAATTTAAGAGTGGTTTGGTATTGAATTATTTTGTGTTTGAGGTAATACGATAATTTAAATAAAAGTTATTAATAAAATATTATTAACGGTTAAATTGAAATAAATTAGAATTTATCTAAAAGAATAAAATTTAAAAAATAGGTATTATCGGGTGATAGGCATTTAGTGGTTATTAATAGCAATTAATGGAGCATGGTTGCATGTGCCACCACTCAAATAAACCACTCTCCCTAATTAACACACCATGCAAACTAAATTTAGAATACAACATTCCTTCTTGTAACCGCCTCTTGTCTAGAGAATGGTGCCTCGTCCATATGGTAGTAAGGAATATCTTTAATTGTTTACTAGTTGTAACTAATGCATGTGAATTGGATGTGGAATCAATTTTAGTTATACCTTAGCTTTGGCACAATTTAAGGCCTAGAATGAGGCACTTTTCTGGTTTCTCAACCGTTTTGTTGATAAAGATAGAGGAGGCCTATCTGGGAAGAGATGATGGTTGCATTCGATGGGGAAAAAAGGGAGTGGTTGCATGCGAAAGATTTGGGGGTTTTAGTCGTAAAACCTTCAACTGTTCCAATTCCAGTTACATCCTTCTTCACATCATTCTTGGAGGAGATCAAAATGCAAGGCCAACATGCAACCCTATGTAGGGTACGCATTTAGAGGCAGGAATAGTTGTGGAACTTGGCGTTACCTCTGCGAAATGTACCCTCTCTGGAAGTTTCAAGGTACTCGCCTATTTTGGTTATCTCTTGTGTTAAATCTCTCATTTGACACTATATCCTTGACCCTGTGTAATTTTGCACTTCTTGCAATGTGTGCTTACTTACGGTGCTTTCAAGCTTCCCTTTTAGAACATTCGATGTACTTGGTTTCCGTATTATAAACATTGTAGCTTTTACCCATGCTTTCGATGCTTACAGCTGAATGTTTATCGGCTCTAAGTCTATAATCGTATTTAGATGAACTCGCTGCCTTCTCTGGTTGGGTGGAAGCGTGATCTTGAAATACATTGATTCTTTTGCTTTAGCTAGGAAGTCTCTTCAACCTTAGAGGGTGGTGTTGTGCATCATGATTGTCCTTTATTTTCACCGGTGACCTCATGGATGTGTATCAGGTCGGTGCCTTGTTTCTCTTCTTTCGTTGGTAGACCCCACGGATTATCTCTCCCTAAGCAGTATTTTGCTTTAGCCATCGATGATCTACATGATGTTTTCCCTACTAAGGCTAAGGTTGAACTAGCCCCTTTATGTTATGTAGTCCTCACAATCAATTTTTTCCCTAAAATCTTCTTGGATCTTGTCACTTTTTATTTTCTAATAACTTACGGGTGTTTCATCCTCTACCTTATCTTATGCGAATTAAATTATAGCATTTTGTGTTCCTATTTAATCTGAACTAAGAGGTTACATAAACTTCATTGTGTTTTGCAGTTTGAAGTAAGTGATGCGTTGAATAACTCTGTATTCTATAGTATGATGTACAATTATGTTCCTTCTGTGCAGTCTATCCATGATTGATGATCTCCTTGTGGCTTACGGCTAGCATGATAAGAGTCTGGTTTAGTTTTAAAGGCATTGTGGTATGTTCCATATAGCTAGTCGAATGTCAGGCTCCAGATTGACAATAGCTAGAGTATCCAACCATTTTCTTTATTTCACCTTCTAGTCTCTGGTTTGTAGAAACTGCATAGCTTGTCAGAGATATAAGCCTTAGTATGATACGTACCTTGTCTATGCTTCTTTATATTGCATTTAATTCAAACCCGTTATGTTGTGCCTATAGAAAAAAAAGAAAAGAAAATCTCTACTCTTTACCGTAACGGCTTTACCACCCTAAACACTCAAACTTCACTTGAAATTCAATCCCTTTTGATAAATGTGTGCGGCCTGGGATTCATTACTCTTCCCATGCACAGTAAAGTATGCTCCCTTATAATATAGGAAGTATAAGATTTAAATAGCCTACTTGATTCTTCCGACAATCTATCACAGTTGTAGTAGTTGAAAATAAGATATTGTCATTTACTAACAAAATACAGAGCTTTCCATTGATCGTGGTGAAGTTTTAATTTCCAAACTTCAATTTGAGCGCGTCTCTGGAAACTTGCTGTCAAATAGAAAAGCGTCTTGTTTCAAAAAAAAAAAGAGTTGTACATTATTTCTCCTACTCTTAAGTCACGTATTTGCACCTCACCTTTCTCCTTCCTTTCAGTCTTGGGGATAACATTTGGGATTTGACATTAATGCAAGTAAATGACGATATCTCCAAATTCCAATATTTACTTTCTAATATACATGGTAACCTGTCACAGTTACAACATTTAGAGTTGAGGTATTGTACAGAATTAAATAGCCTCCCTGAAACTTTTGGTAACTTATCACAGCTGAAACTTTTTGACTGCAAAGGTGTAGTAAATTAAATAATCTCTCTACAACCATTGGCAAACTATCTCTGCTGCAACGTATAGACTTTGGAGGGTATTTAAGTCTAATTAATGTCCCTATAACCGTTTGCATCCTGTCACAACAGCAACACTTAAACATAGAAGACTGTAGAGGTATAAATAGCCTTCCTGTTTTGTTGGCAACCTAACACATCTACTGTACTTGAAAATAGAATGTTGTATAGATTTAAATAAATTCTCTGATTCTATTTGCAACCTATCACAGCGGCGCACTTGAACATGGTAGGGTGTATAGATTTAAATAAACTCTCTGTTTTCATTATCAACCTGTCTCTGTTGCGGCACTTGTACATATTAGGAAGTTTATTGGTTTAAATATTCTCTGTTGTCATTGTCAACCATTCTTAGCCGCATCACTTGAACTTAATAGGGAGTTTCAAGGTTCGAATAACTTGTTTGATTCTTCCTTGATTTTATTGACAATCTATCACAATTGCTGCACTTGAAAGTAAAACTACTGTCTTCATTTATGGTTAAACCAAGTTAGGAGATATCTAACTTCTTATACCACATTCATGTACTTATGAGTGTTCATTAAAGATTGTTATTTAGTGATTATTAAATAAAAGAAAGTTTAGTAGGCTTGGATTAAAACCTGGAGTAGGGTAGAAATATCACCCTTATTATAAGGTTAGCTACTAGATAATATGACATATTTCTCTATTGATATACTTTAATTTGTGCTTAGATAGGTTTCAAAAGTATCTATTTTTCAAGGATGAATTTGAAGTTAATTTCCTTATGAGAATTGATTCTCTTGTAGTTACTTAATGGATGACAGGTTAATCTATCATGTATGTCTTTATTTCATTATTGGAATAGTTGTTGCATGACATATCATGTTGGTAAATTGGAAAATTTGGAATGTTTGAGTGTATTCTTGTGGTGAATTTTGTGTGTAATCTTGGAGTTTATGATGAATTTATTTATGGAGGTTGTTTTTGGCTTTGAGTTTGATGTTGATTTTGAGATCAAGTTTTGTTGCCACCTTGTTGGGAAACCCTTGTTTTAGTGATTTATCAGTCTTCCAGAGAAAGGGAAAGAAAGGTGTTGCTTTATTATTGGCCTTCACTTTTGGTTCTTTGTGAACTATTGCTCGTATGATCTATTTGATGTTATGGGTTTAGCCTTGCACTTGAAAATAGTTTCGTTATGAAGATTTTGTGTAGGATGGTGTATGCCTTGCTTAATGCAATTTATCATGTGGCTTTATATGTTGTGCATGGGGGCTTACCCTGATAGTGTCTTTTGAGTTTTGTTGCTCATAGGGGGAGTGGCTTTCAATGGGGGCTGGGACCGGAAGAGGTCCCAGGGTAACTCATTGGAAGTTTATTAATCAAGTGAAAACATTAATATTTAATTAGGGGTTTTGGATAGAATCACATTTTAACAAGATATTAGTGAATGCCTCACTCATGGCTCAAGTGCTTGTATGGGCTTGAGATGAGTTGAGAAGGCCTGGAATGGAAAAATCATTATCTTGTCCTTATGAAAGATAATCGATGCCGCATTGGATTGCATGTGGGGCCGGGTTTCGTAAGAGGTCACTAGGGTAACCCAAGTTGGGGGCCGGGGCCTAGGAAGATTCGCCAGGGTAACCCATGCAACATTGCGATGACACTCTTCCTTTAACAACCATGTATGCTTTGTTTCCCTCTATGTTATTTTTGGGCCTCTGGAAGCACATGTTGGCGTTTGTATGTTGATGTTTATTTGGTTATTCCTTATGTTGGGCACATCTTGTGTTGGTTATATCTTGTGCTGGAGATTGCCTTATGTTATTGTGGATCTTGTTGTGAAGTCTTGTATCCTTGTTTTGTATGATGGTTTAGTTGGGGTTCCTTCTTGTCATCTCTTAGCACGGGGGTGGGCCTTGGGTCCACGTGGTTGGGTGGAACGTGCTATGCACCCCATTGGGTCCCCAATCGTCGATCGAGAAGTGCGAAATTGTACCTTGCAGTGACTCCTGAGTTGTACCAGAGTTGGATCCAGTATTGCAGCTTTGTACTCCTTCATTTCAAATGTATCATTCCATTTTATTGTATCTTCCCCATTCATGTTGGGAAGCGGCATTGTAATATTGAATCCTTGATTAATGTATTGTCCATGTCCATGATATCTTATGGTTACTGGTGTATACTTACCTTCCATGTGATGTAATGATGTTGTTGTGAAAAGTAATGCAGTCATGTAAACCCGAGGGATTTGTTATATGTAGTTCATGTTTAGTATCATTTCATGTGATATATGATTATTATGATGTATGTTAGTACTTTTAAAAAAAATTGGTGCCATAAATGTTAGATGTAGTAGTATCCTTTGGGGTTGCTTGGCGGGGCATTACACACAACCACAATCAAAATTTGATCTTTTTCAATTTTAAAGTAGAGATTACTATTTGCAGTACCTTTGTTGAATCCTTGTTGTATTAGATACTTACCCAACCTTGCATACCAAGCTTTGGGAGCTTTTTTTAATCCATATAATGTCTTATTCAATTTGCAAACCATATTTGGTTTGTCTAATAACTGAAATCCTTCTGGTTGTTCCATGTATACTTCTTCCAATTCTCCATTCAAAAATGTAGACTTCACATCCATTTGATAAACTTTAAAGTCCTTATGTGTTGCAAAAGCTAAAAACATCCTAATAGCCTCCATTCTTGCCACTAGAGTAAATGTCTCTTCAAAATATATTCCTTCAACTTGTGAGTATCTCTTACACACAATCCTAACCTTGTTTCTTACAACTTCTCCATCTTTATTCAATTTTTTTTTAACACCATTTTGTTCCAATTATGTTTTTTTTTTGTAGGCCTAGGGACAAGTTGCCAAGTCTTATTTTTCTCAATCTACAGTAGTTCTTGTTCCATAGCCTTCATCCTATGTTCATCTTTGCATGCCTCAATCACTATTTTAGGATCAACTTCAGAAAATAAGCATAGATTTACCTCTTCTTCAGTAGCTTTCTTTCTTGTTAACAGACCTTTTTTTTTGTCTCTAATGTTTTTTTCTTCATAATGATTCCTCTACACATATTTAGGCATTCTCGGGGTCTTTTCCAAAGCTTCTTCCTCTTCAATATACACTTCCTTTTCCTTAGCTTTTTCTTTTTCTCTGAAATCAGGTTCATATGATTCATATCCATCTATAACCACTGAGCTTTGAAAATCTTCATCAACCTTGACACTTGCACTCTCAACAATCCTTCTTAGTCTCTTGTTGTAGCACCAGTAGGATTTTCTTTTAGTAGAATATCCAAGGAAGATTCTTTCATCAGACCTTGCATCAAATTTTCCCAAGTTTTCTTCATCTCTCCCAATATAACATTTGCTTCCAAACACTTTGAAGTACTTGACAATAGGGATCCTTCCATACCATAACTCATAGGGAGTCTTTGTGTTGTTTCATTTTTCTTGAACTCTATTAAGTATATAGAAAATAGTATGAATTTCTTCTCTCCAGTAAACTTCTAGTAGATTAGCTTCTTTCATCATAGTCCTTGCAGCTTTGTGAACAATCCTATTTTTCCTTTTAGCCACTCTATTTTTCTAAGGAGTCCTAGGGGAAAACAAGTGCCTCTTTATGCCATGATTCTTACAAAACATGTTAAATTCATTGGAGGTGAACTCTCCACCTCTGTCACCCTCAAACATTTGATTTTCATGTCCATTTCATTCTAAACCATAACTTTAAATGTTTTGAACCTATCTAGGGCTTCATATTTTTCTTTAAGAAAAGTAACCCATGTCATTCTAGAATAATCATCAATAAAAGGCATGAAATACATGTCACCTTGAAGACTTATTATTCTTGTAGGACCATAAAGATCTATACAAACCAATTCCAACAATCTGGTAGTAGATTGTTCCTTTCCTTTGAAACTTCTCGTTGTTTTCTTTCCAATCTGAAAATCCTTGCAAATAGCAATGATAAGCTTTGAAATCTTTGGTAGATCTCTCACAGCTTGAATTGAACTAATTATTACTAGGTTATCAAAATTAATGTGACACATCCTCTTGTGCCATATCCAGATTTCATTAATCTGAGTTATAAAATAGTGACCATTTGTACCCTTGATCTGATAAACATTTCCATCTATCCTTCTAGAAGCAATCATAGTTTCATACCCTTTTCTCATCTCACATCCATCATCATGAAACATAAGATTGTATCCTTTGTTACACATTTGTCCAACACTCAAGATATTATGCCTTAAACGTTTGACATAGTAAACATCATTAGTATTATGCTTGCCATTAAAATTGATTGAACCTATTCCACATATCTTAGCACTTGAATCATCACCAAATCTAAGAAGTCCTCCTTCATACTTTTCAAGTTTAACAAACTTACTCTTGTCTTTGGTCATATGGTTAGAGCATCCTGTTATGATCTAATAGTTCTTATCATGTCTAGCATGAAAGGAAAATACCAAAGTACCTTCAACCTTATCCTTAATCTCCAGAGGAAATTCCTTCACACATCTTTCAGAGTTGGCAGAAATAGATTCATCTTTTAAATCCATGAACAAGCATTCATCGTCAGCATCTCCATAATCAAATTCATCATTAGAAATACTTGCATATTCTCTAACATAATAACTTTTCTTAATCATTAACTTTTTTCTCCTTGCTTTTGTCATTCACAACTCTATTTGGACATCTTGAAGCATAGTGACCTATCTTTCCACAAATGAAACATTTGAAAGGAAACTTATCTTTGTACTTACCAGTACCCTTTTTCATTCTTCTTAAAAAGTTAGCATCCATGTCATCAAGATCCTCCTGATCTAATTCTTCAGTCTTCTTTGATTTTCTAGCCTTAAAAGAAGTCTCAACTTTTTCACCATTATTTGTTCCAAATTCTCTCATTTAAAATGGAGTTAAAGAACCATACAATTGATCTCTAGAATATTGATCTAGATTTGCAAATTCCTTAATAGTAGAAACTTTATTACTGTAAGCTTTAGGTAGGGTTCTAATAATTTTCTTAACCACTTTCGATTCTTTGACTTTTCCACCAAGACCTTTGATGGAGTTGACCACTTCATCAACCCTCTGCATGTAACTTGTAATGTTTCCATATTTAGACATTTACAAGTTCTCAAATGTGATCTTTAGATTCTATATTTTTACTTGTTTAACCATATCATCTCTTTCATAAATGCTTTCCAACTTTGTCTAGATTTCTCTAGTAGTTTTCAAATTCATAACTTTTACTAATTCAAAATTTGTAAGATTACTTAAGAGAGCATACCTTACTTTTCTATTATTTTCTTAGTCCTTGATTTCAGCTTCGGTGCTTGGGCCATTTGTAGGTATAGTATATCCATATTGAACTAATTTCCAAAAATCATATCCCAAATAACTTAAAAATCCTTTCATCCTTGTTTTCTAGAATGCATATAGTCTATTCCATCAAACATAAGGATGTCCTTCTTGTGCACCATCCCATATCTACCTTAAGAGGTTAATATTTTCTCCAAGGAACCTTGCTCTGATACAAATTGTTGAATGCACAAGACAACTGAGAGTGGGGGGATGAATTAATTGTACTTTAAAAATTCAAAACCCTTATTAACATTTAGATCCATATTCATTCATTAAACCCTTAGATCTATTATGATGAATTAGCATGAAAATAAAATAATAGAAACTAAAACAACTTAACACCAAACACAAGAGAACACTAGATTTATGTGGAAAACCCAAGAAGGGAAAAACCACAATGAGGATTAGCTCACAATATAATTAATATCAACACCGAATACAATAGGGCTCACTACCAGAGGGCTCATTTCCCAAAGAACGAAAGGTTCACTGCCAAAATGAAGAAGAAGATAGAGAAGAAATGTTCCATAGAGAAAACCATCTTAATGCAATAGAGAATCCATTTCAATGTCACCAACACCTTTACAGTTTGATTGAATAATTATAGACACCTTTTGCTCACTACATCCAATAGACTAACACATGAAAGTTTGTACTACACTTCTCAATTTTGCACTCTAACACTATAATTTGAATCATTTGCATATCTCAAATCTATCTTGACATCCCTCAAAAACTCAAGTCTTATTTATACCATCTTCAACCTTGAAACCCTTCTCAAAAGGTCGACTATGCACATCAACTATGAAAATTCAAATTAGGTCAGCACCAAAACACTTCCATGGTAAATAGAAGTGAAAGCGGACCACATAATACCTTATCTAGGACCAAAAAAAAAAACACTACACTACAACACACTTCTACAAATAATATTTATCCATCGCAAGAAGTGTAAACACCAGGTCAGTTGTTACCCATGTAAACACCATTAAACTTTTAATTACACACTTCCTTAAATCCAAGGATGACTTGTGAACCACACACCATGCTTGAACTTGATCTAGAATATTCCACAAACACCCTGAAATCTAAAAAACACCTTTGCAACAATTTCCATCTTAAGAATACAAACACCCAATACATCCAAATAGCTTTGACATATATTGTAACTTGAGAAACTAACTTCCAAAGCACTAAACCACAAACCATTTTGAATGAACAAAGATACTAACATAATAAACACGCCTTCCAAATTACAAGACCTGAAACATAGTTGCAAAGAAATGTGGAGCAAAGGCATTTCTCCCAAACACCTTTGTAATGTATAGTTCACACACTGGTGAACACAACTTCTTTTGTACAATGATCCAACACACCAAATACTGGATATAACACCTTTGAAAATCTCTCATCAACATATCTAAAATTCATAGGTAGATCTTCAACCTAGAAGAAATGCAGAGAAACCCATGAACACATATCTACAACCCAAAACACCACTGCAACACACTATTTCCTCTTTTTATCAAATTTTCTCAAAAGCACTTAGAAACCAAGCACCAGAGATGCATCCTCATCATCTTCAATACTTCCTCAATCATATAATCTTTTCAAAGCAACACTAGAGGTTGACACCAATAGCTTTACTAATGACAATATAATGCAACTAATCAAAGCACGGATAAAATCAACTTCTCACACTCTTGCAACAATATTACTCAACTATAGACATCAATGACAACACATGCTTGTTGACATCAATGACAACACATGCTTGTTGACATCAATGACAACACCAGCTTCTCATACTTGCAACAATGAAAATAATTAATCTAAATGATAGAACAATTGCATTGAACTGTAGAACAATTGCACCATAGTAAAGGACAATTGCAACAATTAGATATTCAACTACATGATTCTAAGGAAAAATGGATATCAGTTCAATTTTTAAAGTAGAATTGGTTGTGTAACAATATAAGATAAATTTTCCACTCTTTGTTGTAAGTGTGCCAAAGTAAGTTGTAATTGTGCCAAAGTAAGCTTTAATTGTACCAATCTACTCTATAAATGCGCCACTCTAGGATAATTGTGCTAAAATGGTAACAAATGCACCATTTTGACGTAAAATTGAGTTTCTAAGTTTTCTATGACCAATAGTTATTTGTAGACCGTAAAATATACGATTGACATTGTGCATTTTGATCCGACTACTAATATCATGTCACCTTGAATCATCTCGGTCTAACCATTTAATCAAATCTCCTTATCTAGTTAAATTCATCAATTTCTCTCTCTTAATTAAATAAATCATTTTATCTAATCAAGTCGCCTCTTTTGTTAATTAAATCAATCCATCTGATCTAATTATCCCTATTTAATTAAATAATTAATTTTATTTGATTAAATCTCTATAGTCTATCCATTAAATTAAATAAACTAAAACCTTGTTTGATTTAATCTAACACCATCTCTTGGTGAAATAAATCCGTCCCTTGTTAATTAATCTCTTATCTTTACATTCATCTCTTATTTGAGTTTAAATCCATAGAATTTGAGTCAAATGGAGTCAGCATCATCTCATCTCTATCAAATTAATTAACCCATGATTGAAGATTTAATTTGGAATGTCATCACATCCTCTAGATTTTGCAATTTGCATGAGAAAATAGATTTAATTCATTTTATTAAATCTCTATTTTCCTCACAAGGCATCTTTGGAATATTCTCTAAATTTGGTCAAAATTTCCAAGTCAACATGTACATCCAACAAGGCAATAACTTCATCTTACATGTCCTTTGTCTTGAGCCAAATGGAATTTATTGCAATTTCCCTTCCCTCTTGCAAGTCATTTCAACAAATTTGAAATTCAAAAATATGCATTTATTGGCACAATTCTCAAATCTTGCACATCCTCCATCCATTCATAGATTGACAAGTGGCATCATGCCATTGGATGAATGTTAGTCCCACATTGCTCAAATTTGGACATTCATCCATCTTGGTATTTTATAAATAAAGAGCTCATATTCTCATTTGATCATCCACAAATTATTCAAAGTTATTATGCTAAAATATTTAGCCATTTCCATCCATCAATCTTGAGTTCTTAGCTAGGTTTTTATAGATTTTGGCTTGGAGCTCTCATTGTTCACCATCAAAGTGTATCAATCTCCATCAACATATCAAGATTGCATCTCTTAGAATTAGGGAAAGGGCCAATTTCACATCAAATTGGCAATTCTAATGGGATCATGTGTTTGCTTTTCCTGAAATTAGAGGATTTGAATCTAAGGCTTTCTTGTTTTATTCGTTCTTCCTTGTTTTGTTTTAATTTGAAGTTTGCAAATGTATTTCATGGGGGAATCCTTTTTTTAGCTGCAATCTCTTGTTTAACTTGTTTTATTCTTGTTGTTTTGCAGGTACAGAGTTGGGGTTCACCACGGTTATGGAAATGATAAAGAGTTGCATGATAGAATAGACAAGTGTGAGTTTTTAAGGAGTTTAATTACATGATTCTTAATAATTTAAGTCTAATCTAAGTGTTTTGGAAAAGTTGCTTGAAAAAACATCACATATTAGGAAAAATGATAGTTGTTGGCATTTCAAGGTGATAGGCTAAATGGTATCATTGGTCTAAATAAATAAGACACTTCAATAATCACAACCTAATTAGTGTTAAAGGTGTGTCCCACTAGTAGAGGCCTAATCAATAAAATATCATAGAAGACCATAGATACATTGCTTCACTCTCAAAAGGGGATAGGTAGGTCTCCAGTGGCACAAGGGCCTACCTTCCTCCTTCCTTTGTAGGTTTTCACACCTCCAAAATAATTCTACCTCAACCTAAGATGGTACATGTTGGGTAACTTTGAGCATGATGGTGTACATTGCACCCCACTAGTGGTAGTGGTCAAAAGGTCTTAAGGCTTCTAAGTACAATGGTTTGTAATGAAATTAATGAACAATGATCATGTAATGTAGTGCCTAAGATTGGATAGGTATCCTTTGCTATCTTCACTATATACAAGGTCTTTCGATTGAATTTGGATCAAAGGCTTAGCTTGAATGATGATGGTCATAACTTGGTGTATAGTTTCATTCTCCCCTTTTTATACCCCACCCAAAAATGTGGTTGAGGTCACCCTTAGGGTGATGAAATCCCCAAGCATGCCTCCTACTAAAATTAAAAATGAGAATGATGTTTTTTTAATCCCCAAGTTCACACTAGATGCAAGGGGAGAGCACACAAATATAACCACTTCCTTGGATAAAGAGTAAAAATGTGAATTCTAAGGTCTTTCTAATCCCCAAGTTCACACTAGGCGTGATGGGAGAGAATACATACCCTAAAATTCATTAGACACAACATATAATTCATTTACCTTGAGAAATTAAAACGTTATTTACTCTAAAAAACATAAGACACAAGACCCAACAATAGATATGTTGGTAGTTTCAATGTTTGGTCTTCTATCCACAAAAGCCATAGCTATGCAAGAAAATATTAGTAACCCAGAAAATTACACAAAATAATTATGCAAAAGCATATTGAAATGCTCAAATAGTGAGTTATACCTACTCAACTTACTAAAAAATTGTTCCAAACTTTTTGATGGATACACTAATAACTCATGAAATTGTACCAATATCTCATGCAATTGCACCAATATCTTATGCAATTATGTTAATATCTCCTAAATTTTTTCCAAATTTCTCTAAAATTACACCAATATCTCTTGTAATTGCACCAATCTACCTAAAAAAAAGAAAAATTGCAAAAAAAAGGTAAAACCCTAATCTAAGAAATATTTTTGTTCTAGGGTTAGAAACCTACAAAACTACAGTCAACAATGAAGCAAAAAACACCAAGGAGGAAAAAGAACTACAAATAATAATTTCACCACTTTGTGTGACAACTACACCAATATCTCTTGTAATTGCACCAATATCTCCTACAATTGTGCCACTTTGTGTGACAATTGCACCACTTTGGAACAATTGCACCAAACTAGCCTAAAACTACTTAAAACATGAAAAAAGTTTAAATTCAAGGACTTGAGTGTCCCACCAGGCATGCCAAAATATATGACCTAGAAAATAATTATGAAATTGAAATATAAATAGTAAACAATTGAAATCCGCAATCAAATCAACAAAATACCATATCAATGAAGCATAAAATAATCACATAAAACTAATACCATAAACCTACATGAATCCTTTACTTTGCTCCATTGTTCTCCTCTTTACACTTTGGAAAAAAGTGTAATAGTACTTGCTCTCAAATTTTTGGTAGCACAATAGCATAAAGCATTGATAATACAAATATAGTTTCTTTGCAATGATGAGAGAGAGAGAGAGATAATTGATTAATGATAGGTTTGTTTTATAGATTTGTTGATATCAATAAATGGTTGATATCTAAGGAGAGATTGAGTAAATCAATGGATGAAAATCAATGAGAGGAATTGATGGATAGTTAACTGACTGCATAATTTCAGTGAACTAAGTGCATGGATGAATTAAGAGGATTTGATTGAAGAGATAAGTGTAACTAACGATCAGTTAAGAAAATTGATTGAAGAGTGAACTCAAAGTGAGTGGGAGTTGACTAGATTGATTGAGGAGTGGATTCAAAGTAAGTCTTAGTCAATTGGTGAGGTGGAAATGCATAGGTAATTAATAAATAATTAAATGAATTAATTATTAATTACATGTGCAAGGTGAAAATGAATAAATAAATAAACAATTTTATTAATTTAAGGAGAAGATAATGTTGAGAAATAATTAGATAAATTAAATAATTAAAAACAATTATTTAATTTGAAATTGAAAAATAGGAAGTGAATTAATTAAATAATAATGAATTATTTAACTAATCTAGGAAAGAGGAATAATTAGTAAAGTAATTAAATAATATTAATTATTTAATTAACATAGAGGAAAAGTGATGAAATGGATTATTTAATTTAATTATTTAATTAAATGCAAAAACTAGATTGATGATACTTAATGATGGCAAATGATGATGTTTTGGAAGAAATATGTTAGTCAAATTTAGGTGTCTATATTTTTCCCCTCTTTGAGACAATGTGTTTTTACAGCATTGTTTCAAAGAAAGTATGAAAGAATTTGTGATGGCATTCCCTAGTTGAATGAAGAAATGAAGAGGCTTCAATATGTCAATTACAATCTCAAGAAGAATAAACTTTATTTTGGTAATTTTTCAACTAGAAAAAATTATCCAAAAGAGGTTGGAGAAAATATCATTTCAAAGTAAGGAGGCATGATTGTTGGCAAGGAATTTATTAGTGTCCAAATCAATGAAGAAAATTCTACCAAAAACCTCACAAAAGAGGTTGTGGAGCATCTAGTTGAAGGACACAATCCAAATCAGTAGTAGAGTGTAAGGGAGATGTCTCCCCAAATGTATTTTTGTTTATGATAAGATATAATGCAATGCAGTAGAAAAGTAGTAGATAGAATAGATGAGAGGATAAGGAAGAAGGAGATAGAAGATAGAAGATAAAAAGTATAATATATGTAAAGAGATTGTAAAGAGGGCAAGACCCCTACCATATGTATATGCAAACTAATAATTAATACATTGATATCTTTGGACTTATATCTAACATGTGTTATGGTGTATGGTGATTGGATTTCTATATGTTTCATTATGTTAACTAGTTTATGCTTCTTTTGAACTAACTCTCTACTCATCTCATATGACTGATTTTGGGGTATAAATACAACAAAAAAACTACTTGGGGCTCAAAACCCCAGTTTGTGTCTCCCCACTTTTATTTCTAACATTGATTCTATTGTTGGTACATTTTTAGGTTGTAAAAAGGAAAATAAGAGATAAAAAAATATTCCAGAAAAAACATTATTCTGAACAAAAAATTAAAAGGAGAGATCAAAAATTTATCATAACTTATGACAATATCTCCTTGGTTTCAGCCTCGTGAGAGGAGGCTAAGCACTAAGGGGATGGGAAATGAAAAGGGGGGAATGTCAAAAAAGGAATCCCTAAAAAGATGTGACTTATAAAATAACATTCCAAAATAACTACCATGGGAAAAAATAAAGGAGTAATGTAGGTTGGGAGAGGTAGAGGGAGAGAGAGAGAGAGAGAGAGAAAGAGGGGAGGAGGGAGGTTATATATGAGCCCAATCAAACTCAGAGGTTAACTTTTCCCACTTCTTATCTTCCAAATTCATTAATAAGGTTTAGCGCAAGGTCTCCAAGATGGTCAAGGCAATGCCCCCTGTATCTAGGGCAAGGCTCGCACTTCCCTGCAAATATAGGGCGTGGTCAAGGGGTAACCTCAACCCCACTTTTATTGCAAAGGTCGTACACTTTTCTATCAATGACATAAAACCCCATTTTGTAACCAACATAAGTCTTGATAAAAGGCTAAGGGTTTGGGTTTCTGTTGACATTGTGTTGTAGCATTTGTAGCGGTATTGAGTTGCAAGGATTACTAGTTGTAATCTGTTTGATTTATTGGATAATAATATTGGACCCCTGACAGGGATGTAGCCCAATTTTGGGTGAACCACATTAAATATTGTCTCTTGTTGTTATTATTTCTGTGTTTTTCATTCCTTTGTTTAATTTTTATTTGCATTTAATTGATATTATCTACATAAAATTCCTAATAATAGGGAGAGGTATGGTGGGATAGATAGAGGGAGGGAGAAAAGGAGGGAAGGAGGGAAAGAGGTAAGGTGTGAGGAATAGAGAGAGGTAGGGTGGTAGAGGTGGAGTGGGAGAGGGAGAGAGAGAGAGTTGAGTGAGAGAGAGTAGAGGGAAGGATGGAGATAGGGAGAGGTAGGGTGGGAGGGATAGAGGGAGGGAGAAAAAGAGGGAAGGAGGGAGAGAGGTAGGGTGCAAGGAATAGAGAGTAGGGTGGTAGAGGTGGGGTGGGAAAGGTAGAGAGAGTTTTTGTGTGTGTGTGTGTGAGAGAGAGAGAGAGAGATCAAGAAGGAGGGAGATAGAGAGAGGTAGGGTGGGGAGTAGAGGGAGGGAGATAAGGAGGGAAGGAAGGAGATAAGTAGAGGTGTGTAGAGAGAGGTAATATGAAAGGAATAGAGAGTAGGTAAAGAGAGGGAGAGGTAGGGTGGGAGAGCTAGAGAGAGATGGTGTGTGAGAGAGAGAGGAGGGGATGGAGAGGTATAGAGAGAGGGGTAGGTAGAGTGAGGGAGATGTAGGGTGGGAGGGATATATGGAGGGAGAGAGAGAAGAAGGGAGTGAGTAATAAAGGGAGGGGTAGGTGGAGAGAGAGCGGGGAAGAGAGACAAAGGGAGGGAGAGGAAGGTTAGGAGTGATAGTGAGAGAGAAGAGATAGAGAGAAGTAGAGATTGATGGGGGAGGGAGAGGTAGCAAGGTAGCATGGGAGGGATAAAGGGAGAGAGGAATTTAGGAGACATGGAGAGGTAGGTAGAGAGAGGTAAGGTGGAAGGAATAGAGGGAGAGGTAGGTAGAGAGAGTGAAGGGAGATAGTGAGAAGTAGAGAGGAAATGGGAGAGATAATTAGAGGGGGAATTTGGGAAGTAGGGAGAGGTAGGTAGAAAGAGAGGTAG
>VDFB02179301.1:0-10644 GCA_007258455.2 Sequoia sempervirens | reverse complement strand
GCATTCAAACTCCGGAAGTCTACACATATCCGAATCTGTTTGGATTCCTTCTTCAATGAAATGACGATCGGTGATACCCAATCGCTGACTTCCACTTTGAATATGATGCCTGCTTCCGATATTTTCTCAATCTCGTCTTGTACCTCGGTAGCATAGTTCTTATTCATTTTGTAGGGTCTCTTATGTACGAGTTGTGCTCTCGGTATGAGAGGGATCCTATGTACACACAATTCTGGTGGTATTCCCTTGAGGTCCTTGCACGTCCATGCGAATGCATCTGTGTACTCCATAAATATCTTGAACGCAACCGCCTTCAGTATGGGGTCCAATCATCACCGACTGGGATTGTCTTTGGTTTGTCTTCCTCCTCGAGATTCACCTTTTTCATCTTTGGTTCCTTGTACTTGATTATTTTGTCACGTTCAAATTTGTGAGCTAGCGTATCGTCCAGTTTTGCTACCTCTTCTTTATATTCTCTGTACTCTGGTGGAAATGTTTGGCTGGTCGTACCCTTATCTTCTTCTTCCTCTATTTCTCCGACTTGTAGCATGTTGCACTCCGGGTGAAACACCTCATAGTCTTCCATTTGCCAATGAAACAGGCCATTAAGAGAACTTGTCTCGTCCTCTGAGCAACTCTCGAGGTCAAGTAACAAGGGGATGTTTGTAAAACATCTATCCACAAATGGATCATGGGAAACATCTAATCATATTCTTTGATACTTATATCTAATGTAATAGGGATACACTTCTCCCCCTTTTGGAGATTCTCTAATGCTCCTCTTTCTCTAACTCTCCACCCTTTGTTTCTATGATATTTGGGTGACATGCTTCCTCTATAGCTGTCCAAGAGAATCTGGATAATTTCCTTTAACAAGTTAGGAATTTGTTTAGCTATCCCATTAACCTTTTATGCATCTTGAATTCTTCCTCCTCTATCCATGGCTGCTAAGATTATCCTTTTGGTATCTTTGTGAGAGTCTTCTCATCTTCTTTCTCTTTCTCAAGATTTCTGATTGTCACAACTAAATGAGTGTTTTTCTGCTCTTTTCCATCCTTTGCATGAGAACTACTTCTTGACATCAATGGCATTATTCTCCTTTTTCCAATAATTCTCCCTCTTTCTTAAAATCAATGACAGTGAGATACTTATTCCTTTAATGTGAAGTTGAACATAAATACAACCATATCTTCACTTTCTCTAATGGTCTTTCTTTTCTAAAACCAATGGTAATGGGATGCTCATAACTTTCATGTGCAATAGCTGATCTATCTTTGAATTGTCTTCTCCATGGAGCTTTAAAAGTTATTGCAATGATAAGCTCCCCCTGAATTCATGCTTCTCTTCAAATTTCTGCATGAGGTGCAGTTTGCACAAGCGTGGATTCTTCCTTCTCATTATTTCGCTCTCAAAGAGTAGCAGTGCAGGCCAATTTTTACGTTTTGAATGCCAGTTATTCAAACCAATGCATTCTGAGGTTAGATGGATGAAGCGACGTGCTCGGTCGAAGGGGCTGCCGCGATATGATATGCTGCAATCAGGTGGAGTGAGGGGCGACCATATGACGGAGTGATTACAGAAAGCAAAGCTTGAAAGAAATGCTGAATAATGAAACTACTCAACACCCAGAATGTGCTTGCTCACCCAGAATGGGAAGTAGCTACCATAGGGCGGAGTTATACTATTTCAACTAGTACTGAAAGCAAACTAGAAGGAAATGCTGAATATTGAATCTACTCTACACCCAGAATGTGCTTGCTGACCCAAGACGGGAAACTAGCGACCATAGGGCGGAGATATAACTATTACAAACGCTTAATTGAAACTTAGAATTATAACCAGATTTGAACAAGCCAGAATAACTACCAGTACTACTGTCAGTGTTACAAAATAAGAAGTATTCGCCTGCCAATGTCTTAGAGAACTGAAGGATTAGTATTACATCATAGAATACTCCCCATATCTTGGATAGTCATACCCAAACAATAATACATTCAAAGAACAATACAATAATTTCTGTTTTCTGATATAAATCTGCTCTTAAAGAATAACCAGCAACCTAAGGAATTGCTCAGATGCTCATATCTCAGTAACCACTTGTTCTATTGACCTGATTCTTGATGCACAATAATTTCCTTATTATGGCGTCCAAACTAACACCCAAAGACAGACCCAAAATGCATCCAATAATTAATGCACGAATTTCAATGCAGCTACAATGGTACGGCCAGCTGAAAGGTACGGCCTTCTCTTAAAAATTCAATTCTTAATAATAAAATCTAAAAACCTAGGAATTGGGGCGCCTACCCTAGACAATGAGAAATAGATGATACCCAGAACTCTTTTTTTGGTATTTTTTGAATTACAATTGAAAACATGAATCTGCTGTAGTAAAAGATGCTAAATGCTGAAACAATAAATGCCAACTATGATCTAACAATGCAATGGGGAACACAAACTGGATGAACTAAGATGTACTCACAAAAGACTGAATTTCACCACTTGATGTTGTCTCTCAAACACGAAGTGATGCCCAATGCTAGGAGGCCTTCATTCCTCGAAGCGATCCAGAGCCAATCCGGCACCATAACAGTGTATTTTCCAAAGATGTCCAAAATGATGCACAAGCCTCCTTTTTATAATTTTTCGTTTGACTTCACGAAACCCTAAAATCAGATTTTAGGTCAAAACTCTAATCTTCTCATGAGGGCGTACTTTCTCTTCAAGTCTCCCAATCTGATATTTTAATTCAATATTAAACTTTGGAATATGCGCCCCATTAAATATTGCTTTGACTTAAGAAATAATTAAAATTATTTCTTAATGAGGGCGCCACCCATAAAACCCACTTTTTAAAACAACATTAAGTCATTAAGCCTAAGCCAAAAGGGTCAACGTTAAATTATAACATTTAAACGTGACTTTTTCATTTAAATGACTTAGCTCAATTCTCCGAAAGCGCCCTGAAGCCAAAACTGAAGAAGTCAACTGATCATTCTGAAACCGAAAGTCAACCAACCTGAACTCATCTGGAAAACTGCCAAAAATAGAATTTACTAAAAATAAAATTCCAAAAAGTACTCAATGCCGACTAACATACACCGCTGAAGCCCTCGAAACCCGTATGAATCCGCCATTAGAATGGTCCTTCTTCGGGAAAGTATAACTCCTCTTTAAAATTAGGAAACCCTAATTTTAACTTCCGACCAGCTCAGTTCCTAAGGAAAGGCGCTAACGTCGAATGCTTGAGGGATATTACAAGCAAGACTTCCAAGCTTTCTCTCCAAACTGAAATGAGAAATGAAATCCAAGTATGCTCAAATGGCTAGCTCACAGCTCCTTATAAAGAAATTTTTGATCTTCTAGAAAGATCCTCCAAGAAGCTTCTAGAATATTATAATATTTCCAAAAGTGACTTTATAATATTTTATTTTCACTTAAGTCACTTTTAAAATATTATTTGACTTTATAATTTATTATTTAATTTTAGTCATTTTTATTAAATTAATTAAAAATAAAGTTACCTTTATGATATTAATGTATTGAGATAACTTTATAAAATAATTAATCTAATTATTATTCCCTTATTTCTCCTTCTTTAGCTCGTGGTATAATAAAAGGCTAAATATTCAGAGGGATACCGAGAAGGCACAAATACACACGTTCGTAAGCTGTTGTGTGTGGCCTTTGGAACCTTGATGAATCCCACTGTTTTGGGAGCCCATGTGTGAACACATTGTCTCACTTTAATGTTCAAGACATTGACAAACTTTCATGGGTTCAATTTGTAGTGAGAGGTGTGTGGACCATTAAAAAACTTATCTATAGTCACACTAAAATTCTCAATATGATGTGCACTTTCTATAGATTGAAAGGAACCTGTTTACAAAGCAAGACTCAGATTTGCCACCATTTCCCTCTTCAATGCTGTAGAGTTTACTAAAGCTTCTGAAACAAAATGCTCGTTCAAACCAAGTGGGCCAAGTTTTGTTAGCTGTAATATCCCTTGCCCAATCTGATATAATTTTTCTGATTTCTTGCCCAAGGAATATTGCCAAACAGTTTGCATGAATTGTCTTGGTTGCTGGTCTGAGTTTTTGTTGCTTGATATGTGTGGTACCAAACTGATTTTTAAAGATTAAAGCTTCTACAATAAACTGAAAATAACTCCTAAAAGCAATGCACTTATCTTTTTGAATTTTTGAATGCATATAAATGAAAACTATGTGAAAACAATGCCCTTACAGCCTATGAGCAATTTGTCAAACAATTGACATGCATCATCATACAATGTTCAAGAAGCTACTTTAATGATTGGAAACTCTCAATAGCTGATATCAATATTCAAATGCAAAGACTTCTACAATGGAGAATGTATAAATGCCAAGACTCTTGGCTTACATCAAGGCTCTAACTATACTCAGATTTTTTATGCACCATGATGAACAACTACAGCCAATCGAATGCCCTAATGTGCTATTGAAATTACAATGTAAAGCCAAAGAACCTGGAGTATGATGTCACCCTTGTCTCTAATTGAAGAAGCAAGCAATACCAAGTGAATTGATGTCTCCTCAAGCCCAAATTGAACTGCAGACCCAGCCGCCCCTGTTCTAAAGGAAATAATTTTGTATAAAATAAATCCCAATCTGCCAAGCCCCCAAAATGAATCAAATATTATTGTTATCCTCCAAGGAAGTGAGTGCCCCAAGTAGCAAGTAAAATCGCTCAAGCACGAGTGAGTATTAACTAAAATCGTGCCTCCATGATGCTAGTCGCCATGACTGAAATAAATATCAGATTGCTGGTATAATCAAATTATATATATAATTCTACTCCCTCAATGATGAGTTCGATGTAGAACAAGATCAACAAAACCCTCCAATGCAACTATAATCGATATCATGCAAAATTGGCTTTTAGCCACAAATTTTGCCCAATGAAGTGACTGAAATATCACCTCCAATCTGCAACCCTCCAAGAGATATTTCACTTCCTCAGTTATGCAATCAATGGGAGTTTTCGTTCCCAAAGACCAATTGATTATCTGCAGACCACTTGGCTCCACAAATGCTCAAGAAGAAATCACCAATCATCAACAACAAATCTGGATGCTCAAGAGTGAGACCTCAATGTCTATTTATGCATTTCCTCTAGAGGTTGGCCTCAATAAAATAATATTAGTTTTTTGACTTCTAGAAGATTCCAATATATTTTTAATTATTTGCACTTTATAAAATATGAAAATATAATATAATTAATAAAGTGCATCTCAACATCAAATTATAATATAAGGTTTCCATAAATAGAAATAACAATGATATCTAATGGAAAACCTTACTCCAATCAAATACTGAGCCAAATAATCACCAAATGACTGCCAGATGACTCTCTCACCATGCCTCATTAGCCTACGAGAGCCACTAATAGGCTAATCCTGCCAATATGTCAATGTCAAATAGAAGGGGACATTACATTAGTTAATTGGATAAAAGGATCAACACCACATTTCTTTTTTATGAGAATTTTTTGTCAAATGCAAAACAGATTGTGCAAATATAAGGACTTGTTGGAGTTTTGCAGCTAATTGATGGTGAAAAATACCTCATGGGCTATTTCTATGAGGCCATAGATAAGTTTGAGGCTATTATGACCAAGATGCAAAATGAAGGGGAGGAATACATATTGATATGGGAGATCATTAATGATAGATGGGATTGGAAAATGCATTTCTATCTCCATGTCATTGGATACCATCTAAATCCAATGTTGTTTTATAGCAAGCCCTTCACAAATTATGTAAAGGTGACAAGGGCATCTTCAAGTGCCTCAAGAGACTTTTCCTTTGGTGTAGAAAAGCAACTAGCAAATATTGCAAAGCTGCCCATATATCAGCAGGCAAAGAGTATCTTCCAGTCAAGGCCTCCAAGATGACCTTTGAGAGTTTGAAATGCATTATAAATATTAGATAGATAATAGAAAATTGATAAATTTTGGTTTTGGTCAAGGCAGTGGTGGGATTTTTTGAAAAAATACACCAAATTCCTATGATGAATGGTGATGCATTTATTGAGCCAACCTTGCAGCTCTTTGTGATGTCCCCATCATAGATAGATAAGTATTAACTAAAGATTGAATTTATTATTTCCAAATAATGTCTTACCAAAGAAAACATTTATTTACCTATATAAATATGATGATTTCAATATAATGATTTTTATATATAAAAATCAATATATTAAAATATATATTAAATCAATGTATTAAAATTAATACATTCAAATCAATGTATTCTAACTAACATCTAATCGGCATATCCCAATAAATCAATTATAAGTAAATCGATGCTTATTATTTCTGACTAATGACAATTGTGGAAATTATTGTGAATGGTCATACCCCTTCAGGGAGACGCATCTGGTGTCCAAGGAAAAGCACGACTCAGGGAAACTCTTAAATAGGGAACTCGTGAGAAGCTGGAAGGCATATGGAGAAATCAAGAAGAAATCGCTGCTGGAAACCACATTGATCTTACACCAGACCTTTAGTAAGAGCATCCAGAAGAATTAAGAGGCATCGCTGCTGAAGAAACGGGATATCTTTCCACACGCGCAAAGTGAGGGGCGCCCTAAGAAGAAACTCATAGCCTACCGCTTCATAAACTAAGTCATGGGGCATCTTCCAGATACAGGAGTGCGGCACGGAGCATCAAATAGGATTAATATACATTAATCGCCACTCCAGCAGTCTAAGAAGAAGAACGTGAGAAAGATTCCAGTATACTCGGCTTTCACAACAGCCGTCTTATTGATCACTAAATACTAGACTTATACATATCGAACTTATCTCAGACATAGTCTCATTTTATACTAGGATCGATTGGCATATAAACTATTGAACAATCTATCCTTGTCAGCATATGATCTACTAAATTCCAACTACACTGCCATTTGTATTTTAAACCAGAACGACTACTCACAACAATTACATTTAATAAAGTATAAATATAATATACACATATACATATTTCTGAATAGATTATTTCTCAGGCCTCTCCATTGAAGTAATATTGTTTTTTTTAAGAATCTGAGTTGTGAGCAAAGTCTTACCTATTGAGGATCATCATAGTGGTATCAAAGCATCAGTCCTGCCATCCTGTGAGGAAGACACCATAATGCAGACTTATCACTAGAATGGAACCAAGGCAGACTAGCTAGCCCAAGAATTGAAGAGCTTTATGGAACACACCAACGAAAAAATTCGAAAAGACCAATCTACTCATTCTTCAGACTCTCCAAAGCTTAAATAGCCATCACACACAAGAGATAGCCAATCCAAGGAAGGAGGTACAATCCAATCATTTCGAGAACGAGCATTCAACTCAAAGTTCTTCTCAAAGACCAACCATGCCTCCTTTCCTTCCAAACCAAGATGCCATAGGTGAAGTGGAGGGACAAAACTCGTATAGTGCAGAAGATATCGCGCTTATGTACGCAGCGTTAGACCCGGCTGTTCAAAAGTTAGTACCTTTCAAAGAATATTAGGAAGTCAAGACTCAAGCCAAGGCAAGCAAAGGAAGGAATCATAACAACAAAGATCTCAAATCTAGGGTCAACAAGATGACCTTGCCTTCATTTGACAGTTCTGGAAAGATCACTGCCCAATCTTGGGTGCAAAAGTTGGATACTTATCTCTCTCTCAGCCCTATGACCGAAGAGGATGCAATCAAATTTGCTGTTCTACACCTATCAAAGATAGCCCACGATTGGTGGCACCACAGACTCATCACACAAGGTCACCAAAATGTAAACACATACAATGACTTTACTCAAAAACTCATTAATAGGTTCGATCAAAGGCACCCCGAGTGGTACTTCAAAAACTCACTCAACTAAGGCAGCAAGGAATGGTGCAAGAAGACGCAAATCAATTTCAAAGAATAGCAGTTATGGTTCTTGATTTATCACAAAGAAGACTCACCTACCTATTTATTGAAGGTCTCAAGGAGTCAATCAAAAACATCGTAAATCCCTTGGAGCCCCAAACCATGGGAGAAGCAATTCAAAGGGCCATCAAAGTAGAATCCAGTTCTCCAAAAGAAAAGATAAGGCAATCTATATACAAATCTCAACCAAAACAAAACCAAGCAAGGAGGGATGATAGAAGGAGAAATTGTCACTTTTGCAATGAACTTTGGGAAAAAGGACACCGATGCCTTGACAGAGAGGCAAGCATACAAAAAAGAGAGCTTATGGATCAAGGCCTTCGTTTCAAATGCAAAGGGCGTTGGGAATTTTGTACCCCAAAATTAAATTTTTTGTTACACTTAGACATTTTGAAGAAATGAATAAAAGTCTTGTTAAATTTGTCAAAAAAGGTCAAAATTTGGGTGTATGGTCTTACATGAGGGTTAAAATGAAATTCGAAAATCGATGATTCCCGAGTCTCCAATGCATCTTAATCTACAAAACCTGATCTTGGGCCATCATCCTCTACTTTTAGGTGGAAAATCGGTTATTTTAGAAATTGATACTTTTGAAACGGACATCGCAAACTTTCTAAAATAGAAAGTTGGTCCGGGAGTAGGGTTCAAACCACTCTTTGATTGGTTCAAAATACTTCCAGTATCGCCGGGTGTACTTAATCTCAAAAAAAGAATCGTGCCGCTATCTATTCCGCTTTTCAAAAGCATATCATCGAGCTCCAGGTCATCAATGGAGGCCGGGCCACCGCCAAAAAGGCCACCTAACACTTTAGACGCTGAACAAGGTGAGTTGTAAGCAAGCACGTAAGAATCCAGGAAGAAGGTGGTAACCGTGAAAATTTTCTAATACCGCTGTCATGTAAACCTGTGAGAATAGGGCTTCATCTTTAGGGCATTAAAATGCCGAAATTAGTTTGGGCTTTCATCAAAGCAAAGTTGTTCTTCCAGCTTCGCGAATCAATCCAACAGAGTCACCGGATCATCCATCCGTAGACCAGCGCCAAAAGGGAGGATCCAAATGTAAGCTCCGAAAATAAAACATGAAACTATCAAAATTTGACTAAGTCTGGGAACTTTGGGCGCCCCTGGTGAAGAAGGGCGCCCAACTTTTTGAAGGGGCAAATCCAATAGTTAGGGTTTGCTAAAATACTCAATCTCTCTGGAATTCAGTCTGCTTCGCAACGAATATCTTTGTCAGGGCATCCGACTGGCCAATCTCAAGCAAATCCAGGTCAAAGTGGAAGGTACAAAATGAAGGTTTGAATCTGAAGATAAAATCTAATGAAAAATTTTCTAAGTCTGGAGCACATGGGCGCCCCTGGTGAAGAAATGCGCCCAAGTTTTTGAGTGTCCAAACAGATGAATCCGCCAGTGAAGCTCTAACGTGACTTCGTCAGATTTGATCAAGCTTTCCAATAAGAGCTCCAGCACGTCAATCCGAGATGGCAATTGTCAGATGCAAAAGGCTAAACAGAGGGTTTGACGAGAGTGAAATTTTGAAAATCAAAAGCAAGGTGAAAATCAATGAAAATATTCTAACATTGGATGAGTTGGGCGCCCAAGCTTTTGAAGGCCCAAATCTAACTTTTTGGCGAAGTAACTACCAGAGAACCCCCTCCAAAATCTTCTCAGCTTCGTGACAAGCCCAGCCATCAGCCAATCTGAGCTCCAAGTCCCCGGATTTGACGAGATCGTCTGTAGAAGAGAAAGTGATGAAGATATCATAAAAATTGCTAAGTCTGATGAAGTTGGGCGCCCCTGGAGAGAAAGGGCGCCCAAGATTTTGAGCTCTGAAATGATGGAATTCGTCAATGAAGCCTCCAAGATCACTTTGTCGGAATCATCCAAGCTATCCAGTGAATCTAACAGCCAGTCGATTTGATCAGCGTAGCTCCCGGAATCAATATTTCATCAGAAGATCAAAGGGAAAAGGAAGAACTTGAAAATCAGGAAAAATGGCTAACTTTGGACAAAATGGGCACCCCTGGAGGAAATAGGCTCCCATGAATTTGAAGGTCAAAACGAAGTTTTTCGCCAGAGGTGCCTCTAGAACAATCTTTCCAGATTCAGTCAGGCTACGCGATGAATCATTCAGCTCATTTGCCGGATCAACTGAACATCCAAAAATCGAGGTCAAACCAGGGGTCAAAATTGAGAAAAGTTGAAAATTCCTAAAAAGTGGCCAACTCTGGAGAAAATGGGCACCCCTAGCCAAGAAGGGCGCCCAACTCACAATGCCTTAGTGAAAATTTTCAAAATTTTCAAAATTTCAAAGATGGCAAGAGGAAGAGGATGTCCAAGGTCATTGAACAGTTGATTTTAGGGTTTTGAAGATAAAAGCAAAAGAAAGCAAACCTATTTCAAACCCTAAGTGTATTTAATGCATCTCCTCAATGTAATTTTCATTATTTTTGTAGGTAGCATTCAAAGGAGAAAGTTGGAGCAGCAGATTTGAAGTTATATTTCATGATTCAAGAACTCAAGTTTGATGATTCTTCATTAAATTTTTCAGACCAGCAATATAAGGCCTTGCTTTTTCATGATTTTTCATCCAGAAAATCAAATTTTTCAAGAAGGCCAAGATTTTCAAATTTTCAGCCATCTGGGTCTTATTTTCTCATTCTTCTGAAATTTTTTTCAAGAAGTCCATCAAGTTGCAG
>VDFB02179300.1:0-22264 GCA_007258455.2 Sequoia sempervirens | reverse complement strand
ATACATAATACATTTATTATATATTAAGAATACATAATAATGGTTTTATGTATTATTCGGTTTGTAAAAATCTAAAGGAAATGGATATCCGTTATTATTGTATAAGATTTGAAGCTTCCCCTATGCATACATATTAATATATCTAGTATAATTTATATACTATATAATATATATAATATATACCTTAATAATATTAATATATAATATATATTATATAAATATATATAATATATTAATATGTAATAAATATATTATAGAGGGGTTTAGGAGGGATACAGGGAGGCAAAGACCAAAGAGAGAGAGAGACTTGAGAGGGAGATGGAGAGAGAGAGACCTGAGAGAGAGGGAGTGAGAGAGACCTAAGAGAGAAGGGGAGAGAAGGAGTGCAGGGAGAGACTTGAGAGGGAGAGATACTTCAGAGAGAGAGAGATGCAGAGTGTGTGTGTGTGAGAGAGAGAGAGATGCATAGTGTGTGTGTGTGAGAGAGAGAGAGAGAATTTAGAGTGAGGGAGAGAGGGGGAGAGGGAGAGAGGGAGATGGAGAGAGAGAAAGAGATGGAGAGTAAGAGAGAGGGAGAGGGAGTAAGAGGGACCTAAGAGAGAGAGTGGGAGTGGGAGGGAGAGAGAGAGAGAAACATATTAATATATAATATAATGTATATACTATATATATATATATATAATATATACCTTAATAATAAATATTAATATATAATAAATGTGGGTGGATGGGCAAGCTCCTTGCCATGCTGGTGTTGGTGATGGGACTGTTTTTAGGCTTTCATTAGCCCCTAGGTCACATTAAATTGTTTATCCGCCGCTAGAGGTTGTGTGGGCTATGGAGTTGGCAGGTGGAAGGCATCAGGGTACGTTGATTACAGAGTCCTTATGCAGAAGTGTTTAGTTGGCACGGGGGTTATCATTTCAAGGCATGCTCATTCTTTTAGTTTCATTTTTGGAGGTTGGCCTCTTTGCAAGGACAGATTACCTTGCTCTTCAATTATTCTCTGCTCGTGCGAAGTGAGGTCTGTTCATTGGTCGTGGCCTCTATTTATGGCAGTCGGGTTCACTTTTTTTATTATGGTTGGTGTGTTTTGCTTGGTGGGTGTTGTTGTGGGTGACGATCCTATTAGTGATTGTTGGTTCCTCATTGCCTCCCAGATGGCCAAGCTGAGTCGTTTGAAATTCACTATTTGGGTGTTGGTGGAGGGTTTGGAATCCTTTGGGGCTGACACCCCCATCTCTTTGAAAGCAACAGAGAGGCAGGTCACTTTCTTGGTGATTACTGACCAAAGGCTCAAGCGAATTTTGCTTGACAGCGACCCTTTGGTCTTGGTGGCAGTAAAGATGGTGCTCGGGAAAGGGCATTTGGCCAAGGAAGAATATGCATGCGATAATGCTTACATTTTGTCACAGTTTTTGGCTGTGCTTCTGGACGGGGATGTTCCTAAGGCGGAGGCAAGAGAGATGCTCGTGCACCTATTTCACAAGGACCTGCTCGGAGGCTTAAAAGAAACTTTAAAAGTGGATTTTGTTGGGAAAGGAATCCCACGAGCCTCTGACTTGGTGCAGTTGTGGAATTTGAATGAAACGGTGAGAGTCTTCCCCTTCCTGTTAGATTTTGAATCTTTTATGCACCTAAATGGTTTTCTGTGACGCTTGGCCTCCTTGGGCATTTTTTTTTATCGGTTAGTGGCATTACCTGGTTTTTTTTGGCCTGGTTGTTGGGTTTTTTTGTTGGTTTTGGCAGGGTTGAATGTTATGGGGCTTCTTGGTTATGCTCCCTGCTTATGGTTTAATGCCATGTTCCTGCTTTGCAGATGTACTGTATACAGTTCCCTTTTTAATATAAGTCCTAATCTTACATATCAAAAAATATATATAATATATATATATGCTATATAAATATATAATATATTAATTTAATATATAATATATTTAATATATAATATAAAATATATCATAATATAATATATTAATAATATTATGCTATTAATAATTCATAAAACGTTTCATGAAGTTTAGTTTCTTAAAAACTAAAGGAAATAGAAATTCGTTTATAACAGATATCCATTTCATTTTTAAAAGGTTTTGAATTATGCAAAACATAACGGATATCTGTTTCAAATGGATATCTGTTACAAACGGATATTCATTTGAAATGGATATTTGTTTAGTGAATTATATAAAAAAAAAGGGGGGACCATTTTGAGCATTCCAACGGTCCCCACATTCTTTTTGTCATTGAAATCTCGTGATTTCTGTCTATATCAAACAATTTTCAACTTTTGGGAGATTCTTTTACACATTTTTAACCTTTACAATCATTTGTGTGCTCTTTTTTGTTTGTGCAATGGGGAGTAGTAGTCATTGTAAGATTAAAGAAAAGAGAAAAATAACAGTAGATCAAATTGAAGCATATAGAGCAAAAGACGGAGAAATTCATAGGAAAAAAAGAAAAGGAATGACAAATACTCAAGTTGAGGCTTCTTTTGCATTGTTAAATGTTAATTCAAGTGAAGATGAAATAGAATTTAAAAATATTGATCATATTGAAAATGAAATTGAAAATGAAAATGTTAACATCAAAAATGAAAATGTTGGAATTGATATAGAAGACATTGAAATTGGTATTGAAAATGAAAATGCCAATAACATTGAAAATGAAAATGTTAATAATATTGAAAATGTTGAAATTGAAAATGAAAATGTTGGAATTGTTATTGAAAATGTTGATAGCATTGAAAATATTGAAAATAAAAATGTTAATAACATTGAAAATGTTGAAAATGAACCTTATGTATCACCTAATTACATGAGAACCCCTAAATGGTTACTTGAAATAGATGAGAACATAATAGATAATCTTGATGGAAAAAGGTCATCACGAACGGTTTCGTTGTGGGCTACCAATATGTTCAATCAATATTTTTTCAATATGACATTAAGCAAACAATGTCAATTTTTTGTGCAATTGCTAAAGTCTTACAAAATGATACCATTATTAAGAAAAATGAAGATTCATGTTACCAAAAAGTTGGAAAAAAATAATATTATTGTAAAAAATATTTTTAATGCTCTAACTTCTATTGGAAAGACTAGTAAGGAAAAAGATAGAAGAGTTGCTCATAAATTGATCACAACCTCACTAGTAAGCCATCATTTGAGAAAGGCTTGTTTAATGAGACACTTGTATTGATTTAAATCTTAATCGTAAAACATTGAATAGAGCACTCTCAAGAAGTGGAAGACTTTATAGTCCTCTTCAAAATGATACATGGGCTTTTAGTGGGAGGCTTCCACGTGTTGATAAGGAGATAATTGATAATGTAAAGATGCAAATTGAACAATTTTGGAACTCACTTTAGAGTATCACTGAATGCAAAGGATGTTTTAAAGTTAAGAATTGGTAATTGAGATCGCACACTACATCCTAAACATTTCTTGGAATGTAGCCAAACAATATTGTAAAAATAATTTTGTGAAGCACATCCAAATTTGTAAATCTCACAAAGAGTTTTTGAGTCTTGCAAGACATTTTATTGTGTGCCTATTAATATTCATAATACATGTAAATACAATGTTGAGTTTTCAATGTATCAGGAATTATTATGCTATATTCGTTCTACTATGCATACTAACAAAATTTTGTAGGAGTGTCATGCAATGCAACTTCCCAAGTCATCCAGGGACTTGTTAGATTCATTTTTATGTGTTAGAAGTGATGGTTTCTTATTTTATAAAAATGATTGTTTAAATGACACATGTTTGCAATGTGGTGGTTTATCGAAGTTTGTAACATGTTTTCATGAGGGCAGCAAACATGATTTTTCTAACAATATTTTTGAGAAAAAAATGTTTGAGACAGTCAAATACACATTGAAGAGTGGAGGTGAAGGTTCTAGATGCGAGTTGGTTACAAGAGAGGTAAGTATTGTTGATTTTATTTCTGATTTTAAGAAAAATATTTTCTACAAGTATGCAAGGCATAGCCACAGGTCCCAGTGGTTGGATCAACAATTCAAGATGTGTAAGGACTCTTTCCCGATTGGAACTATTTGAATTGCTATTTTTGTCCACATAACATATAGGCATGCCCTTAATAGTACAGAAGAGGATAGGAAGATAATCAAGGAGTATCATTTTTACATGAGTGATGATAGATCTCATTCATCTGAGTTTGTGCAACATTATTTTGAAAACTTTTATGAGTTCTTGCAAGAAAAAGGTATTGCAATGGGTCGACATCTCATTTGGTCAAATAACTACACAAGGCAATTCAAGAAGCTCATATATTTTATTGGTTGAGCAGGATGCATGTAGGGAGGGGTGTACCACATATTTGGAGTTTTTTTTTAAACTGGGCATGGAAAAGGCGAGCATGATGGCACAGGTGCATTTGTGAAGAGAGTTGTGGTTAAGGAACAAATGAAGATCAGAGGTGGTGCAACATTCAGTGATGCACATTTTATTGTTGATTGGTGTACTTTGCATTATCACGAGGAGGGACACTTGATTCACAAGTGTGTAGGTTCTTTTTGTTGGTTGAGGAGGGAATAGTGAGAGACAAATTGGAATGTCAAAAAATTAGAGAATCTTCAAATATGCATTCATTTTGAAGCTCAAATATGGGTGCATAGACTATATGGACATGAGAGTTGGCTTGTTTTTGTCAAAATTGTATTTAGTGTGATTGGGATCAATGTGAGTCAAGTGAGTGGGTGGATACATGGATTCCACAGTACCTAACCCCTTTATTTGTAGCACAATCCTCTTTAGAAGATGAAATGGAAAGTTCACTTGGCTATGACCATCTTTCAGATCTTGTACATCTAGGACATGTCTATGTAGTTGTAGCACCATAGGAGAATGAAGAGGGATTAGACTATTGGTTGGAACGATGTGTATAGGGAAAAAAGAAGCTAACACAACCAATGACAGATGATGAGGGGTTCATGTATCCTACAAGTTCAATTGTTGTCTCTGTAACTTGGTTGTGAACGCATATGATTAGAAAGAATGACATACCTGCATTTGAAGACTATGAGAAACAAAAAACTATTCTCATGTATTCACACCTTGTTATAGCAACAAATGTTAAGTTATTAAGACATCATGTTAAACCAATAACAAAGGAACTAAGGACAATTAGTAGTGTTGATCATGAATCATTGCTCGATACTCTGAAGGTAAGAGATTACCCTTCAGGAACACTTGAGTAGTAGATCTTTTGTTGTATGGGACAAGTATGATATTGTTCATCTTATTTTGATTAATGTTCATAATAATTAAATTGCTTGATCTACTAAGGTTCATCATTTAGGTTGTTTATAATAATATAGATTTGTTATTCTAAGCATATTTTCTAGTTTGCATTACCATTTCATCATCATTTAGGTTGTTTAGAATAATATAGATTTTTTTTTATAGAGGAAAAAATAGGTTTTGAAGGGCCCGAAACCCTTTACAACCATGAACAAGGCTGCTAAAAGGACAGCCAAAAACCAGCTCCCAAACAAGACCCTTCAAGATTTACATTTAGAACTATTCTTGTGGGAACGTAGAGTCATGTCAAAAGAAGGCCTAGAGAATTTTCTTTTCTTGCCCATCACAGTGATCCAACCTTCTTCGACTTGCGTTGCCTTATCATGCCAAGCCAGTATACTATTTTCGTGAAGATGATTTTCTACAGCCTGTCTTAGAGAATTCATCATTGTTCCTTTGTGCAGACAAAGACTTATCTAAAAAGCTTCCAGAAATGGAAGTCGTAGCGCTTTCACCAAAAATGGCAGCCTGAGACCCAATTATTTTCTCGTTAGGGGTAGCCTTTGTCGCCCCACCATTTGAGGCATCTAGAGGGGATGCCCCAAGACCTTTTGATTTAGAAACAACCACCTCAGAAAAACTCCTATGTTGTTCAGATTTCTTCTCAACTGTGTAGTGTTGTTGAGAAGCGTCATTCCACCAAGTAGCTTTCTTTTCTTTTTTTTCAAATCCGCATTGTGCAGCAGCATGTCCTATTTTAAAAAATCTTCTACAATGGAATGGAATCCCTTCATAATCCAAAGATTGGACCCAAGAACCCTTAGAAGATTTTAAAAAAACCTCTGCAGGTAGTCCTTTTGAAACATCAATTTCAACAAGTATACGGGCATAGGTGGAATGATAAATGTCAGAAGATTCATCATCCACCAACAAAAAATCACCAAGGGCTTCCCCAACCTCCTCCGGAAGGGAGTCATTCCACAGGTGGAGGGGAAGATTAGGCAATCAAACCCATATCAGGATCTTATTAAAAGTTTTAGAAGCAGGGTTAAAATAGATTTGTTATTCTATGCATCTTTTCTAGTTTGCATTACCATTTCATTATCATTTAGGTTGTTTAGAATAATATATATTTTTTATTCTAAGTATATTTAGTTAAACAAAGAAACTAATGAAAGTGAAAAAAAACTAATAATCATAAAGATTTGTTATTCTAAGTATATTGCGATGTTGTGGCACGATGGACCATGGAGTTGCTGCAACAATAGTCAGTTTTGATCCTTTGGCAAAGGTATGCGACATATTAGTAAATTTGACATTATATTTGCTCTTCTATGGTCTATTATTGAAAATTTTCATGATACTTGTATGCAGTTTAATTGCTATGTTGATGGTTGTTACAGGTGCTTGTCACTCCAGATCGTCAACGTGCTACTATTGTGGAAGAGTGTGATGATTATTTGTTTGTGATTATTTTTTTATATGCCATTCCACAATTCAATTTCTATATATTAACATATATACTTCTTATTGTATTAGTTGCATCTCCAAATGAGTGAAGAGAGGAGGACTAGTGGGCACATTCGAAAGATAAAAGAATCAACAGAAACTCCATCAGTCGACCGCGAAGGCAACACGTGATCTATTTCATACCCCTAATGGGAAATGAATGTATTAGGGTTGTTTGTTGTATTCCTATGTGGAATTTTGTAAATCATGTATTTGATAGTAATTCTTGAATGATGATATCATGTGTATCGTGTAAATTATATCTTGAATGTTGTAGGCATGGGTGTTGATCATGACTTGTGACTTATGACTTATGTGTATTCAAGTGTATACTTTACAACTTATGTGTATACTTTGTCACTTATGTGTATTCCAATGTATACTTTATGACTTACGTTTTTTCATGTGTATACTTTGTATTCATGTGTGTACTTCATGACTTACATGTATTTGAGTACATGCTTCACTTATTCACTGGTCCCTAGCGTAAAATTACCCATTTGAATGTGTTGGGACTGTTGGTTTAGTCGCACAACGAACAAAACAAAAGTTACACCACCTTGCAAATTTACACTACATGCATTTGACCTTTATTCTAAGTGACACGATTTCTAAGTAACAGCTCATCAAAGATTGTTGCCTTCTTGCACTTTTAACTCTTAATGGATATCGTTGGTACAATGTAGCCCGGACTATTTCGGTGTGTTTGGGTGTGAAACAAGACCATGCCTAGCATAAACCCACCAATTGAAAGCTCGACACCACGGGAAAACACCTTAGAGATATCAAAAAATGAGAGAGGTTATTGTAAAGGGGCCCTATGTGATCCTGTAGCCTCAAACAGAATATTTCTAAGTGACACGGTTTTTGAGTAATAGCTCATCAAAGATTACTGTCTTTTTGTACTTTAGACTCTTAAGGGATATCATCGGTACAATGTAGCTTGAACTGTTTTAGTATCTTTGGGTGTGAAACAAGACTATTCCTAGCCTAAACGTACCCATCCGGACACGTTGGAACTATCGATTTGGTCGCATGAGGAGCAAAATGAAAGTTACACCCCTTTGCAACTTTACACTACATGCATCTGACCCTTTTTCCATCAATTGAAAACTTGACACCACGGGAAAACACCTCAGAGATATCAAAAATCAAGATAGGTTATTGTAGAGGAGCTCTACGTCATCTCATAGCCTCAAACAGAATGTTTCTAAGTGACACGATTTTTGAGTAATAGCTCATCAAAGATTGATGGCTTTTTACATTTTGGAATCTTAAGGGATTTTGTCAGTACAATGTAGCTCAAACTATTTCGGCATGTTTGGGTACGAAACAGGACCATTCCTAGCCTAAACATACTCATCTAGATGTGTTGGAACTATCGGTTTTGTCATACAACGAATAGAGAAGAATCTACACATGCACCTTCCTCAACTTCTCAAGAGTAGGAAGAATCTCTTCATTGAATACATTATCTATCTCATTCATTTTGGTCTGCTTCTTTTTCAAGTGTTTTTCGAGTAAACTAACCTCTTTTTCATTGACAATAAAATCTTCTTTTTATCTTTTAATTCCTTTTCTAAGTGGTTAATTTTAGTCTTCGGTTGTTTTGCTTCAATTTCAACACTTCCAACTATTGCTTTTTCATCTGCAACTTGACCATCCACACATTTTTCCTCGTCTCTACTGATATTACCTGTTAACACCCCTTTTTATTCCTTTTCATGATCTTCTAACTTCTTTTTCATATCTTTTACTTTGAGCTTTAGATCAGTTGCTTTGTCATCAACACTTAGGACAACATCCCTTTGTTTGATAGAGATTTCAATGTCTTGAATACTTTCATGTGTCCATCGCATTCTCTTTTTTGCACTTACATTTGATATTGCTTCTTCCTTATCTATTTCCAGTTGTATTTGCTCCATGAAATTCTTAAGTTCAAGAATTTTTGACTTCATTTATTCAAATCCACCTATAGCATCATCTCTCACTTTCTTTTCCTGCACAAATTCTTACCAAATACAAAACCTCTAGGGTTTTTCCACTTCTCCATTTCCATTTTCCCATTCCACATACTGCATAGGCACCTTCCTTGAAACTTCTCAAGAGCAGGAAGAATCTCTTCATTCAGTACGTTATCTATCTCATTCACTTTGGTTTGCTTCTTTTCAAATGTTTTTAGAGAAAATTACTTTTTTATTTCATAGACTCTTGACAAGATTGATTTTGATGTAAGATATGATATGGATTATGATTGGGTGATGAGATAGGATAAAATATGATAAATATTGGATATGATAGAATAGGATATAGATTGGATAGGAAGATAAGGATGGTCAATGATGAAAGAAATGATGATGACAATGATAAGATGATAAGGGTAGGCTAATGGATGATTAGGGTTAAATGGTGTAGATTATATTTCCATCATACATCAAACTTTTATGTCATGTCTAATGCATTTTTTTATGCATCACAATTGAATAACATTGAATCTTGTCTTTGATTGTTCAAACGGAGTACAACAATTGTGTTAGGTTGAATGGCATATATGACAACATCCTATCGATTTTGGATTTTGTGTTAAGAATACATCATAACTAATGTTCATTATGGTGTGCTTAGTGTATTTATGCATGCATGTTGATTATGAATTTTTGAGTGAAAGTTCTAATAACATATGTCACTAACTTGTATGGATTTGAGTTGATGGTTACAAATTATTATGTATGGAAGTTTTTTTTAAAGTTGCTTGTCCATGCATTATGGTTGAGTGGCATTGATGCTTATATGTGATTGTATGACATTTGCATGAAAGAATAGATGATATATATCATTTTGTTGTATGTTGGGTTTTGTTGAAAGGTTGCATTACATTTGTATATTCTTATTTGAAGATTGCATCAAACTCATATAGCAAGTTTAGTGTGGGTCAAGGTTGATTGACATAAATGACAATATCATATGAGTGTTATTGCTTTTGTGCGAAGTGTACATTATGACTAATGTGCATCAAACCCATGGTATGCCTAGTTTTCTTATTCAGGCATTATGGTTAGCAACATTCATTGTTGTGCATTACAATAATACAAATTGCATGTGGAAGGTCAAATAACATGCATGTCATGGAGTTGTATTTGGTTTGTTTAATAGTTGTATCACACTCATATAGTGTGCATAGATAGTGTTTGTTCATGCATCATGGTTGAGTAGTGTCTTATTTGTTGATCATGATTATTGTATAGATTTCACATGAACAATCTAATGAACATGTATCTTGTTGATTTGTAAGGAATTTGTTTGAAGATTGCATCAAACCCCTATGGTGTACATAATGTTCTTGTTTATGTATCATGGTTGAAAGATAGTGATTCTTATTCATGATGATTTTATATCTTTTACACGAAGGATCTAGTGACATGTTATTAAGCTTGAAGGTTTTAATGGCATGAATGTTGAATTGAGTTGTAATGGTTTTGCTTGATGGTTGCATCACTCATATGGTTTGTATAGAGTGTTTAGCACCACTGAGTGACATTGATTTTTATCAAGATGATTCTATTACTTTTGAATGAACACTATGGTGATATATATTTCATTAAGTTGTATGGGATTTGTTTGAAGTTTTTAATCAATCAAAAGAATCAATCCCATAAGACTATTATAAGCTTCCCATTTCATCTTTATTGCCTTGTCTATAAGACCACAATTCTTTGAGGCATTTTTTCAAACAATTCTTCTCAACAAATATTATACAGTGCTTCTCATACCATTTTTCATTAATTTTAGCTTCTTTTGAAAAAAAATCAATTGCCCACTTCATTATAGAAGTTCAAAAAAAAAATTAATGTCAAATGTAGATTCATTCAAGAGACCTTAAAATCATGTGTATTCTCAAATTGAGTGTTCAACATGCAACACATGGAGGTAATCAAATATTTGAAAACTCTATTACTCTTCCTCTTTGTTGGTACCCCTATGAAACTTTTCCTACAGTCACATTGGTAGTCTTAGCTCAAGTCATTCACATTATGTTGTTAATGTCTACTAGCTTGTTCGAAAACGCCTATTTTAGGCGTCTAGCAATAGCAAAAAAGGCAGTAAATTGTTTGATAAAATGCTTTGTTAGACATGTATGAAAAATGTGGTACAATAGAAAAGGAAATGAATTGTTTGGAAAAATGCCTCAAAGAAATGTGGTCTCATGGAATGTAATGTATGCGAACCTTAATATGAATAAACTCTTACATAGATGGATTACCAATTGTAATTCATAAGTTCTATTAAAATATGATTTCATTAATCTATAACATGTTATTGATCATAACTTTAAACCATTCTAAAATAATTATAAAATCCATTTTGAAGTTTCAAAGTAGAAAGAAATGCACATGAGGAACAAATTAGATCAAATATCAATTCTTATATATCAAAATGTAGAATAATTGTGTTTGTGCATATACAAATTTAGCATATATGACTATTCAAAACAAGTTTTGCAAATTCTGGCATATATGCTATCTCAAGATCTATCAAACCCTAAATGTATCAATCTCTATCAAATCCTAATCTTGTGCTAGATCATCAAAATCGAGCCTCCTCCAAGAATTTAGTGGCTCTGAAGTTTCTTGCACAATAACAATTCAAACCACAAATTAGATTAATTATGTGAATAGTTGACAAGATAGACTAGTAAATAGAAACTTATATACTATAATTAAGAAATTATCAATTTAACATCAAAATCACTATATTGAACTATATTATATCAAAAATGCAATTCTTGTTTACCTCAAGTCTTGCTCTTTTTTTTGCAAGACATTATGCATATGATTATCCCTTAAGACAATCAGGAGTACTTGTATAATGAAATGGTCCCACATTCATCACATTACTGAATTGGGCAAAGGACTATAGCAGGTAAAATAAAATTGATATGAATTAATATATAATTGTTGACAAATAATCATATTTACTAAACATATATCTACTCCTATCTAAACCTATATATTTGCAATATAAAATAAACACATACTTGTTGTGATGCTTGTACACTAGACGGGCTCATAATGGCTGAAGCAACTAAGATAGTTTCCTATATCAAAAATGACAAGAATGTAACACAATTTAAATGCACATGCACATATAATCATAATGTCGAGAATATAAAAAAACATATACCTATTGTGCAGCTTCTTCAAATGTTTCAGGCTCAGTCAACATGGTTGTAAAAATACCAGGTTGTTGCATAAAAAGACAATATTACATTAGACTATCAATCTATGTACATGTATTTAAACATAATAGCTTTCAAAAATTAACATCTAAATAAAAAATTAAATGATATCCGTATACTAAATCTCTAGGCCAAATGAAATGGTCAATTGCATAGCCTCCTGCACTCATGAAATTCGGTCCTATGTCAAAAACTATTAAAGATTCCAGCACAAACATATATTAGTACTAATATCTCTTATAAAATATGAAATAATTTAGATAAAACACACTATGAAATTACTTTAAGTCTTACTGGTGCTTCCACGTCATCTCTTCCACCCGATGTCTCTCCTGGAAATGGTCCACTCCATGTTGTTTCAACTCTTACATCTGACATATCATGAACCTCAGTCATATGTGTCCATTGGAGCTTCACTAGACTATCGAATAGGACCCAAACATATATTGTGGCACATGATGCAGTAATGGGACACCCATATATGTGTCGAAGAGGAGGGTGTACCAGTAGCAACTGATGTAGCAAGTGCATCACCATCATGATGGGATGCACCGTCATGCGGTTGTGCAACATGTGAGCTTTGCGTGATCAAATGATCACTCAATGCATGTATGGCCAAAATGCTCTAAATCCCTACATCTACAACAATCTTGGGGTAAGGTGCTGGAATCGGGGAAGCAATAGGCAGAGTAAGAAGTGAGGTGACTCGATGTGCTCTAGGTCCATCCTGAGGCATCCCTCTACCCATACCTTGGAAATCTTGCATATCAAAGTAATTGACATGTCTCCCTAGGAAAAACTCAACATATAATTTTCGTAGAAAATACTATGGGACGTCAAGATTGTTGTTGGGTGGTTTATCAAAGACCATCCACCAACGTTTCCAGAAATTATCCAATATACCTCTATGTGTGCACCATTTATTTGAAAATTTAGGCTTTTGCACATCTATAGGTTTTTATGTTTTGGGATTGATGAATAGTTGGGTTGATTAGGCTTTGTCAATATCAAGTCCCCTCACTTCATCATATGATAAACCATTAGCATAATGTTGCCTTTGGGGCTCTCGCCACTCTGCAAACCTATTATGTTGGGTTGTCAAAGTTTCAACATTCGAAATGATTGTTTCTAAAGTGTTTTTCATATCAAAGAGCTCAGGGAGTGTCTCATAAATTTGACATATGTTTCTCAATTGATTTAAATTTGTATGGATAGATTCATGGATTGTGGGTATGTTTTGTAATGGAGAAATCGATGGTGGAGGAGGTTTTGCAGGGTTTTCATCTTGACCAAAGTTGGGATCATCCATTCTTAAGCCTATTTAATGATGAAAGTTTTAAAAATTAACAATCATTTTAATGCAAAAAAAAGTATTCAAAAACCTATTTTTTACTAAAATTCTTAAAAAATAATGCAAAACTAAAAAAAAATTGAAAAAAAATTAATATTTATACATAGTTGTGAATTTTGGGTGATTTGTTGTGGTGGTTTGGGGGCTATGCTTTGTGGGGGAAGTGGGTGATGGAAGCAGTGTGGGTTTGGAGAGGGTGCTACGGTGTGGGTTGGGTGTTGGGATTTGGTGAGGAGGTATGGTAGAGGCTTCCAAAAGATTGGTGCTTGCGAGGCCAAAGCCATCTCAGAATTTTTCAACAGCCATGCATGCAAAAAAGTTGGATTTGTCCTTTGTGGGTGAGAGCTCTAAGCTCAAGAAAGTGAATGGGTGCCTGTTGTAGAGTCAAGATCGACTTGTTCTGGTTATTTCTCCCGAATCGGTTCAGGAGGACTTTGCTTATTGGAGCCAACATGTTCTGATCTACAAGTTCTTGGGTATTCGTGTCCCTCTCTCAGCATTAGAGTCTTAGATCCGTCGAACCTGGCAGGTTGAAGGGGATTTTGATCTATTGGTGGCTACGAATGGCTATTTCATGGTTGATTTTTCTTGCATCTCTAATCGTAATCATGTTTTTGAGGGAGGGCCATATTTTTTACAATCATGTTGGCTTGTTCATTAAGCCCTAGCATGGCGATTTTAATGCGACAGAGGATCTTCCTACACGAGTTCATGTTTGGGTTCGTCTTCCATGTCTGTCGTTGGATTTTTGGAGGGAGGATATTCTGTTCCAGATTGTTGCTTTGTTGGGGAAGTCGGCTGCCATTGCTCAAAATACTTTGGATAAAAAGGCATTCTCTTATGCTCACATCTATGATGAAATTGATTTAAATAACCCTTTTCCAGATTCTTTGGAAATTTGTATTGGCTCTGCCTCGTGGATTCAACCGCTAGATTATGAGTCCCTTCCTTTTCGTTGCCGCTTTTGTCACGAGTATGGACACCTTCAACGCCAATGTCCTCGAGCACCCAAAGTGGTCAGTGCCTCTTCCTCTCCTTCTTCAAGGCCTTCAGTGGAGAAGGAGGATAAAGGTAAGGCATTTGTGGTTGAGGGTGGGCTTGATAAGGATGGCTTTATTACTGTTAAGCAGAGAAATAAAGGGATGGGTCAGAAGTGGGCTTATAAAGATAAATAGAGTGATCAGGGTTTCAATCGGTTTGAGGTATTAGATAATCAGGCTTTGGAGGAAGGGATTCTTGTTGAGCTCTCTTCTGGAGCCACTGGTATGGATGTTGGGATGGATTCAGGGTTGGAGCAAGCAATTGTTGCTCAGAATATTTCTCTGGCATTGGACCAGGGAATTTTTGTGCCTCTTGGGGCCTCTGCAAATGTGTAGGATGATATTGTTTTAGCAGATTTAGCTAAGGCAATGTTCTCTTCAAGTAAAGGGAGGGGATTGTCTCCTGCTTTGGGGGTGCTGCAACGCCCTCTCAAGAAAGGGAATTTTGAAAATTCTTCGAAAGTTGGTCGTAAGAAGGATGCTGACAAGCTTAAATCTATTTGGGATCTGTTCGTGGAATCTGGTTTTGTTAAGACCCTTGAGGCCCACTTCTCTCAACCTTCCTCATGATTATGCTCTCGTGGAATGCAAGGGGGTTGAATAGCACCTCTTGTCAAAAGGCTATTCAAGATTTGATTGTTGTTCATTCTCCTGATATCTTTTGTGTTCAGGAAACCAAGCTTCAGGTGGACCTCATGCTTCAACATGCCCCTCGTATTTGGTTTTCTGGCCAGTGTCAGTGTATTGGGTCTAGGGGAACATCTGGGGGTCTGGCTCTTTTCTAAGATCCTCGTAAGGTTGTTCCTCGTTGGTGGATTTCAAGCCAGTCTGTTATTTCTGTGTTGGATTCAGTTTTGGAATCTGGTGAGACTATTTTGGTTAGTAATGTTTATGCTCTAATTGACATCTGTGGTAAAATCCAGCTTTGGGCTCATATTAGATATGTTAGGTCTTGTGCACCATTTCTACCTTGGATCTTAGTTGGTGATTTCAATGTTGTGTTGAGCTTGGAGGAGAAAAGGGGAGGGTTTCCTAGGCTTGTTCCTACTTCAGATCTATTTCAGACTAATGTGGACTCTCTTGCTCTGTTGGATGTTAAACCCTATAACAGAATATTCACTTGGAATAATAGACGGAGTGGGCCTGAAGCAATCTCCCAGCGGCTTGATCATTTCCTTGTCTCTTGCTCTTGGGTTAGAGGCAGCTTGGTCAATTGCTCTGAGATTCTTGATTGGTGTGGCTCTGATCATTGGCCTATTAAGTTTTCGACTTCAGCTTTCCTAAATCCTAAGAAATCCTCCTTTCAAATTCCAACTAATGTGGCTACGTGATCCATCTTTGGGTGATCTTGTTGCTCAGTGGTGGCAGGATGGTGCCCTGCATATGGGTCAGCTATGTATTCTCAAGTTAAGAAGTTGCACTATGTTAAGTATCATCTTAAGCGATGGAATAGGTCGTGTTTTGGTAATTTTCAGGCCAGAAAAAGAGAAGCGCATGATCGCCTTGTTGTTATTACCCACCAGATTTTGGATTTGGGATTCTCAGAGGCTCTTGGGCATGTTGAGGCCTAGGCTCTGAAATTGGTGGAGTGGGAGCTTCATGAGGAGATTTTCTGGAAACTAAAGGCTAGGATTGATTGGCTTCAAGAGGGTGATAGGAATACGGATTTTTTCCATCATTCGGTGCAAGTTTTTCGGAATAAGTGTTTTATTTATTCTCTAGTTAACTCTGAGGGTCTTTCAATCTCTTTGCAACAAGCTTTGTCTAGAGACACTTGTCAATTCTACTCTAATCTGTTCACTGAGGATTCACTGCCTGTTGAGGCTAATGAGAATAGGGTCCTTGCTTGCATTCCCTCTTTAATTTCTAATGAGTTGAATGCTTCTCTTATTTTCCCAGTGACTTTGTCGGAGGTGGAGGAGGTGGTGTTTGGGATGAACAAGAGGAAAGCTCATGGCCCTGATGGTTTCCCAGTTGAGTTTTTCTAGGAGTTTTGGGATACTGTGAAGCTAGATTTGTTGGAGGTGGTTCGGGAGTCTCTTCATAGTAAACAAATGCTTTGTGCCCTGAATGCTACTTTTTTGGTTTTCATTCCTAAGAAGGAAGGTGCTAACAGACTTGATCTCTTTAGACCTATTGCACTCTGTAATGTGGTGTACAATATTATTACAAAGTTGATTGCTGAGAGGCTTAAATCTTGTTTGCCTATGATAATTTATGAGGAGCAAGGCGGCTTTGTGGCAGGTCGTCAAATTCTGGATGGGGTGGTGGTTGCGTCTGAAGTCATTCATTCCATGGCAACCTCTCAGGATAGGTCTATGTTTATCAAGTTGGATATGGAAAAAGCTTATGATAGATTTAAATGGAGTTTTCTTTAGAAGATTATGTTGGCCTTTCATTTTTCCTCTGACTAGGTGAGTTGGATATTGAGTTGTGTGACCTCTTCCTCCTTTTCGGTTATTGTGAATGGGGAACCTTCAGATCTTTTTGGGGCTACTAGGGGCCTTCGTCAGGGGGACCTGCTCTCTCCTTATTTGTTTATTATTATGGCGGAGGGGCTGGGTCAGCTTCTTAATTCTTGAGTTTCGCAAGGTTTGATTCATGGGTGGCAATGGGGGATGGGATTTCCTATGCTTTCTCATCTCCAATTTGTGGATGACACCTCTTTTATGGGACTGGGTCATATTAGGGAGGTTGAATCCTTCAGGCAAGCTTTGGACATCTATCTAGCGACTTTGGGCCAGAAATTCAATGAGCAGAAGTCTTCTATATTCTTCTTTAATACTCCTCAAGCTATCCAATAGCGGATTGCAGCTATTCTACGGTTTCAAATTGGGTCTCTTCCCTTTGTCTACTTGGGTATTCCTCTTGTTGTTGGTTGTCAACCTAGGTCCTCCTAGCAACTGTTGCTTGATAAGCTTAGGCGGAAGGTTACTCATTGGACTCATCATTGGTTGTCTATTGCTGCTAGAGTGACTCTTCTCAAGTCTATTATCCAAGCCCTTCCCATCTACAGGTGCTTTGTTCAAGCGGCCCCTATGTATTTCCTTAAGGAATTTGATGCTCTTTCATGTCAATTTCTTTGGAGCGGTAATGTGTTGTCTTCAAAGTGGAGCCTTGTTAAGTGGGATTCTGTGTGTAGACCAAAGCAAGAGGGTGGTCTTGGTTTACGCTCTGCTATTTTGAATGGGAAAGCTCTTGCTTCCAAGCTTTACTGGCGATGGGGTACTAGTCAACATCAGTTATGGGCTCGTATTCTCAACCGTAAATATCTTCGGGGTATTTCTTCTTTTGAAGTTCCTCAATATCCTTTGGAAGGGAGTGGTTCTATAATTTGGCATACTTTGAAAGTGGGGGCGCAGTTGATTAAGTGTGAACTTTTTTGGATCTGTCACTCGGGGTCACAGGCTCTTTTTTGGTTAGATTCTTGGGACGGTCACCCTCCTATTCTCTCTTCTTTTCCTCACCTCTAGCCCCTTTGTGATGTTTTTCTTGCGAGTGGTTGGGATACTATGGAGCATTATAAGGTGGCGCAGCATGGTGGTTTGTTTGTAAGTTTTCGTTGGAAGCATCCTTCTAAGTGTCCACCTGGAGGGTCTAAGGGGGATAGGCGTGAGCTTTCCTAGCTTTTGGCTTCCTGTGCTTGTAATTCTTTGAGGGGACCTGATGTCTTAGCTTGGGATGGTTCGGATTTTTCTAGAAAGTACTTTGTGGAAACTAGTTATAAGCAGTTAGGTAGGCAGTTGTTTGGGGACATTGAGGTCCCTTGGTGGAAACGTGTTTGGCATAAGTTGTCATGGCCCAAGTGCAACTTCTTTATGTGGTTAGTGGCTCAAAACCGGTGTCTTACTTGTGATAATTTATGTAAGTGTGGGTTCCAAGGCCCCTCCATGTGTTTTTTGTGTCATGGTTGTGAAGAAAGTGTCTCCCATCTCTTCTTCCATTGTTCCTATGCTAGGGAGATTTGGCATTTTTGGTGGGGGGTGTGGAATACGACCTGCTGGCATGCTTCCTCTTTGGTGGAGTTTGGGGAACGGTGTGGCAGGGCCCCTGTTTCTACCCCTTTTCTTCAGGTTGCTTGGGCTCTTGGGCCTTCCTTTATTATCTGGAACCTTTGGTTGGAGAGGAATAGGCAGCTTTTTCAGGATTCGTTGTTGATGGCCCCTCACCTATGGTGGAAAATTCTACACTCTTTAGGGGAAACTATTGCGGCTAAGTGTGTTATGACTATTCTGGTGGACCCTCGTGATGTTGGTTTTTGTAATTGTCTTCATCTTCCTCCTCTGCAACGGCAACTCATGTGCAAAAGATGTAGGCATCCTACCCCAAAGGTGAATAGAGAGGGAAGATGGACCCCTCCTCCTCTTGGGGTCCTAAAAATCAACTTGGATGGCTCTTCTCGTGGTAATCCGGATCATGCTAGCATTAGGGGTGTGGGTCGGGATAGCTCTGGAGATGTTCAGTTTATCTTCTCTATGTATAAGGGTCTTCATATGAATAATCTTATGGAGGCTCGGGCCATTTTATTGGTTGTGGAGCGGGGAAGTCAATTAGGATGGCGAAGGATCATATGTGAGTCTGACTCCCAGGTTGTGGTGAACTTACTGAACAGGTGGTATTTGGATGATGTGAGTTGGCAGCTGGCTTTGATTGTTGAACAAATTCTCACTCTCTATGCTTCTCTAGAGTATATTACTTTCACTCATATTCCTCGAGAATGGAATGGTGTTGCTGATTGCTTGGCTAAATGGGCTTCTGATCATATTCATGATTGGAATTTAGTGGATCGGGGTCAACTACCCCCAGATTTTTCTCATCATTTGGATCACTTGGTTGATCTTGATAGGGCCATTTAAGGCCCTTGCTTTGTAATGTTTCCTTGTTTTAATAAAAAAATTACCCCCTTGATGTTAAATTTTGGGTGATTTGAGCAAAAAAATGCAAGTGGAAACAAATATCCAAGTCGCTCAGCTACTCCAATGTGCGCACAAGGTAAAAAGCACAATGAAAATGACTCGAGTTTTCCTTTTATGATTTTAATACACAAAAAATGGATATCCGTTTAGTTTATGTTTTTTTTTTTTATTTCGTTAGGTCCAAGGACCTGACTTATATGGTATGAGCATTTTTATGTGGTAATATATATTATATTACAACATATAACATATATATTATTATAGTACAATATAATATAATATAATATAATATATTAAAATATAATATAATATATTGTATTATAATATAATATAATAATATATTATTATATTACAATACTTCTCTCTCCTTCCTCTCTCTCTCTCTCTCATATCCCTCTTTACCTCTCCCTCCCACCCTCTATCCTCTCTATCTCTCCCTCTCTACTTATCTCTCACCTCTCTCTCTCACCATTCTCTATCTCTCTCACCCCTTCCCTCTCTACTCTCTATCTCACCATTCTCTCTTTGTCACTCCCTCTCTCTACTTCTCTCTATCTCACCTATCCCTCCCTCCCCACTCTCTATCACCCTCCCTCTCTCTCTACTCTATATCTTGTTGATGTGTTTTTTATGCACTTCTCAACACAAGCAGTGTGTAGGTGCACTACCTCTCTTGAAAGACAATCTTCCACAATCAGATTGCAGAGCACTATCCCAAGGTCTCTAATGTCAAGTCTTGACAATGCTTAGAATATCTCAGTTGATTTATGTGATTTGTTGGAATCACAAGACAGACTTATGGATGAGTTACAAAGCATGGGAAGTTGGGTTTGCAAATGCAGTTTCAAAGTGCTGGAAGTGAATGAACAGTGGCTGTCCACTCAAAACAGCAAGTTAAAACTCATCAAGTTCATCTGATTTAGCTTCATGGTGATGCTTTGGATCCTACTCTAACCAAGGATTAAAAGAAATAGCAAAAGGAGAAGGGTCAAGAAAGTTGTTCTAATCCTAAGCTACGAATAAACAGTAACAATGGTGGCTGCTAAAGTAGACAGGCTTCCTAAACTGAGTTTTGCTTGACCAAGAAAACCTACGGCTACACAAAACTAGTGCAATCTTCTAAGGATTGCAGATTTTTATATTACACACACACATCATGCACATGTAATTGAACTAAGTTGCAGCAATGAAGTAAAGAGCTCAGACTAGCTTTGCAAAGTGACTCATCATCAATGAAACACAAAAAGTATGAGCTGGAAATCCATCAAATACTAAAACAACAATCGCCATCACCACTTCCATTCAAGAAACTAATACTAAAACTAACATGGAAGGCAAAACCATGCATGCAAGATGAGTAAAATCAAAGAGAACATCCATAAAATCATGCAATGTTGTCTTTTATTGCTACAAATGTTTTTTACAATAGCTCTCCAACCCTTACAAATGAGGGGAAAACCCCTATTTATAGTTTTCCAAAGCCCAAATGAATGGCTAGGATCAATTTGCAATGAATGGCCCAGATTCAATTACATTAGGGTTTCACCTACCCCACAATATTCAGCAATTTTAAAATACATCATTTGTCATTTCCCTATTTTGTCATCTAATGCCCAGGTGTTGTAGTAGTTTCGTCATTTAGCTGATTGCCCTTTTATTGTCGCTGAAACTGCCTGAAATTTTCCTTCTTACTTGATGTGTTTGCAATGTTCTTCCTTGGATCAAACGAGCCCATTGATGATTGGCATCAATGGATTGGTTGCCCCTAATTCAGGCGGACAACTCCCTTACGCGTTTTTCAAGGCCACCCCGTTACGTTTTTGTCATTGACTTCCTTGGCACAAGCCTTCTTCTAACGCCGACCCTATTGGTGGGTGCTAGAAGGAGAAGTGAACATGAAATGAATGGTGACAGGAGCAATGCGCTTTTCTTTGTTTAGCTTTCTCGATGGGTCTCCTGACAAACCGGCAGTAAGCTTCTTGAATCTTGCATACATGAAGTGTCATAAGTGCTTCCATACACAAATCAAGGAAAATGTTAGTCAAATCTTGCAAAATCCTTATTAGATCCATCCATGCATCATCAAAAGATCATAATATTCATATTTGAAGCTCATTTGGACCATAAACATTAATGCGGGCCCAAAGGGGCAGGTAGCGAACGGGGGACAGCAAAACTAGGAGGGAAGTTTCTGGACCTCACAAAACTTAGCAAAACCAAGATTTTACAATTATAGAGCATGGGAAAAGGGGAAGGAAGAATGCCCAAAAAAACTTCCTCAAGATTGGACTCATTTCAAAAAAAACGGAAGTTCAAAATGGCCAAAGAGGGACAGAGTCCCGGAAACAGCCACGGAGTGGTCGGGCTCTGGAGGCTGGGTCGTTGAGAGTCCACAAATGTTCAAAATGGCCAAAGAGGGATGGAGTCTCAGAAACGGCCACGAAGGGGCCAAGCTCTAGAGGCCGGGGCTCCACGGATGTACAAAAAACAGCCAAAGGGGGACAAAACTCTGAAACCATCGAAACTTAATGGAACGTTGACGAAACTTTGGTAGTTCATTTAGGCACCTCAAACACATCCCAGATCCAACAAAAAGTTGGCCCCAAAGTAAAAAATGTGGAAACCGGACCGACAGGGGTCCATGGATGTTTCCAAAATAGCCAATGAGGAAGGGAATTCCAGAGGGAAAGTTTCGAAACCATCAAAACTTTACGGAACATTGACGAAACTTTGGCAGTTCACTTAGGGACCCCAAACACATCCCAAATCCACAAAAAGGTTGGCCCCAAAGTCAAAAATGTGGAAACCGGACCGGCAGGGGTCAACGGATGTTCAAAATGGCCAAAGAGGGATGGAGTCCCAAAAACGGCCACGAAAGTATCAGGCTCCGGAGGTCGGGTCGTCGGGGCTCCACGAATGTTCAAAACGGCCAAAGAGGGATGGAGTCC